>CM051259.1:44500126-44637626 GCA_027921565.1 Artemia sinica | reverse complement strand
AATTGCCAGTTATCATTGGATAGTGAACTATAATCTGTTTGAGTATGATAAAAGCTTGTGGAGTACTACATTACGTCACATTTCTTGTTAAAACTTTATTTTCAACTAATTCATCCAGGTTTTCGAAAGCAATTCATGCCAGAGTACAGCACTATAACTAGTCTAAGACATCCACTCTGTCATCGCCCCCCCCCCCCCCAAAAAAAAAATACTTTTCAGACATTTCTTGTTAAAACTTTATTTCAACTAATTCATCCAGGTTTTCGAAAGCATTTCATGCCAGAGTACAGCACTACAACTAGTCTAAGACATCCACTCTGTCATCGCCCCATCCCCCAAAAAATACTTTTCAGACATTTCTTGTTAAAACTTTATTTTCAACTAATTCATCCGGGTTTTCGAAAGCAATTCATGCCAGAGTACAGCACTATAACTAGTCTAAGACATCCAATCTGTCATCGCCCCCATCCCCCCCAAAAATACTTTTCAGACATTTCTTATTAAAACTTTATTTTCAACTAATTCATCCGGGTTTTCGAAAGCAATTCATGCCAGAGTACAGCACTATAACTAGTCTAAGACATCCACTCTGTCATCGCCCCAATCCCCTAAAAATACTTTTCAGACATTTCTTGTTAAAAATTTTATTTCAAGTCATTCATTTGGGTTTTTCACAAGCAATTTGTACCACAGTACAGCACTATCACTAGTCTGAGACATCCAATCTGTCATCGCTCCATCCCCAAAAAAATACTTTTCAGACATTTTTTTATAAAACTTTATTTTCAACTAATTCATCCGGGTTTTCGAAAGCAATTCATGCCAGAGTACAGCACTATAACTAGTCTAAGACATCCACTCTGTCATCGCCCCCATCCCCCAAAAAATACTTTTCAGACATTTCTTGTTAAAACTTTATTTTCAACTAATTCATCCGGGTTTTCGAAAGCAATTCATGCCAGAGTACAGCACTATAACTAGTCTAAGACATCCACTCTGTCATCGCCCCACCCCCAAAAAATACTTTTCAGACATTTCTTGTTAAAACTTTATTTTCAACTAATTCATCCGGGTTTTCGAAAGCAATTCATGCCAGAGTACAGCACTATAACTAGTCTAAGACATCCACTCTGTCATCGCCCCCACCCCCCAAAAAAATACTTTTCAGACATTTATTGTTAAAACTTTATTTTCAACTAATTCATCCGGGTTTTCGAAAGCAATTCATGCCAGAGTACAGCACTATAACTAGTCTAAGACATCCACTCTGTCATCGCCCCATCCCCCAAAAAATACTTTTCAGACATTTCTTGTTAAAACTTTATTTTCAACTAATTCATTTGGGTTTTTCACAAGCAATTCGTACCACAGTACAGCACTATCACTAGTCTGAGACATCCAATCTGTCATCGCTCCATCCCCCCAAAAAATATTTTTCAGAGATCTCTTGTTAAAACTTTATTTTCAACTAATTCATCCGGGTTTTCGAAAGCAATTCATGCCAGAGTACACCACTATGACTAGTCTAAAACATCCACTCTGTCATCGCTCCCACCCCCCAAAAAAATACTTTTCAGACATTTATTGTTAAAACTTTATTTTCAACTAATTCATCCGGGTTTTCGAAAGCAATTCATGCCAGAGTACAGCACTATAACTAGTCTAAGACATCCACTCTGTCATCGCCCCATCCCCCAAAAAATACTTTTCAGACATTTCTTGTTAAAACTTTATTTTCAACTAATTCACTTGGGTTTTTCACAAGCAATTCGCACCACAGTACAGCACTATCATTAGTCTGAGACATCCAATCTTTCATCGCTCCATCCCCCAAAAAAATACTTTTCAGACATTTCTTGTTAAAACTTTATTTTCAACTAATTCATCCAGGTTTTCTAAAGCAATTCATGCCAGAGTACAGCACTATAACTAGTCTAAGACATCCACTCTGTCATCGCCCCCCCCCCAAAAAAAAAATACTTTTCAGACATTTCTTGTTAAAACTTTATTTTCAACTAATTCATCCAGGTATTCGAAAGCAATTTATGCCAGAGTACAGCACTATAACTAGTCTAAGACATCCACTCTGTCATCGCCCCATCCCCCAAAAAATACTTTTCAGACATTTCTTGTTAAAACTTTATTTTCAACTAAGTCATTTTTATAATTTAATTTCTGATCGCGGGGGGCTGGGCACGGTTGAAGTTGTTTTCGGTCCATTCTTGGTACACAAAATCTTGGGATTTTCACGATCCGTCTTATAAACTAATGAGCTTTTAAAAGATACAAGAACTACTTATTTAACACAAAAATTTCGTTTTTAATAGGCACCAAGTAAAGAAAAACCACACGGAATCAGGCAACCGAGTCTCTCAAACCCCGTAAAGCTCTTTTAAAAGATACAAGAACTACTTATTTAACAAAAAAAATCGTTTTACTTCTTCGTATAGTATAATGTTAAACTATTTTAAATTGACAACACTGTCCAAACATCACTTGTGTATTATACAGTACACAATCATCCCATCTCCCCCAAAACACTTTTCAGCCATTTCTTGTTAAAAATTGTTATTTCAAGTCAATCACAGGGTTTTTCGCTAGCAAGTCGGCTCTGAAGTATTCGCAAATGCTAAACTCTTTTTTTCCACCTTAATAGGATCAAATTTGCAAATGCTAAACCCTTTTTTGCAAATGTCAATCAAAGAATTCTGATTGTAGCGTCAATTTTTTTAAATAACAAAGCCTACAAAAAAAATGTGCACGTGAACTCACGACGTACATTCTTATGAAATTCTTATTAATAACAAAAAAAAACCTGTCTGCTTAAGTTATATAATTACGTCCATACTCTCAAAACATGTTTGACCACATTATTTATTCACTCTCTTTGAAAAGGTGTATAATTCCATAAGAAGTATTACCTATATGCATGGGGATATTCACTCTCTTTGAAAGGGTGTAGAGCTTCCATAGAAATGTTTTCCTATAGCTTCCATAGAAATGTAAGGCCATGTGAGAGGATACTCACTCTCTTTGAAAGGGTGTAGAGCTTCCATAGAAATGTTTTCCTATAGCTTCCATAGAATAGCATGGTAATTCCTATAGCTTCCATAGAAGTATAAGGCCATGTGAGAGGATACTCACTCTTTGAAAAGGTGTAGAGCTTCCATAGAAATGTTTTCCTATAGCTTCCATAGAATAGCATGGTAATTCCTATAGCTTCTATAGAAGTATAAGGCCATGTGAGAGGATACTCACTCTCTTTGAAAAGGTGTAGAGCTTCCATAGAAATGTTTTCCTATACGTCCCAATGGTAATTCCTATACGTCCCGTAGAAGTATAAGGCCATGTGAGCGGAGTACTCACTCTCTTTGAAAAGGTGTATAGGTCCCGTAGAAATGTTTTTCCTATACGTCCCATAGAATTCAATAGATGCATTCTACTAGCATTTGGGGGAGGGGTGAAAACTGAAGCTCAGGACAGATTTGGGTGGAGGAGTCGGTGAAGACAGTTCACGATTATCTTGCGGGGTCGAGAATCTTTCAGTATTTTTGTCAGTAAAGTTACACAGAAAATGTATTTTCAGAATTTAGGGCGGGAGGGTTGATTTCTTTCATCGAAAATACAAAGCCAGTACTTTCAAAAACTAGGGGGAAACAGCCTTCCCCCTCCTGACTGGGTCCTCTGGGAGGAGCGTAATTAGCTCTATTGGCCTCAATTGTCTTGGTGCTGTAATGGATTGTAAATAATTGTTGGAGGTGTATCTCCTTTCTAAAATCTAAGAATAATTAAAATTGCGAATTTGAGTTAGTGACATTGCTTTTCCCTTATCCTGGAGATTAGATCGAAATATTGTTTTCCAATCTCTGTTTGTCAATAACGATCGTAAAACCCGTGACATATTTTTAATTTCTTTTTTTTTCCTCCTGTCGAATTAATAATACGCAGCATACCACCTTTTCAATTGCCACTTTTGATTTGGCTATTTATAAGTTAATAACTAGTCAGTTTCTATCAGGACAATAAAGGCATAAAAACATGGTGTTAATCCAGATGCATGTACAGCTATTATACGTGTACCTTACGTTGACTGGGAGTGTAAAATTAGAGTAGAATTAGTGTTTTGGCGAGCAGTCTCGTAAAATTAAGAGAAAAAAAAATTCAAGAACCATGCCAAAAAAAAGAAAGACAGAAGGCTCTTTCAAAGAGAAAGGAGAAAGTGATTATAATGCTTGGTTCCAAATGGATATTTATGACAAACTAACTGAGAATAACGAACTGACCAGGTACTCAGTAATATTTTCGCTAATTATTTGTATGTATTTAGACTGTAATTTTATTTGTAACGTTACTAAAAATAATAACTTCGTATATGCAATATAAGAATATTTTTGTTAAAGCCACCGGAATCATGCAAAAAATTTACAGCTGTATGATTTGAGGTACGAATTAGATCAATTGCCACTTTAACACCCCGCCCCAGAGCCAACGTTTTAGCCCAAGATTATCTAGTGACTTCCAATTTGTCATATTTGGAGCCACAATGATGGCCTGGGTTTTACCTGGGCCGGTACCCCTCCAACACTACCCAATCGCCAACTTTTCAGCAGAAACGTTGAGGAATATTTTATAAATCTCATTGACTTTTGACTTATGAGGTAAGTACCTTGGGTTGGGCGGACAAGTGGTATAGACTTCCAAAGGTGTACAGGGCCATCTCCAAGCCCTTCAGTATATAAGTAACAGTTTGTTTGAGATTTTTCCGCTGCAGAGCTACAGAAATGTAGAAATCTCTGACAAGAAATTCAGACAGCTGGTTTTTTTCTTTAAAGGCGCTTATAGACTTTCAAGCTTTGAAAGTCGTGGATACCCACCCCAAAATATGAAAGGTTGAAGCCTTCTAGCACCTGCACTGTTTAAAGTCACTGTCTAGTATTTTTTTTTTGGGGGGGGGGAGTCTCATTGGCATCTAATTTCTTGGGGAAGTTTCATTGGCCTCTCATTTTTCGGCCACTTCATCAGTAAGCTACGACAACAAGTTCTTGGCAAATCAATCAACATTTTGCAAGTTCTTACTTGTCCAGCGTGCTACAATCTGTTGTCTGTTCGCTTAGCAACTTCTTACACCTAAGTGTAATGCTGTGCCTTTATAACCTATTTTCATCATTATGATTGGATCTCTCTATGATTCTGCTGTATCACTAAAGACATAAAAAGGGCACAAGTATACTTCACCACTCTCCTCCCAACACTATTAGTACCTTTTTATGAATAGTATAAGTAACATATAATTAAATTATTTCAATTAAAAGATAACCTAAATTAATTCAAAAAAGTGTTTTTCCAAAATTGTTTTTCTATGAAAAATAAGGAGCAATTGTACTTATCGGTTAGCTGGAACACACGCGAGAAGTGAAGTTTGGTTAATGCTAATAAAATAAAACAAAATACAATGAAAATATAACAGTTTAGAAACAAATTTGGGCTATATATTTGCACATTAGGGGGTGAGGGTAAAGCATAGCATATATTAAATACGTATTCTAACCTAGGTACCCTTTTTTGCCCCTTCAACCCCAAAAAACTAAAGTTCAAATGTTTTTCATGGAGTGAGCAATACCTCACTAGGGAGAGGAAACCTGTTTTTCATTAGGATATTTGAGATTCTATATGCGGCTCTTGTCGCGTGTGTTCCAGCTAACCGATAAGTACCGGAGTAATATTAAAACTTTCTGCTTTCATCAACTGTCTGCTTTCATCGCCTTCATTGACCTTATTGTCGCTTTCAACTCCCTTATCAGGACCGACCTTTGGAAGATCATGGTGGAAGACGGTGTCCCAGCAAAACTGATCGAGATACTCAAAAGAGCCTATGAGTCTACAGTCACAAGAGTCCAAACTGCTGACGGCGAAACAACGGAATTTGACGTCGAGTCGGGGATCAAAAAGGGGTGCCCCCTTTCGCCAGTTATATTCAATTACATAATAGACTGAATAATGACGAATTGCTTTGCACCCACAAAGGCTTTGTCGTCGGTCAGAGAGAAGAGAACCCGATCGCCCTGACAGACTTTGACTTCGCAGACGATGTGGGTCTCATGAGTAGCTCGTCGGCTGAGCTCCAAAAGATGGTCAACGATGTCTCCTGTACATCAAAGAAAACTGGCCTCATGATCAGGAAGTCTAAAACAAAATTCATGAAAGCAAACGCCCCAATTCACCCAGATATCCAACTAGAGGGGGAAACCATCGAGACTGTTGAAGAGTTCTGCTACCTTGGTTCTATCGTAACACCGAACGGAGGTGCAGAAGCTGGCGTTAGAGCTCAAATAGAGAGGCATGGGGTGTCTTCACAAGCATGAAGAAGTCGCTTTGGAACAGACATGAAATTAGCATCAAAACGAAGATGAACGTCTACAAGGCAACTGTTCAATTGATCCTGCTGTATGCCTGTGAAACTTGGCTTTTAAAGGCCAAAGAAACACATTCACTAGAAGTATTTGACCATTGCTGCATGAGACACATACTACGGGTCAGTCGATGATTTCATATCTCAAACGCTGAGGTTCAAAGGCGTTGTGTCCAGAAGGCCCCCCTCTCGGTAATCATGAAACAACGACGACTGAAATTCTTGGGACACACACTACGACGACCAGCTGAAACTATATCCCGCAATGTCCTTACCTGCGACCCCCTTCCAACTTGGAAACGGAGACCAGGCGGCCAAAGGAAGAATCTCTGGCAGACATTCAAGAATGACCTGGATCCTTGGGGTGGCTTCCGACGACACGGACGTCGTTGGGATAAAAACTGGCTGAAGATTGCAGAAGAGGCTGCTGCTGACAGATCGTGTTGGACTACGTCAGTCATCCCAACGTCCATTGGTGCCGGGCAGGATGGATCATCCTCTGGTTCCTGCCTAAAGTAAAGTAAGTATATATATATATATATATATATATATATATATATATTATATATATATATATATATATATATATATATATATATATATATATATATATATATATATTATATATATATATATATATGTATATATATATATCAAGGCCGTATCTAGGGAGGGGGGTTTTCCGGTTTGAACCCTCCCCCCCCCCCCCCCGAAATTTTTGACCGAGTCGGAAATTAGTCTAAAAAATACCTGTAAAGACAAAACCTTACCAGAAAAAAAATATGCTCCCACACTAAATCCTATTGCATTTTGTGGGTAAACGGTGCTTATCAGCTTACGCAATTAGGTAACCGTAGGTAAACCCATGTTCACCTGACCTTGCATAGTAAATTAGGGTTAATATGCGCTATTATCCTTTTGCATTTTGTGGCATACAAAAATCCTATTACAATTTTGTGGGTAAAAGGTTGTGATCAGCTTACACAATTAAGTAACCCCATGTTCGCCTTATTATGCAAGGTCAGACCTTGCATAGTAAATTAGGATTAATGGGGGCTCGAGGTAAATGTTATAAGAGTGCAAGATTGTCAGTTCAGTTCAATTTCGGACTTGGATAAGAGAAGAGCGATTTTCAACATGAAGAGGAAGTGTGATATTACGTCGTTTTTCGAGCCCAAGCGGACCAGGGATGTTTCTGACAGTGGCGTTAGCGGGACGTCTGCGGAGCATTCATCTACACCTTGTGGATCAGAAGGGCACTGAAGCCATCGTTGAAGGTTCTGAATCACGAACCCTAGAACCAACCACGACGCAACACGCACCTGCACCAACCCAGTCTCTGTCGTTGTTTGCAAATGACATCGGTCGTTTTGTCAACAAATCATCCAGTCTCGATGCAAATTCTAAACTTCGTTTGCTAAAGAGCCCTTGGACTCCAGATATCTCCTACATTTTTCAAGTATCCGAAAAACGGAAGCTGAAGTTTCAGTTAACTTGGCTCGCTCGTTTCAGTTGGTTGTCCTACTCTCCGTCTGAGGACGCTGCTTTTTGCAGATTTTGCGTTCTGTTCTCGTCAGAGACATCTGGCAAAGGCTGCCACCAGCGCTTGGGGAATCTAGTCACCAAACCATTCAGGAACTGGAAGGATGCGATAGAGTGCTTCACAGCTCACCAACAAGCAGAGTTTCATAGAAACTGCATCGTATCGGCTGAAAACTTCATTTCTGTCTCGGAGAAAAGGCAGGACAATATCGCGCACCAACTAGACGCGGCAAGGAAAGCGCAGGTTCAAGAAAATCGCCAGAAGTTGCGACCAATTGTTGAGACGGTGATATTTTGTGGGCTTCAACAGCTTGCCCTTCATGGTACTAACGATTCTGGCCCCATTTCGGTCTCGGATCCAGAACCTTCCCACAATGATGGAAACTTCCGAGAACTACTGCGGCTGAGGGCGAGACACGGTGACGATGTTCTGAAGAACCATCTTCTTTCTGCGGCCGGAAATGCCATATATCTTTCTTCCATCATCCAGAATGGTATTATCGCCGCATCTGGGGAGCTTCTTCAGCAGTCTATTTTGGAAAGAGTAAACGCAAGTCCATGCTTTTCGGTACTTGCCGATGAAACGGCGGAGGTTTCGAACACGGAGCACCTGTCTTTTTGCGTCCGCTACACATTCAAAGGGAACCTGCATGAGGACTTCCTTGATTTTACCTCAGTTTCTGATTTGACTGGGCAAGGTCTGGCTTCATCAATCCAGCGATTTCTCGAAAGCCTTGGTCTTAATCTGAACAAGATGGTTGGTCAGGGATATGACGGTGCAGCAGCGATGAGTGGGCATCTTAGGGGTGTCCAGGCTGTTATACGTGAAAAGTATCCGAAGGCGCTTTACGTGCATTGTAGTGCGCACAGTCTCAACTTGATCATCTCTTCTGTATGCTCTATTCTGGCGGTTAAGCATTTCTTCGGTGTCTTGTCACAAGTCTGCAGTTTTTACCATACTTCCCCACTCAGGACACAGAATTTAAAAGAGAAGATCAACGAAATACTACCGGATTCGAGGAAACATACTTTAACCGGACTCTGCGAAACAAGATGGGTGGAGCGCCACGATTCAGTCGTACGTTTTCTTGAGCTGTACTGACCAATCCCGCGATCCCTGGAAGCTCTTGAAGAGAACAGAAATGCAGAAACTTCTGCAAAAGCGGCGCAGTTGCTGGACACGATGAACCAGGCGCAATTTGTTGTGTGTCTCCATGTGGTCAAAGAGCTTTTCTGCCTTACGCTTCCACTGTGCAAGACTCTTCAGTCAGTTGACTGTGATTTGGCAGCTGCATGCAGGCACATGGAAACTGTCCTTTCAAAAACAAAGGAAATGCGAGGAAATGCTGCTACTGCTTTCACGTCCATTTTCGACGAAGCTCAGCGTTTTGCCAGCGACTTAGGACTGGATATGACTCGTCCAAGGACGAGAGGTGGCCGGAGTATGCATGCAGACGATCCAGACCTTCTCAACTACTATAGAACCTCGCTCTTTATTCCTTTCCTGGACCACTTCACTTCCGAGCTGAAACAACGATTTGTGCTTCACCAGAAACTGATGTCAAATCTCAGCGTCCTTTCTCCAGCCAAAATTGTTTCTGTCGATCTGAAGGCATTAAACCTGGAGTCATTGGTTGAATTGTATGGCGATATTCTTCCCGAGCCAGACTGTCTGAAGCAAGAAATTGAGCTATGGCGCATCAAGTTGGAGAATGTTCCGGTATCAGAGAGGCCTACTTGTGCTGTGTCTTCGCTTCAGGCATGCGACGCCACCTTTTTTCCAAATGTTTTTCTTCTTCTGGCTGTTCTTGCGACGTTACCTGTTAACACTGCTACTCCGGAAAGAAGTTTCTCAACGCTCAGAAGGCTCAAAACCTGGCTGAGCAATTCAACAGGAGAAGAACGATTTAGTGGCTTAGCCCTCCTTGCAGTCCATATGGACGTTGACATCTGCCCAGACAAGGTCATCGATATTTTTGCAGGGAAGAAAAATTGTCGCCTGGATTTCGTTTTATAGATATTCGCCCTTACTTTTAGCTAAAAAAAATAAATAAAATAAAAAATATCTAGACTACTTCTACCATTTGGCTTCTTTTTGTGTTCTGTTTTTGCTGTCTCAAAAAAAAAAAATAGCTTGTAGTATTTAACTGTATGTAAATACTTGTCTTGTTTTTGCGTTACTAAAAAAAAAAAAAAAAAAAAAAAAAAAAAAAAAAAAAAAAAAAAAAAAACCCTTAAAGATACGAAAGTATGCCTAGTGGACTCGTCCTCGTTCGCAAGGGGCGGACTAACGGTCTTGAGCTAACGTAATGTTGCTCGAGGATGTTAGACAAAGTCCACGGGAAAAAATCGGGTAAACCCCCCCCCCCCCGAACAAAAATCCTGGATACGGCCCTGAATATATATATATATATATATATATATATAAGATATATATATATATATATATATGTTTATCTTCAAAACAATTTATATATATAATATATATATATATATATATATATATATATAGATATATATATATATATAGTATATATATATATATATATATATATATATATATATATATATAGATATATATATATATATATATATATATATATATAATATATATATATATATATATATATATATATATATATATATATATATATATATATATATATATATATATATATATATATATATATATATATTATATACATATATATATATATATATATATATATATATATATATATATATATATATATATAGATATATATATATATATATATATATATAGATATATATATATATATATATATATATATATATATATATATATATATATATATATATGTATATATACATATATGTAGTTTTTATGGGGTTTGAGGGGGGCAGCTCTTGTCTTGACCGTTTGCTTTAATTTTTGTTTGTTTTATATTATATTGATTTCTTCATAGTATTATTGGTTCGTTTCAAATTTGACTTGATTACTCATTCTGAATTATGTTCTTTTTGGGTCTCCTTTATTGATCTCTAGTAATTTCTGTTCTCTTTAAGCTTTACTAATTAAACTACTTGTTTCTGCCTGTTATATGTTTTAATATGGCTCTTTACTTTTCATGGAAAAGGTTTTGGTCGAAAACTTGTTTTAAATTGTTTTCACATTGCTTGAATGAATAATGTCTTGGTCAGTCTTATCTAAACTTCCAGGAAGTAGTGACCCCAAAACGTCTTTAATTTACGATCTTAGCTTAAATCTGAATTTTATTGACCAGTCTTTCATTTTGAGTTAGATTTGTTTTATTAGTCATTTTTTCGTTTTATTAATATCTTAGCTGTATAGTCGAAATATTCATATAGAAAAATGCCATCATGCAAGTACGCAGGATTTTTTTGGTTGCGTGAAGTGAAAAAACAAATTCTGTTTTATATTATGGATAAAAAGTGCCCAGTGATTGAGAAAAACTAAGGGTTTTGGGGCCAGCCAAGACCCACTCCTTGCCCCTGCTAAGTTTATACTCTGTTTGAAGACCACTAAAATCATTCTGCTCCCCTTTCCCCCACGTAAGATTGTCGAAAATCAACAGATTGTTAGTGTTTTGTGTTTTTCGGACGAAAAGTGTTGTCAAGTCTAATTAAATAGTTCCATTTATATATTGCACAATTCAATATGGCGAGGCATATGAAAACGTGACAATGCTATAAAAACTTCACACCTATGGTTCTAGGTTGCGAAAAAGATTTTGTTTTGATATTTTTCTCTTAGGAGTGAGAACAAAACAGCTTTGACCATGATAAGCAAATTTGTAATCTGTACTTCAAATTCAATTTTCTTATCATTATGTTGAAATTAGATATGCATAATGATCCCTTTTATTCTCCTTTTCAAGTGCTAAGCAAGGTGATTCTCAGTTGGTTAAAATTAACAAGGTGATTCAAATTAGTTATGCACAATAATCCCTTTCTTTCTCTTTTGAAGTGTTAAGGAAGGAGATTCATATTCGCATATCTTTTTAAAAGTGATCAGGGAAAATTGAACCTGTCGGAGTTTTAATTTTCTTGTAACTTCAAATCATGTGAACTTTTATTATGTGTTTCTTATGTAAGTTGTCTTTTATTTTTCCTGGGTTTACTCACTGAAAAAGGCTTATGCCTCTCACTCAGACTGTCTGTTTTGGCTTTATCTCCAATTAGCCACCGCTTGATGGCAACTTGATTTTAATTCAAAAATCAACGGACTCGTTGGCCTGAACTAGTGCCTGAGCCCTGTTAGTCACTACTCCCGATTCAAAAGCCACGATTTATGAATAAAAGAAATTTTTTAAAGAAAAGTAAAGCGCTACATTAAACCAAAGACAAGCAGAAGTGAAGTCAAATAACAATTCAAGCATAAAACGAACATAAATCGCTAAAAAATGAAAATGAAACCCAATAAAAACAGAAAATTCAGTAAACGATTAAGCAAAAATTAAAACGAACTGAAAACTACCACAAACAAGAGTAGGGATAATGCCTACTTAACCTCCCAAAGACAGGGGCGTCAAGACAAGTTAAGAAAAATATGGATCGACCGTTCCAAAATAAGAATCTTATTGTGGTATTTTTGTTTAAACTGCTTGTTTTCTATTTTGAGCTAATTAATTTTGAAAAATTCTGGTTTGTTATTAAAAAATATATAAAAAAATGTGGAGTCAAATTTAAAGCAAACAGATTTGTTATTAGTCGAAGTTCCTTTCGTTCTCAAACACATTAATTGAGCTGTCTTCACGGCCGAAAATTTTTATCAGATCTACAGAAAAAAAAGTATTTCACACTAAGAATCAATACAACTATGTTTTTTGCAAACATTTTTTTCCTTGATGGGCACCCCTTGATCCACAAGTCAAAACTTAGAATCTACTTGATTTCCCCTTCCAATATTTCCTTACAGTTTCGCTTAGGCCCCTGAAACTGTTAATTTATTCCACTTTTCCATGCCCGGGATATTGCATATCTGCTGTTTTGCCCACCTAGATGCACATAGCATATTTTGATTTAGTTCGAAACCCCCTTCTATGTTTCCAGGAGGTTTGGATTTAATGCCTTAGCTGTTACTGAAATGTTGCAGATTCGTCCGTTTGAAAACCTGGATGCTTATCGTCCCCCCTCGGCATTCTCAGAAGGATTTAACATACTACACTTAGTCATAATTGCATTATGGCTGGGTTGATAACCCAGATGGACAAAGTGTCCTTTGATTTATTTCAACATTCCCCTTCGACTTCCCTAAAAGTTTCAACTTTTACCCTTAGCTGTTCCTAAGTAATTGCATATATGCCATTTTGACAGCTATGATGCAATTAAAAAACATACAAAGAGAGAAAAAACGACAAACGAGACTGGGGCCAGTAGAAAGAAAAGATGAAAAACTAAAACAACGTGGATATTTCTCCTGTATCCAAACTAGGCGTCTTCAGCACAGTAGAAACAAAGATAAAAACCAAACTAAAAACAAATAAAACCACCACCAATAAAATATAATTGTCGCAACTGATCCACGTAGGGAAAAGAAGCTATTAGACTTACATCGATGAGAACACCAAAGCAACTGAGGTAAAAAATATAAAAATTGAAATTAAGTTAATTATTCTCTTGTGAAATAATCCTCTTTTTAGTTATTACTGAAGCAACTCATTTTGGCCTAGTAGGTAATATAGTCCCCTGGTGATTATTTAAAATCTTAATTCCCTGATTGACTATTGGTTCACCAATAGTCAATTATGATGCACTTAGAGTATTTTGAGTTAGTTTAATATCCCTTTCGATATTCTCTGAGCATTTCAAATTAATACCCTTTGCCGTTCCTGATATATAACAAATGCACCTTTTTTATGACCTTGGTGCACATAGTTTATTTTGATATCGTTCAGATCATGTCTTATTATCCCCCGAAACTTTCAACTTAACAAATATAGAAGGTCCTTAACTGTAACGGATATGCTCCTTTGACAACTTGGAGGCTGTGCCCTCCTCAACGCCTCGCTCTTTACGCTAAAGTTTGACTCTGTCTCACAACTTTATTTTTTAAAACAATAAAAAACTTTATCGTAAAGAGCGAGGCGTTGAGGAGGGCACAGCCTCTTTCATATACGGAATAATTTCTGTTCGTTTTAAGATTTAATGTCGCTCCTTACTTTCAGTTTAAAAAACTTTTTTTTTTATTTAAAGGCTGCGAAAGCGGGGGGTTTGGGGGGCGGCAGCCCCCCAACTGTGCCTCCTAATCCCTGTACGTTTTAAGGTTCGACCTTGTAACTCAGCCTCTTTAACTCTTTAGAAAACGTAGTTTTTTTCAAATAATTTCTGCACGTTTTTGTACAGTTTATTACTTATTATTGCTTGACTAACTGTTAGCTGATCGTGTCAGGAGTTAAAGTTGGGGGGCTGCCGCCCCCCAACCCCCCGCTCTTGAACATTCTTGTGTTAAGGCTTTTAATTCCTGAATACTCAAATCACGTCGTACAGGGTGCCTCCTAATCCCTGTACGTTTTAAGGTTCGAACTTGTGACTCAGCCTCTTTAACAGCCCCCCAACTGTGCCTCCTAATCCCTGTACGTTTTAAGGGTCGACCTTGTAACTCAGCCTCTTTAACTCTTTAGAAAACGTAATTTTTTTTCAAATAATTTAAAAAAGAAACTGAGTTTCTTTTTTAAAGTTTAAATTCAGTATATAAAAAATTATATACTGAATTAAGCTTAACCCCCAGGAAAGCTTAACCTCTGAATTTCAGCCCAATCGGATAAAGTCGGAGGAGGATGAAATTTCGCAAGTTTCTTAGTTTGAGCTTGGGCTACAAAATGCGATTACCGCCGTCTCTCTGCGACCTCTAGGACCTGAAATCACTTAACATTGTGGTGGGTCGCCTCTTTATAGAGGCACAAGTGTGCCTCCTTGATTTATTATTATTTTTCCCCAGAGGCACTTCATATCGAAGGGGTCATCGCCTTAACTTTGGAAAGGGGTCATCGCCTTAACTTCGGAGGGGGCTCATTCGATTGGAAATTGGGAGTTCTAGGGCGCTTTTTAACAGTCAAATATGATGTGAGGGCAACTAGCCCCCCCCCCAAGCCCTTTTTTCCCAAATACATCCGATAAAATTGAGGTAGCAGTTTTGTTAAAAATAGTTCAAAGATCATATAACAAAAACTCCGGTGTCGATACAACCCCCCCCCCCCAGGGCTCGGGGACAGGCATTGTAAGTTATGCTCTGGGGGCAAATATGGTTCTTATAGAAGGGATGCTTGCATAAACCTCAGAGAGGGCTCATTTTATTGGAAATTAAAAGTTCTAGTTCACTTTTTAAGAGTCAAAAGAGATCGGAGGGAATCTACCCCCCCCCCCCGCACGCCCTCTTTTCCCCAAATGCATCAGATAAAAATCTTTAGATAGACATTTTGTTAAAAAGAGTTCATAGGTCAGATAAAAAAACTCTGATGAGGACACACCTACCCATGGCCCTGGGGAAGGCGTTGTAAGTTATACCCTAAGTGCATATAAGGTTCTTATGGAAGGGGTGCTCGTATAAACTTCAGAGGGCTCATTTGATTGGAAATTGAAAGTTTTATTTCACTTTTTAAGATTCAAAGTGATCAAAGGGCAGCTAACACCCCCCCCCCCACGCCCTTCCACCCCCCCCCCCCCAAATAGATCAGATAAAAATTTCGAGGTAGCCATTTTGTCAAAAATACGTCAAAGATCATACAACAAAACTCCGGGGTCGATACCTCCCCCCAGGGCCCGGGGGTAGGCGTTGTAAGTTATGCCCTGGTGGCAACTATGTTTCTTATAGTAGGGATGCTCGTATAAACTTCAGAGAGGTCTCTTTGGATTGGAAATTAAAATTTCTATTTCGCTTTTTCAGAGTCAAAAGAGATCGGAGGGCGACTAACCCTCCCCCCACGCCCTCTTTTCCCCAAATGCATCAGATAAAAAATTTTAGATAGACATTTTGTTGAAAATAGTTCAAGGATCATAACAAAACTCAGGTGTCGACACAACCAACTAGGGCCCGGGGGAAGGCGTTGTAAGTTATGTTCTGGGGTATATAAGGTTCTTATGGAAGGGATGCTCGTATAAACTTTACAGTGGGCTCATTTGATTGGGAATTGAAAGTTCTAGTTCACTTTTTAAGAGTCAAAAGTGATCGGAGGACAACTTCCCCCCTCCCACACGTGATATTTTGTTAAAAATAGTTCAAAGGTCAGATAACAAAACTCCGATGACAACACAACTGCAAAGGGCCCTGGGGCAGGCGTTGTAATTTATACTCTGGGGGTATACAAGGCTCTTATCGAGGGGATACTCGTATAAGTTTCGGAGAGGGCTCATTTGATTTGAAATTGAAAGTTCTATTTCACTTTTTAAGAGTCTGGGGTCGACACAACCCCCGGGGCCCGGGGGCAGGCGTTGTAAGTTATGTCCTGGGCGCAAATTTGGTTCTTAAATTCAGAGCCAAAAGAGATTGGAGGGCAACTAGCCCCTCCACCCTACACCCTTTTCTCCCAAATATATCAAATAAAAATTTTGAGATAGCCTTTTTGTTAAAAATAGTTCAAAGATCATATAACAAAAACTCCAGTGTCGACACAACCGACTAGGGCCCGAGGGCAGGCGTTGTAAGTTATGCCCTGGAGGTATATAAGGTTCTTAGGGAAGGGATGTTCGTATAAACTTCACAGAGGGCTTATTTGATTGGGAATTGAAAGTTCTAGTTCACTTTTGAAGAGTCAGGGCTCATTTGATTGGAAAATAAAAGTTCTAGTTCACTTTTTCAGAGTCAAAAGGGATCGGAGGGCAACTAGCCCTTCCCCCACACCCGTTTTCCCAGATACGTCAAATAAAAACTTTGAGATAGTGCAGCCAGCACCCCCCCCCCTCCCACGCTCTTTCACCCAAATAGATCAGATAAAAATGTTGAGGTAGCCATTTTGTTAAAAATAGTTCAAAGGTCAGATAAACCAAACTCTGATGTCACCACAGCCAACTAGGGCCCGGGGGCAGGCGTTGTAAGTTATGCCTGGAGGCATATAAGGTACTTATGGAAGGGAGGATCGTATAAACTTCAGAGGGCTCATTTGATTGGGAATTGAAAGTTCTCGTTCACTTTTAAGAGTCAAAATAAATCGGAGGGCAGATAGCTATCCCACTTCCGCCCTTTTTCTCCCCAAATGCATCGGATAAAAATTTTGAGATAGACGTTTTTTAAAAAATAGTTCAAGTCTGATGAAAAAAACTCCAGTGTCGACACAGCCTCCAGGGCCCGCGGGCAGTCGTTGTAATTTATGCCCTGGGGGCACATATGGTTCTTATGGAAGAGATGCTCGTATAAACTTTAGAGAGGGCTCATTTGATTCGAAATTGAAAGTTGTAGTTCCCTTTTAAGAGTCAAAAGGGATCAGAGGGCAGCTACCCCCTCCCCTCCCAACGCCCTCCCCCCCCCCATTTGCATCAGATAAAAATTTTAAGATAGCTATTTTGTTTAAAAATAGTTCAAGGGTGAGATAACAAAATTTCCTTTGTCGACACAACCCCCTAAGGCCCGGGGCATGGGGGCATATATGGTTCTTATGGAAAGGATGCTCGTATAAGCTTCAAAGAGGGCTCATTTGATTGGAAAGTGAAAGTTTGAAGGTGAGATGTCAACACAACCAACTAGGGCCCGGGGGCAGGCGTTGTAAGTTATGCCCTGGAGGTATATAAGGTTCTTAGGGAAGGGATGTTCGTATAAACTTCAGAGAGGGCTCATTTGATTGGGAATTGAAAGTTCTTGTTCACTTTTAAGAGTCAAAATTAATCGGAGGGCAGATAGCTATCCCAGTTCCGCCCTTTTTCTCCCCAAATGCATCGGATAAAAATTTTGAGATAGACTTTTTTTTTTAAAATAGTTCAAGTCTGATGAAAAAAACTCCAGTGTCGACACAGCCTCCAGGGCCCGCGGGCAGTCGTTGTAATTTATGCCCTGGGGGCACATATGGTTCTTATGGAAGAGATGCTCGTATAAACTTTAGAGAGGGCTCATTTGATTCGAAATTGAAAGTTGTAGTTCCCTTTTTAAGAGTCAAAAGGGATCAGAGGGCAGCTACCCCCCTCCCCTCCCAACGCCCTCCCCCCCCATTTGCATCAGATAAAAATTTTAAGATAGCTATTTTGTTAAAAATAGTTCAAGGGTGAGATAACAAAATTTCCTTTGTCGATACAACCCCCTAAGGCTCGGGGCATGGGGGCATATATGGTTCTTATGGAAAGGATGCTCGTATAAGCTTCAAAGAGGGCTCATTTGATTGGAAATTGAAAGTTTTAGTTGGGTTTTTAAGAGTCAAAAGAGATCCAAGGACAACTACCCCCCCCCCTCCATGCCCTTTTCCCCCAAACGTATCCTAATAAGTTTTAAGATTTTTTTAAATAGTATAAAAATCAGATAACAAAAACTTTGGTGTCAACACAACCCCCCAGGGTCCGGGGACAGGCGTTGTAAGTTATGCCCTGGGAGCATATATGGCTCTTATGCAAGGGATGCTCGTATAAACTTCAGAGATACCTTAATTGATTGGAAACTGAAAGTTTTAGTTCACTTCTTAAGTGTCTAAAGTGATCGCAGGGCAACTAGCCCCTCCCCCTCCACGCCTTTCCCCCAAAACCATCCGATAATATTTTTGAGATGACTATTTTGTTAAATTGAGTTCAAAGGTCAGACAACAAAAAATCCGATGTCGACAAAACCCCCATGGCCCAGGGGTAGGCATCGTAAGTCATGCCCTGGGGGCAAATGTGGTTCTTATAGATGGAATGCGTGTATACACTTCAGAAAGAGATCATTTGTTTGGAAATTAAAAGTTCTAATTCACTTTTTCAGAGTCAAAAGAAATCGGAGGGCAACTATCCTCTCCCCCCACGACTTTTTTCCCCAAACCCATTCGATAAAAATTTTGAAATGACCATTTTGTTAAAAATAGTTCAAACATCAGATAATAAAACTCCAGGGTCGACACAATCCCCCAGGGCCCGGGGACAGGCGTTGTAAGTTATATCCTGGGGCATATATGGTTCTTTTGAAGGGATACTCATATAGACTTCAGAGAGGGCTCATTTGATTTAAACTTGAAAGTTTTAGTTACCTTTTTATGAGTCAAAAGGTATCAAAGGGCATCTACACCCCTCCTCCCCCCACACACCCTTTTTTCCCAAATGCATCCGATCAAAATTTTAAGATTGCTAGTTTGTCTGAAGTAGTCCAACAATGAGATAAAAAAAACTTGGGGGTCAACATAGCCCCCCAGACCCCAGGGGAAGGGCTGCAACTCATGCTATGGGGTCATTTAAGGTTTTTAGGGAAGAGGTGGTCGTACAAAACTTTACAGGGGACTCAAATGACACACACCCTTTATTTTAGTTTTTTGTAATTAATTTTTTTCTGTTACTAAGTCTTAGACAATAAAGGTCATAAAGGCAATAAGGTTTTGATGTTTTATTGTTTTTTTAGTTGTGCGTTAAGATTAGTGAAAATAGGACTACCACAGGAAGGTTGTGCACAGCCAGCTTCGCCCACCCCTTAGCATTAAACCCGACCTCCTAATATCCTCCCATTTGCAGCGCAAATGGAAGGATAGCTCTATATACTGCTTGTGAATGGTTATCTCTTGTGTAAAGTGATTTTAGTTTTTTAAATTAATTTTGTTCGTTTACTTAGTTTTTGACAATAGAAAACTAAAGGTCACAAAGGCAATAATGTTTCGATGTTTTATTGCTTTTTTAGTTGTGCATTAAGATTAGTGAAAACAGGGCCACCACGGGAAGGCTGTGCACAGCCAAACCCATCCACCCCTTAGCATTACCCCCTCCCCCTTTTGTGCCTTTTCCCCCAAATTTATCCCATCAAAATTTTGAAATAGCCATTTTATTCAAATAGTCCAATATTCAAATTACTATAATTTAGGGGTTGAGAAATCCTCCATAGCCCCCGGGGTAAGGATTGTAACTTATGTAAGTTGCCTATTATTAGAATATAAGTTTTTTGTGGAAGGGGTGGTCGTATTAATTTTGGAGGGGGCTCATTTGATCGGAAATTGAAACCTCTAGTTCTTTTTTAAGAGTCATAAGTGATTAATGGGCAAGTAGCCCACGCCCCACTTTTTCAAAGGGCATCCGGTCAAAATTTTGAGATTGCCATTTTGTTCAAAAAAATTCAAAGGTCAAATAACTATGCTTCTGGGGTTGAATCCCCCACCCCCAACCACGGGGAAATGGCTCTGAGTTACGGAATTTGATAATTGTTACTTTGACACTTGGTACTTTAATACTTGGATTTAGTTATTTACGTGGCAACCTCGATTTACAGTGCAAGGGCTGTAAGTTATGCAAGTTGCTTATTGTTGCTTTGATACCTTGCTTACTTTGATGCTACCTTTACTTTGTTATTTTTTTTACTTTGATATTGTAACTTCGACAGTGGTTCTGATACTTTGATAAACATTTGATGTTGAAAAAAAGTTGGATTTTGAAATAAGAAATTTTAAAAACTGATTTCTTTTGCAATCAAAACAAATAAAAATTAATTAGAAAAAAAAACTTTCCGAAAAAGAAGTTTTTCAAAGAAAAGTAAAGGCCAGTTTAACCGTAAGATCAGCAGATACACATAGCTGTTAAAATTCAAACTCAAAATGACCAGAAACTACTATTAAAGAATAAACGAAACCCAAAACGAACAGAAATTAAATAAACAATCATAGCAAAAAAACATACAAGTAATAATATAAACGAATAAATAAATCTTAAAGCAAGTAATGCTTAAATTGAACATGCAAATCAAGCTTAAAACAAACAAAAAATTGTTATTGAAGTATAAATGAAACCCAAAACGAACAGAAATTAAATAAACAATCAATGCAAACAAACATACAATAGATACTAATATAAATGCATAAATAAATCTTAAAACGAGTGAAACTTAAATTGAATATGCAAATAAAGCTTGAAACGAACAAAAATCACTGCAAACCAGTGTTTGGGTATTGCCGGCTCCTTCTCTCACTGTAAAAGTTTAGAGCCTACTGCGTCATTGGTGCTTTACTGAAAACGAATTATATTACAAATATTTTCTTCTGTACTTACATTAAAATTACAGTAAATTTTTGTATTGATGAGCTATCAGCAATTAATATCATTATACATCAGATATACAGTTTAATTTATAAGTTCTTTCCAAGATTGTTCAAGAAGAATATAGTTTCACTACAAACAAGAGTTTGGATACTGCCCCTTTCCTTAATTGTAAAAACCTAAAGCTTACTGCGTCATTGGCGCTTCACTGAATATGAATTATATTACAAATATTTTCTTCTCCCATTCTTACAGCATTGATAATGAAAATAAAATTACAGTAAGATAAAATCTTGAAGTGATGGATCTTTCAACAGTTAATATCATTGTATATCAAATATTCAATTTGATTTTGCTTATACTTTCCAAGACTGTTCAAGACATATAGTTTTCAGTAAAGCGCCAATGACGCAGTAGGTTTTAGACTTTTACAGTGAGAGAAGAGGCGATTCCCAAACTCTTGTTTGCAGTGATTTGTGTTTGTTTCAAGCTTGATTTGCATATTCAGTTTCAGTTTCACTCGTTTTAAGATGTATTTATGCATTTATATTAGTATCTATTGTATGTTTGTTTGCATTGATTGTTTATTTAATTTCTGTTCGCTTTGGGTTCATTTATACTTCATAGAAAAATATTTTTCTTCGTTTTAAGCTTGATTTGCATATTCAATTTAAGCATTACTCGCTTTAAGATTGATTTATTCATTTATATTATTACTTATTTTTTTGCTATAATTCTTTATTTAATTTCTGTTCGTTTTGGGTTTCATCTATTCTTTAGTTGTAATTTCTGGTCATTTTGAGTTTGAATTTTAACAGGTATTTGTATCTGTTGATCTTAAGGTTAAAATGGCCTTTACTTTTCTTTGAAAAACTTCTTTTTCGGAATTTTTTTTAATTAATTAACTTAATACCCTTAGAAGTTCCTAAGATAATACATATTTACCATTTTGACAACCTTTATGCACTTAATATCTTTGGTTTACTTTAATATTCCTGAAATTTTCAACTTAATATCGTTTCCCGTTCCTGCATTAATGCAAATGCGCCTTTTTACGACATTGAAGTCCATAATGGCTTTTTATTTTGTTCACCACCTTTGTCGCAATTTCGTGAAAGTTTCAGCATAATAACATTTGAAATTCCTGAGGTATTACAGATATGCTGTTTTGACAACCTGGATGCACATATGGTGTTAAGATTTACTTCATTATTCCCCTCATTATTCCCAGAAAGTTTCAAATTAGTGTCCTTAGCTGTTCCTTTTATTTTGCAGATACACCCTTTTGAAAGCGTATGTTTCAGTTAATCTCAACATACACTGAAAGTTTCAATTTAAAACCATGTACCGTTCCTGAAATATTGCAGATACGCCATTTGGGCAACATGAATGCGCATAGTATCTTTTGATTTAGTTCTACATAGGCTACCGTGAAAGTTTCAACTTAATACCCTTAGCCACTCTCGAGATATGGCAGGTGCAACCTTTTGACAACTTAAATGACCTTTGATTTAGTTGGATATGCGCTGAACCCTTAGCCCTTTTTGCGATATTGTGTAGGCTATATGTTACTGTGAACGTCCGTAATCTGGTTAATGTCGACATTCACCAGTGAATGACCGAAATTCTTTTTCTCTGCTTGGATTCAATTAGCTCTACGAATCATCTTTTTCAGTCTTATGGAAGCTTTGATGGTAAAAGTTAAAGTTAGGTTAGGGTAGATTAGGTTAGATTAAAGTAGGTTATAAATCTTAGAAAATGTGTTAAAAAACTAACGAAACCTGCCACCATCAAAACTTCCATAAAACCGAAAAAGTTGACTATCAACGCTGACTAAATGCAAGGAGAAAATAAAGGTATTTCGGACATTCACCGGTGAGAATTTCGGATATTCACGGTAACATATGCACCATTTGAAAATATAGATGCAAATAGTGTCTTTTTGCAAATAATGTTTTCTGATTTAGTTCAGCACTCTCCTTAAACGTGCAGTTACAGCTGCACCCTAATACCCCTAGCCATTTTTTTTTGTATTGCAGATACGCCCGTATGACAACCTGGATACGCATAGTGTCGTTTTATTTAGTTCAACGTCTCCCTCAACACTCCCTAGAAGTTTCAACTTAACACCCTTAACGGTGTCTAAGGTATTGTAGATACGCCCTTTTGACAACCTGGATAAACATAGTATCTTTTGATTAAGTTTAAATCCCCCTCAGCTTACACTTAAAGTTTCAACTCAATACCCTTGCTCACTCTCAAGATATTGCAGATATGTTCTTTTAATAACCTGGATACATATAGTTTTGGCTAGTTCAACATGCTTCTCAACATTCCCTGAAAGTTTCAGCTTAATACCCTTAGCCATTCCTAGAATATTACAGGTACGCTATTTTGATAACCTTGATGCACATGGTGTCTCTTGGTTGGTTCATCATACCCCACAACATGTTTAACACCACATTCTGAAAGTTTAAACTTAATACCCTCAACTGTTCCTGAGATATTGGGGGGGGGGGTACCTTGGATCTAGTTTTCTAGGTGTCCAGTGTCTTTCGAGTTAGTTTTAAATCCTCTTCAGCATACCTTTACAATTTAGCTTAATGCTCGTAGCCATTCCTAAGATATTGCAGATTTGTCCTTTTGACAACCTGGATGCTTATAACGCCTTTTGGTTAGTTCTAAATCCTTCTCAACGTCCCCTGAAAGCTTCAACTTAATACCCTTAGCTATACCTAAGATATTGTAAAAATATCTACTTTTGTAACCTGAATACACATAGTTCCTCTTGATTTAGACCCAGGATCGAACATTCCTTCCTTCCCATTAGTAAATCCTATTTGTAAACAACGTGTTAACTGCATAGCTTAAAGCCCATGCCCAGGAAGTGTGGAGGTTCATGTCATCCCCAGAGGCATAGCTATTGGATCTTTAGACTATAGAACAATTCGTGGTAAGGAACTATAACTAAGGAGGGACTCAGCCAAATAGCAATCGAAATTCTTAAGATGGAATTATGACATCAGTCAAAATTCCATATGTAAAATTCAGTAAGTTTAACTTTGAATTAAAAAGTTAGGCTCGTAACTTTTAATTACCTATCAAAAGTTACGAGCCTGCAAAAAATTGCCCGATTTCCAAAAAAGGAGGAAATACCCCCCAAAAAGTCAAGCTAAATTAATGAAAATCACAACATTGGATGCAGCATAACATGACTGTAGAGATCTCAAACTACTATTCACAAAATGCAGAATTTTGCACTTTTTGCCAGAAGAAAGATTATGGATGCGTGCTCATTTTTGTTGGTTTCTTTTTTCTTTGTTTTGTTCTCTTTTTTTCTCCAGGGGTATTGCATCTAACCAATGGTTCAAGAAGAGAGAGGGGGGGGAGATTCCATTCAAACTTAAAAGCTTGAGTTCCCTTTTTAAATGACCAAAAATATTTTGCTATGAGAAAACAGTGTTTTCTGCCATTTTGTGGCACCAGACCACGATTTCCTCCACAATGAGGACTATCTTGTTACCAATTGAAATTTCAGTACTAACCAATCGATTTAAAAGTATCAAAAAATTGCTCCCAGTTGTAGAGGAAGTAATGCTATGCGTTACCGCATTCATTCCTGAAAAGTTACCTAGTCCATGCAAAATAAATACTTGATATGAGTATTTATCTTAATAATTACTTTAACTAAGCTGATTCACTTGATTTTTTGTGAAATTATGTTTAATGATTTATAATTGTACATAGCACATTTCAATGCCCGAATTGCCTAATTCTCTTTGAGCCTTCAGATGAATATATATTACTTAGTTTAGTTTCTGTCGGGATTTTTTTGTTAAGGGGGGGGGGGTTAACCCAATTAATACCCTTCGAAATTGAAAATAAACAGAAAATAGTCAGTGTCAACTTTAAAAGAAGCGGAAGAATTGATTGTCGTGGTCATTTTAAGCACTTACAACGTGGACCGGGCTTCGGTTATTTTTCAGCAATATACATAAATGTTGTAGATAGTGAAAGTTATTCATGGATGATAGGATTCGCGACTCTACTTTTTTGGACGCAACCCAGTTTCAGAAAACTTTAACCGCAACTAATCCAAGCCTAGTTTATTTTTGACATTGTGAGGAATAAGACGCAAAGTGAGTTACGTCATTTTATTTCTTTGGTAATGTTTATTTCTTAAGTAATTCCTGTGTTTTTAATTTTATAGGAATGATAATTTGGTACTTGTCTAGAATCCAGAAAGACCGAGATGCTACATGAAAAACAGGTTTTCTCTGGCTCGTGAGGTGTTGCTCACTCCGGGAACTATATTTAGAATTTAGGTTTTTGGGGTTTAGGGGGACTAAAAGGTACCTAGGTTAGGTTACGTATTTAATGTATTCTATGCTTTACCCCTCCCCCCCCTAATGTCCAAATATATAGCCCAAATTTGTTCCTGAACTATTATATTTTCATCCTATTTTGTTTTATTTAATTAGTATTAACGAAACTTTACTTATCGCGTGTTTCTGGATTCTAGACAAATACCGATAATTTTTATTGCATTACAACATTCTTCTTTTTAGTGTATAAGTATTTGTTATGGGTTTCGTTTTTCTAGTTGAAGTTCCGTCGGGAGCCAGTGTTGCCATTTTGGGTTAGTTTCCTCCAATTAGGCTAGTGAAATTGATCATTTATGAAAATCAGCCAAAAATATAAATATATATATATATATATATATATTATATATATATATATATATGATATATATATATATATATATATATATATATATATATATATATATATTATATATATATATAATATATATATATATATATATATATATATATATATATATATATATATATATATATATATATATATATATATATATATAATATATATATATATATATATATAATATATATATATATATATATATATATATATATCTATATATATATATATATATTTAACATTAGCGCAACACAAAAAAAGGTAAGATTAGCCCAGATTTGCCCAATTGGGAAGAGGATTTTTTTCATTTTATTCTAGTATAAAAATATAAGCATTGCTGTAAGTTAGGCCCACTCAAAAGGAAACACTGTAAAATTCTATGAACACGTTTAAAAAAAAAATATTATAATACTGACTTATATCATCCTTAAAATCGCTTCAATTATTTTGTCCCCCCCCCTCTAATGGGCAAATATATAACCTAAATTATATGTTTCGCATGTATTTTTCCGTGTCTTGATTCTGTCGAGTAAAGTGAGGCGGTTTCAAGAATGATACTAGTAAGTATTTTAGGATTTTTAAAGTTATTTCCAGAGTTTTATAATGTTTCTCTTTTAGTGGGCCGAACTCCCAGAACTTGACAGATATTATTTTTACCTCAATACCATTCCAGGCGGTCAAGTTATCTTTTGCTTTAATTAATTAAAAAAAACTTTTTCCACAAAGTAATTTTTTCAAAGGAAAGTAAAGAACTCCACTAAACCAAAAATGAGCAAAACTAAAATCAAATAATCCACAAAGCGTGCAACTACTACAAATTAGCATCGATAAATAAATAAAAACCAAAACAAATAGAAACTATAACAAATAACCGAGTCAAGCTTAAAACGAGCAGAAATTAACATGAGTAGGGCTCAAAACCCTATGCCTTCCCAAGGCCAGAACATAATTTGCACTTTACTACAAAGATATAAATGGTTTTACTTTTATAACTTTAATAAATCAAATAATATTAACGTTTTGATTACTAAATATCAGTATACGTATATTAAACTGACAATGCACATTCATTTGTATTCTTTTCATCACTAACCAGATTCTATTTCAGCACTGTCATACAGAGTAATATTTTTAGTCACTCTTTCTCTCACCATTACCGCGGGCTATGGTTTATTCAGGAACATAGGTTTTTCACCAAACACTTTGATGGATTGGAAGGGAAATTGTTCAGATGCATAGACTGTAAGTGCAAAAAAGGTATAGGTCGTATACATTTCTTAAGTACATAACAACTTCTTCTATTGCTATTAATAGCTCATCACAGAGCCAAACCACTTGAGATCATCACTCCTCCTCTGCTCCAATCTGTCCAAAACTCCACTCTTTACTCCATCACACTAACTTCCAATTGGTGGGTGTCAACAACTTCCGTTTCTTATGACCCCTTCCCACCCCGTTCGAGGACGTCTCGAACGTTTTTCGTTTGAGACCAAACGTTTTTTGTTTGGTCTCTGGTCATTGGCCAATATGCTCGATTTTCAGCAGCCTATCCGTAAAATGTGTCCTAACCATCTTAGTTGTTCTTTGGTTATAATCATGGAAAGTGAGATCAAAGAAAATCTTTCGTATAGCTTATTGTTTGATATACGATCGTCATTTACCTAAAACCGTCCTTGAAGAATCATTGCTGTGGCTTCTATTCACTGTATATAAATAGTATACAGTAGAATCATTCCCTATCTCAACCATTATACAAAGCTGGACCGAGATGCAAGTGCTCCGGAGAACGTTTAAACATAAGTGAAATTAGATTTTTTCACGGGTAGACAAGTCAGATTTTTCTTGAACATGAAACTTGACTATAGAGTGACTTTTGTCACTAATAATTGAAACTATAAAGAACAGAGGTCTGATTGCTTAATATACTGAGCCAGATTTCGTGTTTCCGTCGATAAATATTTAATGGGCGAGTAATTTCATCAATGTTGCTTTAGGTCAGAGTAGAAAATTCCAGTCTCCTACCGGTGAAGTCGTGATATAAATCAGACTACTATTGGTACTGACAAATTACTGCAGCACCAAGCCGCCTGAAGCTAGCACAGCTACGCATGCTCCTCCTCCATCTCAATCTATTCAAAGCTCTACTCTTTACAACCTCCCAAGTAGTTTCAATTTCCCTTAAATCTTTCCTTACGACCTCGTCTCACTCCAATTGGGGATGGCCTGCTTTTTGTTTGACCCTAGATTGTTGGCAGAAAAGGACAATCTTTGGCAATCTGTTGTGCTTCATCCATAGAAGATGTCCTAGCCATCTCAACCTTTCTTTCAGTATTGCCTTAGACACTATTTGAAGTACGGTTAGTCAGATGGGTACTGAATGCATCCGTCGACAATTTTTCTGGAAAATATCTAACAAATCCTCCTCCGTCTTCCGGAGTGCACATGTTTCAAAACCATACTTGACCACTGTCATCAATGTATCCTTCAATATTCTTATCTTGGTTCGCAGACTTATCTTCTTTTTCTCCCACACTTACTTTTAACCGTGAAAAAAAAAACCTGGTCTTTGTCTATTCTACTTTTAACATCTTCACCGCAACCACCCTCTTTACTAATAATACCATTGTCCGCTTGATTGATCTTCTTGTTACCCAACATAACCTCGTTACCTTCACTAATTCCCAGTCTTAGCAACTTAGTCGTCTTAACTTTAATTTTCGAACCTATTCTTGCATCCTGAACTCTTAAAACCTGCGAAACGTCATTCATTTTGCGAATATTTTCATCTAGGAATAATCAAAACACTTCTTTTGTCGTTTTACTATCTCTGCTTTAGTGTGACGTTCACCCTAGAGTCTGGCTTACTTCCATGCCTAAGTAAGTAGATGCTTAAGTAGAGATCCATGCTAAGTAGCAATGCTAGCTAGCTGAATCTGTAAGCCTTTTCCGGCGAGATTGTTGATCAACAATCCGTTCTGGCGAGACATTGTTGATCAACAACCGTCTTCTAGGGACCAAAAAAAGGTTTGGTTGATAAACAATATGGATGAACACAACCCACAATTGAAACCATTGTTTTTTTTCAGTTTTGTTGGGAAAAAGGCAATAAATTTGTCAGAAAGGTTTTGAACATATTCTCAACTTGATCTCTTGCATAAAATAAGACATTATAAGGTACTTTCTTTTAAATTACCTATCTCTTTTACTCCAAAGGGCAGTGAATAAATCTTGTTGTGTTTTTATAGAAACTAGAAATGTTGATAATTTGATCAGACAATGAAAAGGTTTATAATTAGCGAAAATTACAGGAGTAAGCATGGCTTTGACTAAAAATAGTAAAATAATGTTTAATTGATTTTATTAATATTGTCATTCATTTCCCATAGTAATAATCCCACAATTGTTGATAAATAAATCTGTTCTTGCGATTGCTGATCAGCAACTTGTTCGCCAGAAAAGGCCTTATGTGTCAACACCATTCTTTTCCATGGTCATGTCGTATATTGTACTGTAATTCGTTTGATATGTGCAGTGATAATCAGATAATAAGAATTAGCAGTCATACTTTGCCTCGTCACATTAATCAGGGTTGCAGATAAAGAGAGAACCACAGCCCATAGTAACCAAAGTTAAAGAAGCGTTTTGAAAAAAAAAAACTGCCTAGTGCGAAAAATTTTTCCATCTGACACTGACTTAGGAATGGTAACTATTATTTGAGTTCATCTTAAAAGTAATAGTTTATTGCGAAAAGAAATTTATGGTAATTTCGGAAAAAGCGTGACCCCCCCCCCCCCTAAAATGGTGTCAGGTCGAAATAAAGATTGCATCATTAGAATCAGTATGGTTGAAAACTTTGAACAGGGGAATTACAGTCCTCCACGTTGAACAGCAAGAAAAGTCACTTTTTTAGATCGATAGCGCTGACGTGTCTCCTTTCTTCCAGGACTAACGGGTTACCAGAACATCAAAGAGAGATGTTTAATGGCTCATTTAAAAGTTAATTTCTCATACCTACATGATTTTTATAAATTCCACTATCTGTGTGTGCCATATGGCACTAAAGATGGCACTTTGTGCCATTTCTCAAGGGGTAGGGCTAGCGGTCCACCAGAACATTGTAGACAGATGTTTAATAGCTCATACAAGTTATTGCTCATATATACTACTACTACTACTACTAACAACTCACCACAGCACCAAGCCACCTGAGGCCAACACAGTTACGCACGCTGCTCCTCCACCCCAATCTATTCAAAGCCTCCCTTTTTAAACCCGCCCACGAAGTTCCCATTTCCTTTAAATCTTTCTTTATGACGTCCTCCCACCCCAGACGAGGACGACCTGCTTTCCTTTTAGCCCTAGACAGTTCTTTTCATCAATTCTACCACCCTTAAGTGCCATGTAGCACTAAAATGGCACTTTTGGTGCCACTTCTTAAGTGTAAAAGCTTGGAAATGTAAAACGGTACCATTGTAATAATTATGGTCCGAAACACTTAACTAGAGGTTTACAACAAAAAAAACCTCTCGTATCATCTCCCTCCCAGTCCCCTTAGTAATTTTCAAAAATCGTCTGCTCACCAGCAGGCTACTGCAACATTAACAGGGTTAGCTTGCTACCATACCACCGTAGAGAGATGTTTAATGGTTAATTTAAAAACTGTTGCTTATCTACATGTTTTTTTTGCAAATTCTACCATCTGTTAGACGTGATAGATTTCAGTGTTAACTATTCCGTCGGGAGAATTTGCTATGAACTTTGTCTTTAATACGGTCAGTCAACGATGAGCCACGCAAAATTATTTTTAAGATATCGAATGCTCTTAACAGGAAGAAATTCGTAGAATAATTGGATTTCGAAATTGCCGATGACTCTTCTTTGACATCTCCCCTCCCCCCTCCCCTACTCCTGTTTGCAAAAGTTCAGCTTCACCAAACATATTTCAATGCTCTCACTCTTTGCAATAGAAACTTTTGTTAACTCAGTGTTTTATAATAGCCAATTACAAATGTATTTGCTGAATAAGGTTCAATAACTATGCTTTTGGTGATAACATTACCCTCCGTAGTCCCTGGGGAAAATGCTGTAAGTTACGCAATTAGGTCCTAAATTCGACTAACTGTCGTCGTAGTTCTGTTAGTAGAGCGATAGACTTTGAATCAGAATGTCATGGCACAAGTCCTTATCGGGCATTTTTTTTTTGCAATCATGGTTGTGTGTCTTCTATATCATTAGTTTTCTGATAATTCACTATTTTTGTAAATGCGATGCACTCATTTTTTGTATGGATAATAAACTTTTTGTTTTAAAATGAATTTTTTTCGTAACTGTCGAGGTTGTTTGGAGCATTCTCTAGGGATGTCATATCTCCCCTAGATCAGGAATGAAAAAAAAAATCAACTTAAAGTAAGGAGCGACATGAAAACTTAAAATGAACAGAAATAACTCCGTATATGAGGGAGATCCCTCCCCCTACCAAAAAAAAATCAGGACATTGTTGCTCCTACATTAAATTTAAATTAAAAACTGGCAAAGATTAATAAAAAAACAAAGCTTTTCTGAGGGAAATAAAGAGCGGAGTTGAACCCCAAAACGAGCAAAACTTATTGCTTCACAGTCTATCTAACATATATAAAAAAAAACTAGTACAAATAAACCGATTGATTATATTTCGCTATGTTTGTATGATTATAGAAAACTGGCGCTTTACTGAAAACACAAAATCCAAGCATAAAAAACAAGAAATTTGATTAATTAGTCGAAAGTGAGAACGTAGCCTGACAACAGCAAACTAATCTATGAAGCTTTTCATAGTCTTATACCAATTGTGATACCAGTAACTTTCAGTATAGCCTACAATAAAATTACCTTAAAAACATAATCAGAAAAAATAAAAATATTTTTTTAATAGCCGCAAAGTCATTGCGCAGCATATAGGAATAATGGATTGATTTATGAGGTAACATTTTGGTATCACCCAATATAACACCAATAGTGAGTAATATACAATTTTAAATTGTAGGGAATACACTTTAGTGTTACTCGAAATGAAGATCAAATAAGCCAAAACATGAACTCTAGAAATTCGGTTAGTTCTCTCTATATAACGGGGAATTTTAAGTTATGATACAAATTCTAAAGCTAGTCTATAGTCCTAATACTATCAAGATCAGGGGCGAACTTGAGTTAATTAATTAAATTACACTACTTTAGACTACGCTAGGGGGGCACGCACCCCCTCGCCCCCCTGGATCGGCCTCTGATCAAGATGGCTTCACTTCGGACTTGTCTACAAACTAATCATGAAATGTACTTTTAAAACCAAAACAAGAGTTTTGGTTTTAACCGAATCAGTCATTTGACTGATCCATTGGGCAGAAGTGACACCAAGTTAAACGAAAAAACAAAAAAAAAACAAAGCTACAGTTCTAAAATTCTATATTTATATTGTAACAAGTGTCCTTAATCGGTTTGCTTTTACTGTACCAAAACTCCTATACTGTTTTGTGTTTTCAGTAAAGCTCTAGTTTTCTATAATCCTACAAACATAGCGAAATATAATTAGTTGGCTTATTTGTACTAGTTTTATTGAAGCATGTTAGATAGACTGTGCTATCTGTGGTTCCTTTGATATCTAATAAAGACGCCACAATAAATTTCAAATCTACAAACACTTTAAGTTTAGGCCATAAAAAAAGCTTAATTTTCATAATTTTTTATGAAAAAAAAATGGAAAAAGGTACGTGCCAAAAAGATGATTGCTGTATAGAACAGACATGTTTCTCTGATGCAAAGACTGGTTTTTTGCCTTATAGCTCGACAATCTCTCCGTAATTCGAATTTTTGAATAATGCTGCCAAACTATTCTCTTAGTCTCTCTTAAAGATGGGTTGTTAAACGCAAAAAAAATTGTAAAGCATTATTGAACCTTGGATAGTTTAGTTGTTTACTGTATGGTAATACAAGAAAATATTCTAAATGGTTCTCTTTATAAAACGTTTCCTTTAAAAGAAGGATCGGTGTTGCCAAACTTAACCCTAATTCTTTGAGAATCAGAACACCTTTAAACCCACTTTTAGAGCCCCTTAAACCCTTTTAAACCCACCATTCGTGGAGTCTCACCGGGATTTTAAGATATATTAAGTTTTTTTTCAGATTTAAGAAATAGCTTACAAGTCTTTAAACCTTTATAAATTAGGATTAAGTAAAGGTTTGAGGCTTGAAACGCATTTCTTGCCCATCACTTGAGTTTTAGATCTATTTCCAAAGGTCACATATTTATTACTCAGAGATTGTCTAAGGCCAAGTACCTTTGGAAGGGAAGGGATCGAGGTAAATACTTGAACATGTCTTGCTGAGACACTATTGAGAATCTTGATTCATTCCTAAAAGTTTCGTTACCCAACTCAACCTCTTTCCAAGGAAGGACAAGTTCCTACCTTGGACTGTCATTTCAATCAAGCAAACAAAACATGTCGGTTTGGTTAGTTCAAAAATCAAGATGCAATATTTTTTGTCTAAGCTATTTCTATACTCCCCCCCCCCCTCGACTAGACAATGCACACTCGCTCAATTGGTTTTACGTGTTTTCCTTTGTCTTCCTTGGGGGTCAGCTGATTAGACTATGTTTTATAAGTTTTACCTTCAACGTATTTCTTCTTATTTTTTTAAAAGCGTGTTGTACCTCCTCCTAAGTGCAAAATATAAGGGTTCTTGTACCTTTAATATCAGTGTTATGCCTTTTTTTTTATCTGTAAGTCTTGATTAAAAGAAAAGTCATAAATTAAAAATTGTTCTTTAATAACAATCAAAAACCCAAAATGAATTTGTTTTTGTTGCAAAATTTATATTGTGTAAAATGTTGCCTTTTGAATTTACCCTACCTGTTGTCAGAGCCATTCTAGGGGTGGGGGGTCAACCGGGTCAGCTGACCTGAGTGCTGCACCTAGGGGGGGGGGGGGGCTGTAAGAGGGTTTCCTACTTTGATCAATTTATTCACATTGATTCTGCTTTTTTTGCTTATATTGGAGTCGGGAGGGAGGATGTTGTAATTAATTTTGCCCCGGGCATCACCTACCCTAGGAACAGCTCTGCCTATCGTGTATGTATTCATGGGAGCTCTACTATGGAGGTGAAGCTAGCAGACACTCATGGCCTTACCCAGGATTTTTTTTCGGAGGGGGTTTTACTCAAAGATTTTTTTTGGGGGGGGGGTTACACAAAAAAACTCAAAACACGCGAAATTTGTTTCCATTTTTGTTACGTTTTTACGAGTCAGATAAAGATTTCGGGGGGGGGGGGGGGGGTTCAACCCCCCCCCCCTCCCCCCCTCTGGGTAAGGCCTTGCAGACACTTGTTGACTATGTTACTTATTTATGATTTTATTTCAGCTCCTTCGTTAACAAGCAATTGGGACAGAAAGATTACAGCACGAAAGGATCCATAAAAATGTAAGTACTTATTGCAGCAATTATTATACTACTACTACTGCTACTAATATCCACTCATTGCAGCATTAAGCAGCCTTAGGCCAAAATAGCTTCACATGCTCCTTCACCACAACCTACTCAAAGCCACACTCTTTACCCCCTCCAATGCAGTTCTAGTCCTTTAAAGTCATTCTTATGACCTCTTGCCACCTTATTTGGACACAATCTACATTTTTTTTACCCCAGAGTGGTTGCCAAAAAGCAAAATGTTTCACAATCAGCCATCTATATCAGAAAAACATGGCCTAGCCTACTCTTTTGCTATACGATATGAAAAATTCAAAAGTAGAGCCACCTAGGCCATGGTTACAGAAAACGTAAACAAAACGAAAGCATCAACAAAAAAAGCAGCAGAACAATAGCTCTGCCACCTTTATGCATATACTTGTCTGTTCAAATTCATCTTTCCAATCCTGCCAATCCCCTTTTTTTCAAAGCAAACTCAGTGGTGCATCAACACACGGATTTGCATCTTTGAATGCCTAATACTACCTATATTATTCCTATATTATCATTTTGTGGATTTGTCTCCTCGCCCAGTTTTTCTAATTTCAAGAAGAAAACTTCAAATGACCTTATTTTTTTTGCCGACCCCCTCCCCCTCCAAAAAGCGAAAAAAAACCTAAGCAAATGGACTAAATCATACTCATACACGTTGACTAAATTTGTAACTAGACGGCTAATGACTAATGGCCGACATTTGAATGGATAAATTATGCTCGTACGTGTGGTGGATTAATGGTTAATGGCTGATGCGTCGAGTAAATTTTCAAATAGATGGCTCATGGCTGATTTATAAGTAAATGAATTGCACTCCTATGCGTAGACTAAAGTTGTAACGAAATGGCTTCTGGCTAAAGGCTAATATGTAAATGCAGAAATTATACTCGTATGCATCGCCTAATGGTTGATATATAAATTTATAATTTATACTCATACCTGTGGACTAATGGCTAATGGCTCGTTTAATATTTCTACCAGGTCTTCCAAAATTCAAAGCATAATGAAAGCTGTTTATTTAAACGGATGTTGTAGCCCCCGCGTTTTTCGGCCCCAATCGGGACGACAGAAACAGGTTTTTTTTATGGTGTTAATGTTTTAATCTTTCTACCAGGACTTCTAAGATTTCAGGCATAATGAAAGTTATTCGCTTTAACGAATTTGGTGGCCCCAACGTCATTTGTCCCCCAATTGGGACTACAGAAACATGCCTTCTTGTTTATATTGTATTAACGTTTAATCTTTTCTCCAGGACTTCTAAAGTTCCAAACGTAATGAAAGCTGTTCGTGTGAATGAATTTGGTGGTCCCAATGTGCTAAGAGTTGAAACAGATGTACCAGTACCGAAACACACAGAAACGCAAGTAGTCATCAAGGTCGGATCTGCTGGCGTAAACCCTGTTGATACTTATATACGAATGGGCTTATTTGCAAACTTACCACCTTTACCTTATATCCCTGGAAGAGATGGAGCTGGAAGAGTTGTTGAAGTCGGTTCAAAAGTTCAAACATTAAAGGTAGTTCAAACATTGAAACTAGTCACTTGTCAGGGGCGGATCCATGATTTTTTTTTTTTTGGGGGGGGGGGGTGCAAAATAGGTTGATCCGATAAACTTGCGTTAGGAGCAAGTTTAATTAACGCAAACTTGCGTTAATTAAGTAAACTATACTACTTTAGACTATGTTAGGGGGGGTGCCCCCTCGCCCCTCCCCTGGATCCGGCACTGTTACTTGTTCGTCTATAGGTTAAAGTACACGTGTAGTTCACTCCTGTTAGAATCTGACTACTAAAAAGGTGTTGTGTTTAATAGTTTAAGTCAGTTGGTTGTGGCTGAAATGTTTTAAGGAGAGGCAGCTTTGGACTTACTTATCCAAGACCTCTAGGTTTTTCATATAATTACTCTCTAAATTTGATCAATTTTGCTGCCTCAAAAGTAATTCCTGTGGTCGTGCGTGTGAAACTCAGCTGAATCTTTAATAGTTCTAGAATTTAATTTGATTGATAGAAAACTTATAAAAAAGACGAAATTACTGTATTGTGTATATGATGTTTTTCCTTCAGGAAATTGTAGATCACTTTTTTTCAGAAATATACGAGATAACTTTAGCTAAATCATTTTCTTTGATTATTCAATAATTTCATTAGAGGATTCTTGCTTGCACAGTTAAATTCTATCTATTAGTTCGAATGTGGTTACATCCTAAGCTTCCAGCACTCAAGCCTTGAAGAAGATAAGGGAGACGGCCGGCTAGAATTTCTGCCGACATTTAAACTAAACATCGCTGAAGTTTATTAGAAATCAGTTATCGAGCGATAGATAGACATAAAAATAGATGAATTTATTTCATACAAAAGTAATATAAACATAAGAAAACAGGCATGCTTAAGGGTACCATATACCAACAATGGAAATTTAATTTCCAGCTGGAATACACTAGAAACTAGCTTAAACTCTACCTGAGACAATTTTACGTGGTGTATCAAAATGAAACTACCTTATTCAATAAAGTAACGAGTTATTTCAGTTTGTCATTTAAATTACAGAAAAAATTGTTCCCAACTGGACAAATGTAGAGGGCACGTATTCATTCCTGAGTTTCCCTGAATATCTGCATTCTATAACATTTTTTATAACGTAATGTGTTTGTGTGTATATATTTTCAATTTATCCACCCCCGTTCAAAAGGTAGTTTACGGGGCTACTTCAAGGGGGTCTGCTACGTATTTTTTAACTAGATGTAAAAAAAAAAATGTTTATTATTAGCATAATTTCTAATTATGATTGGAACTTAATTCCAAAAATTTTGGTCCAGTATGAGGCAAGCTAAACCCTGATCGTTGCTAGTTTCTCAGATATTAATTGTAATTTCCTTTGATGACCAATTCAACCAAGGCCGTACCCAGCATTTTTTTTTCGAAGGGGGTTTTACTCAAAGATTTTTTTTTCGGGGGGGAGGTGGGGGGGTTACACACAAAAAACAAAACAAAAAACGCATACAAAATTTGTTTATATCCATTTTTGTTACGTTTTTACGAGTCAAACAAACATTTCGGGGGGGGAGCGGGTTCAAACTCCCCTAACCCCCCTCTGGGTACGGCCTTGGATTCAACCATAATTCGTATTCCTTGTGGAACATGAGATTTTGTGACAAACCTAGAGACGACATTTATCTTTTAAAAACAATCTATTAAATGATAGCGAACCCCCACAATACGATGAAATATCAAAACGTTTTGTTGAAAACATAAATACCCACAACTGGCAAAGGGAATATTGTATCAGAATTGTTTTGCAGTCAAAAAGTGGTGGGGAAAGGATTATGGAGATATACAGTTTTTTGCTACGGCGATCATTCTGAGCGCCAAGTGGCCGAGTCTAATTTGAAATTACTTTCGGATAACCCTAGTGCTCGCAAAAGAACGGAAAAAGATGTTGGTAAAGCATTTACCGAATTAGATTCGTTTCCAGACATTTATAAATCGTCATCACCTACTTATCTAGCATTAAACCCAGCGAGCGTTATTGCAGAAGACTCACTGGCACCTAGCCTAATCCTGCAAAAAATAGCTTTTACCCAGGATGAATTAAATCGGACACAAGTAAATCTTACATCTGAGATTTCCCGTCAAGTTAAGGCTAAACTATCAGACCTTGACACAGCAAATCAAGCAATTGATATTATAGTAAAAAAAAATTCATTATGCTATTTCCATTGATTACAACCCAAAATTCCAAGAAATAGAAAAATCACTCAAGGGACTATTTGCAATGGTTAAAAGCTTGGAAAGTAGGATTTTGTCATTGGAATCGAAAGTGGATGATTTTGAACAAGAAAAGATGTTGGATTGCTTAGTGATGAATGGAGTAAGGCAGAGGCCTAGAAATGATCTAAAGAAAGAAGTATCGGTTATCATTAAAGACAAGATGCTGATCCCTGGTTTTGAAATCAATAATATTGTAAATGTTTATCGATTTAGTTTGAATGACTCTAACGATCAATCTAAAGTTTCTCCAGTGCTAATACGCTTCAAAAATGTGGAATTAGCTCGAGTTGTTTTCAAAGCAAAGACTAAACTAGGAAAGAGTGGAATATTTTTATCAGAATCGCTAACAAAAAAGCGTCGTGAAATTTTAAATGCGGCAAGAGATTGCTTCGGTAAATTTAATGTATGGACTGACCGCGGGAAAATTTTGGCGAAACCACCTGGTCAATCAATGATACGAAAGATTCGATCATTCGCGAATTGTGCTTAGATTTTTTTTTTGTGTGTGTGTTTGTGTGTGTGCATGTATATTTTATGATTTAGTTCCATATCTAAAATCTGTTGTCTTTTTTTTACTGACAAATTAGAAACGCCCCCAGTTGTAGGACGACTTTTTGAGCTTGAAAATAACCTGTTAGATGTTTTAAGCATTATCAATAATTCTATCGGACATGTCAACAGTGATTTGACCCCAGTTAACCACGCAGTAATAAGTAAATATGTTTCTAGTCTGAGGGAGGCTGTCAAGCGGGATGGATATTTTTCAGTGCTCCAGTTGAATATTCAGGGCCTTTGTTCTTCAATTGACCGTCTAAAACAGATTGTTTCTGATGGGCTACCTGACGTTGTTGGTTTATGCGAGACTTTTTTAGATTCTAAAAATGATATGCTTTTGGATTTGCAAGGTTATAAAATGGAACGACTGAATCGACAAAAGATGGCCAAGGGTGGTCTTGCTTTGTATATTTCTAATAATCTCCCATATTCTCTTAGAATGGATTTATCCAGAAATATCGAAGGTGTCTTTGAGTCACTTTTCGTAGATATTAAATGTGGAGGTAACGACTTAATTGTTGGTATTATTTATTGATCTCCTAGTGGCTCTATTCCACTGTTTCTACACACCCTTAATGATCTACTGGATACCATCCAAAAGCAGTCGACTGAATTAATTATTATGGGAGATTTTAATATAAACTTGATGGATATAAAGTCTTCTGTATCTTTGGATTTTCTGTCGTCCATGCTTGCCGCAGGTGCTTTACCTTCTGTATGTATCCCATCTCGCATAACAGAAAGTACGTCATCTCTGATTGACAATATTTTCTGTACGGCTACCTTGATCCAAAATTGTGTTTTAGTGAGCGACATTTCCGATCATTTCCCTGTTTACTCTAGATACTATTTTGATAAACTGACTATTGAGAGGACTTGTGAGTCTGATAAGAGGCCTTTTAGGTTTGGTGAAGTGGAATTGATGCTTCTTAGGTCAAGATTGGCAGAAATTTCTTGGGGTGGTTTTGAGAGTGATTCTGATTTTTGTAATTTATTTGATACTTTTTATGAGTCTATTAAAGATGCTGTTCTTGATATTTGTTCTGTTTCACCTTCTAATCGTAAGTCTAAGAATACTTTTCCTCTAAATTCTTGGATGACCCCTGGTCTCCTTAGGAGTTGTAGGAGAAAAAATAATCTCTGGAGGGCCTTTAAGTCTGCTAGCCCTTCAATGAAAGCTATTTGCTTTCAGCGATTTAAAATTTATAGGAATATTTATAATTCTGTGTGTCGAAAGGCCAAGTCCCAGTATTATTTAATTGTTTTTCAGACTCTGGTAAAGATATACGAAAAACTTGGCAGGTTATAAATTCTGTGCTTAGGCCCTCTTTTCAGTCTCCATCAGCCCCTTCTTTTTTGGATCTCGATGGCAAAATCATCGAAGGTGAACTGAATGTTCAAGATGCATTTACTTAATATGCTGCGAATATTGGTAAAAGGACCGCTTCAGCTGTTGGTTCTATTCCTTCAGGATCGAACTTCAGGTCTTATCTTGGGCCACCTTGTATGAAGTCAATGTTTTTGGAACCAGCGACGGAGAAAGAAATTGCTAAAATTGTTATGGGATTGAAAAATTGTTCGTCGTCTGGCCCTGATAATATTCCTACTAAAGTAATTAAGTTCATGCTTCCTTCCATCATTTATCCCTTAACAATACTTATTAACCTCACCTTTCAGCATGGTATTTTCCTGAGTAGTCTCAAGCGTGCTCGAGTCATCATATTATATAACGAGAAATAACACTACAGAATTGATTGTCATGCATTGTTTCTTTATGGAAGGGAAGCAGAGAGCCATCTATTATGGATTTTGGTGATGCGCGGGCTCTACGTGTCATGTCTTATAAATGCCTCCTTTTTAGAACATTTTCTGATCCACCCGTTTAAGTATTCTAAGTAATTTTTCCATATATCAGTAAAGTAATTGCATAACAATCTACAAATCCCCACAAAGGCTCCATGGCCTGTAGGAGGGGGATTATGAAAAGATCAAATAAACATTAAAGATTTAAACGCTTAAGATTAAACAATATAGACAAACAATATAGACATAACATTAATATTTAAACATATAAGCATAAGCATTTGAACTTTTAACATATGAAGCATTTGCTTCATAAAACGGGGGGAAAAAAGAAGAAGAAAAAAAAAACAACAAAAAAACAGGAGAGTTCACTAAATAAGCTTTATCAAACTATTGGCAGCAGGCAAAAATAAAGAAAATTAATCACATGGAAACAAATATTTTTTTACTAGTCTTTTGAAGGTGCCAAACGAGTGGCATTCTCGAGCCGAATCGGGAAGGGTGTTCCATGTCAAATGACACGCAACAAGAGGATTAAAATCGGATCTTATTGTTGGTGTATGGGAAATTTGGATATTTAGAGAACTACGGAGTTGATAATTTGACCGATCAGATACAAAAGAAGACGTAAACCTAAGGGACCTAGGAATATCACCATGGAGCTGAAGAAAAGTGAAAGACACACAGGAAAGAATATAAAGTTTTTTAATATCAAGTAACGGTTTAGTTGCCGAACGATTTACATCCTGGATAAGATTTATAGCTTTATCATAAGTATTCGAAAGCGGTTTGAGAAAAGAAGGGAAAGTAGACGTCCATATGACTGAACAATAGGAAACATAAGAATGAATTAAGCTATGAAATAGGATTCTTAGAATTGGTCCCGGAAAGATATGTTTTAGTTTTCTTAGAATACCGAGGTTTCTGCATACCTTCATTTTAATCAAATCAATATGGTGTTTGAAAGATAAATTTTCATCTAGGAGGATACCTAGGAAACGGACATGGCCATCCTTTGGTCTACTAATAAAGCCTTTGGATATATGAATTTCAGATAATTAAGGGCAAGCCTGGGATATACGAGAAAAAACTAAAAAACTAGTTTTAGAAACATTTAAGGCAAGAGAGTTAGCATCAAACCAAATTGAAACTCTCTCAAAGAGGTCCACTAACTTTGTACGAACCTCATCCTCTATTCTCCCAGAAGTAATAAGGGTGGTATCATCGGCAAAAGTAACAAGAGAATCTGAGGTATGCAAACTATAATTATGGGTAAGGGAGACTGTTGGATGACATAGACGACAGCAATAAAGAGGATTTTTATTTCTAACTGCAAAAATTAGGTTATTTATATAAATTAAAAACAGTGCCGGCCCTAAAACTGACCCTTGAGGGACCCCCTGGTCAACACTTGATGGTGAGCGAAAAAATGGATCAACAGAAATTATTCTACCAGACAAGAAAGACTTGAACCAATCAAACGCACTACCTCTTACGCCAAAATGAGAAAGTTTAAATAGAAGAACACTGTGGGTTAAAGAATCAAAGGCTTTACGAACATCCAGAAACAAAGCAGCAGGAATCAAATGGGAGTCTATGGCAGAGTGAAGATAATTCAGTAAAACTGCACAAGCATGCTCAGTCGAATGATTTGCTCGAAAACCAAATTGAAAATCGTGAAAAAAAATCTTTAGATGTAAGAAAATTATTAAGACGAGAAAGCATCGCCTTCTCAAATTTGCAAAACACAGACAACAAAGAAATTGGCCGATAGTTGGCTGGATCATTTCGTGTCCCCCCCCCCCTTATATAATATGATGACTCGAGCACGCTTGAGACTACTCGGGAAAATACCATGCTGAAAGGTGAGGTTAATAAGTATTGTTAAGGGATAAATAATGGAAGGAAGCATGAACTTAATTACTTTAGTAGGAATATTATCAGGGCCAGACGACGAACAATTTTTCAATCCCATAACAATTTTAGCAATTTCTTTTTCCGTCGCTGGTTCCAAAAACATTGACTTCATACAAGGTGGCCCAAGATAAGACCTGAAGTTGAATCCTGAAGGAGAAGAACCAACAGCCGAAGTGGTCCTTTTACCAATATTCGCAGCATATTAAGTAAATGCATCTTGAACATTCAGTTCACCTTCGATGATTTTGTCATCGAGATCCAAAAAAGAAGGGGCTGATGGAGACTGAAAAGAGGGCCTAAGCACAGAATTTATAACCTGCCAAGTTTTTCGTATATCTTTACCAGAGTCTGAAAAACAATTAAATAATACTGGGACTTGGCCTTTCGACACACAGAATTATAAATATTCCTATAAATTTTAAATCGCTGAAAGCAAATAGCTTTCATTGAAGGGCTAGCAGCCTTAAAGGCCCTCCAGAGATTATTTTTTCTCCTACAACTCCTAAGGAGACCAGGGGTCATCCAAGGATTTAGAGGAAAAGTATTCTTAGACTTACGATTAGAAGGTGAAACAGAACAAATATCAAGAACAGCATCTTTAATAGACTCATAAAAAGTATCAAATAAATTACAAAAATCAGAATCACTCTCAAAACCACCCCAAGAAATTTCTGCCAATCTTGACCGAAGAAGCATCAATTCCACTTCACCAAACCTAAAAGGCCTCGTACCAGACTCACAAGTCCTCTCAATAGTCAGTTTATCAAAACAGTATCTAGAGTAAACAGGGAAATGATCGGAAATGTCGCTCACTAAAACACAATTTTGGATCAAGGTAGCCGTACAGAAAATATTGTCAATCAGAGATGACGTACTCTCTGTTATGCGAGATGGGATACATACAGAAGGTAAAGCACCTGCGGCAAGCATGGACGACAGAAAATCCAAAGATACAGAAGACTTTATATCCATCAAGTTTATATTAAAATCTCCCATAATAATTAATTCAGTCGACTGCTTTTGGATGGTATCCAGTAGATCATTAAGGGTGTGTAGAAACAGTGGAATAGAGCCACTAGGAGATCGATAAATAATACCAACAATTAAGTCGTTACCTCCACATTTAATATCTACGAAAAGTGACTCAAAGACACCTTCGATATTTCTGGATAAATCCATTCTAAGAGAATATGGGAGATTATTAGAAATATACAAAACAAGAGCACCCTTGGCCATCTTTTGTCGATTCAGTCGTTCCATTTTATAACCTTGCAAATCCAAAAGCATATCATTTTTAGAATCTAAAAAAGTCTCGCATAAACCAACAACGTCAGGTATCCCATCAGAAACAATGTTTTAGACGGTCAATTGAAGAACAAAGACCCTGAATATTCAACTGGAGCACTGAAAAATATCCATCCCGCTTGACAGCCTCCCTCAGACTAGAAAAATATTTACTTATTACTGCGTGGTTAACTGGGGTCAAATCACTGTTGACATGTCCGATAGAATTATTGATAATGCTTAAAACATCTAACGGGTTATTTTCAAGCTAAAAAAAACCGTCCTTCAACTGGGGGCGTTCCTAATTTGTCAGTAAAAAAAAGACAACAAATTTTAGATATGGCATTAAAACATAAAATATACATGCACACACACACACACACACAAAAAAAAAAATCTAAGCACAATTCGCGAATGATCGAATCTTTCGTATCATTGATTGACCAGGTGGTTTGGCCAAAATTTTCCCGCGGTGAGTCCATACATTAAATTTACCGAAGCAATCTCTTGCCGCATTTAAAATTTCACGACGCTTTTTTGTTAGCGATTCTGATAAAAATATTCCACTCTTTCCTAGTTTAGTCTTTGCTTTGAAAACAACTCGATCTAATTCCACATTTTTGAAGCGTATTAGCACTGGAGAAACTTTAGATTGATCGTTAGAGTCATTCAAACTAAATCGATAAACATTTACAATATTATTGACTTCAAAACCAGGGATCAGCATCTTGTCTTTAATGATAACCGATACTTCTTTCTTTAGATCATTTCCAGGCCTCTGCCTTACTCCTTTCATCACTAAGCAATCCAACATCTTTTCTTGTTCAAAATCATCCACTTTCGATTCCAATGACAAAATCCTACTTTCCAAGCTTTTAACCATTGCAAATAGTCCCTTGAGTGATTTTTCTATTTCTTGGAATTTTGGGTTGTAATCAATGGAAATAGCATCATGAATTTTTTTTACTATAATATCAATTGCTTGATTTGCTGTGTCAAGGTCTGATAGTTTAGCCTTAACTTGACGGGAAATCTCAGATGTAAGATTTACTTGTGTCCGATTTAATTCATCCTGGGTAAAAGCTATTTTTTGCAGGATTAGGCTAGGTGCCAGTGAGTCTTCTGCAATAACGCTCGCTGGGTTTAATGCTAGATAAGTAGGTGATGACGATTTATAAATGTCTGGAAACGAATCTAATTCGGTAAATGCTTTACCAACATCTTTTTCCGTTCTTTTGCGAGCACTAGGGTTATCCGAAAGTAATTTCAAATTAGACTCTGCCACTTGGCGCTCAGAATGATCGCCGTAGCAAAAAACTGTATATCTCCATAATCCTTTCGCACCACTTTTTGACTGCAAAACAATTCTGATACAATATTCCCTTTGCCAGTTGTGGGTATTTATGTTTTCAACAAAACGTTTTGATATTTCATCGTATTGTGGGGGTTCGCTATCATTTAATAGATTGTTTTTAAAAGATAAATGTCGTCTCTAGGTTTGTCACAAAATCTCATGTTCCACAAGGAATACGAATTATGGTTGAATTCAAGGCCGTACCCAGAGGGGGGTTAGGGGAGTTTGAACCTGCTCCCCCCCCCCGAAATGTTTGTTTGACTCGTAAAAACGTAACAAAAATGGATATAACCAAATTTTGTATGCGTTTTTTGTTTTGTTTTTTGTGTGTAACCCCCCCCCCCCCCCGAAAAAAAAAATCTTTGAGTAAAACCCCCTTCGAAAAAAAAATGCTGGGTACGGCCTTGGTTGAATTGGTCATCAAAGGAAATTATAATTAATATCTGAGAAACTAGCAACGATCAGGGTTTAGCTTGCCTCATACTGGACCAAAATTTTTGGAATTAAGTTCCAATCACAATTAGAAATTATGCTAATAATAAACATTTTTTTTTTTACATCTAGTTATAAAATACGTAGCAGACCCCCTTGAAGTAGCCCCGTAAACTACCTTTTGAACGGGTGTGGATAAATTGAAAATATATACACACAAACACATTACGTTATAAAAATGTTATAGAATGCAGATATTCAGGAAAATTCAGGAATAAATACGTGCCCTCTACATTTGTCCAGTTGGGAACAATTTTTTCTGTAATTTAAATGACAAACTGAAATAACTCGTTACTTTATTGAATAAGGTAGTTTCATTTTGATACACCACGTAAAATTGTCTCAGGTAGAGTTTAAGCTAGTTTCTAGTGTATTCCAGCTGGAAATTAAATTTCAATTGTTGGTATATGGTACCCTTAAGCATGCCTGTTTTCTTAAGTTAGTGAAACACTAGTGAGTTAGTCACACTTAAGTTAGTGAAAATGCTTTGTGTTTAATAGAGAGGAGAAGTACCTTGTACAAGAATTAAATTTTAAAATAACGAGTTTTTTCAACTGAAAGTAAGGAGCAACATTAAAACTTAAAATGGACAGAAATTATTAAGTATATGAGGGGGGTCTCCCCCTCGTCAATACCTCGTTCTTTACGCTAAAATTTGAATTTTATCCCAGTTTAATTAGAATAAAAAGCTCTTTTAAAAGTACTAACGACAGCTTTAGCGTTAGCCTTTTTTTTTTAAAAAAGAGGCTAAGAATAAGTGAAGATTAAAAGGTGACGCTAGGTAACGAAAAGATACATTAAGTGGAAAATTTCACTTACCTTGGCAATATTATAAGTAAAGATCGTGGGTGCAGTGTAGATGTTAAAAGTAGAATAGCCACGGCCAAGGGTTTGTTCAAAGTTAAAAAAAAAATAGAAGAATAGGAAGATAAGAATGTGAACTTATTTTTGAATATTAGAATATTCAAAGCTTCAGGGATGTCAGTAGTCAAATACGGCTCTGAAGCATGGGTGCTCGGAAACACGGAGGCAGATTTGCTAGATGTTTTCCAGAGAAATTGCGGTCGGATTGTTTTAGGTACCTGATTGACCGTATTTCAAACAGCAGGCCGTGTGAAAAGTGTGATTCAATCCAGCCTTCTGAGGCTATAATGAGAGAAAGGTTGAGATAGCTAGGGCACGTTCTGCGGATTACAGATTGTCAAATATTGTCCTTGTCGGTCAACTGTCTAGGGCTAAAGGGAAAGCAGGTCATGTACGGTTGGGGTGGTAGGATGTCGCAAGGAAAGATTAAGCGAAATGGGAGCTTCGTGGGAGGGTGTAAAAAGGGAGGCTTTGAATAAATTAGGATGGAGGAGGAGCGTGCGTTGCTGTGTTGGCCTCAGGTGGCTTGGTGCTGCGGTGAGTTGTTAAAAGTTGCAGAAGTAGTTATATTTTGAGCTGGCAAGGATTAATTTACCACTATTGCTTTATTTACAGTGGTAATGATTTCAGTACGGGTACGGGAACGGGTTAAAGTACGGGAACTGTTGAAAAAGAAACCCGGTGCAGCAACAACCCTGTTAGATAAACATGGACAACTCACCACAGATTCTGAGGAGAGGCGGGAACGCTGGAAGGAACACTTTTGCCAGAAACTGAACCCCACAATAACCCCTGACCCATCTATCCTACTGTCTTTTCAACTTCCGGAGTACCCAGTAGATCCAAGTCCACCACCATTACGAGAAGAGGTAGTTGCTGCTATACAATCCCTAAAAACAAATATACCTCCTGGCCCAGATGGCATACAGTCAGAGCTACTTAAGTCGGGCCCAGAAGAACTGGTAGACATCTATCATAAAGTCACAGTAAGCATCTGGGAAACAGGCCACTTCCCCAGATCTTGTGCGAAATCCATGATTGTCCCCCTTTACAAAAAGGGCGAAAAAGGCGATTGTAATAACTACAGACCAATTAGCATGACAAGCCAACCGGCAAAGATCCTCACGAAAATCCTACTCGACCGACTAAAATCCCTGACAGACCTCACTTTAGAGGAATATCAGGCCGGCTTCTGAAGAGATCGATCTATTATAGATGATATATTTTCCACCCGGCAACTGATGGAGAAAAATAAAGAAATTGCGAAAGAATTGCTCTTACTTTTAATTGACTTTAAACAGGCCTTCGATTTAATATGGCACAACGGGCTTTGGCACATACTTCTGCATTATTGAGTCCCCAAAAACATAGTAAAGTTGATTAAAGATATGTATTTGAACTTCTGTAGCCAGGTTCAGACGCCTGAGGGATTGACAGAAGTGTTCCAGACGTCAGCAGGTGTTCTTCAGGGTTGCCTCCTATCCTCTCATCTATTTAATCTGTTTCTAAATGCAGCTTTATGACTTGCTAAAACCACAGACGGTGCATCCATTGGAGGGAAACTTGTCGACAAATTAGCGTACGCAGACGACATCGTGAAAATTAACAGTCATGAACATCTCCTCCAAACAGACACAAACGAGATAGTGTCAGCAACCGAAGTCCTTGGGATGGTTGTCAACACAACAAAAATGAAAGTCATGTGGGTATCCAGAGACTCTGCACCCAGAGCCATACAGCTAACCATAAAAGGAGAGCAAATTAAAAATTCAGAATCTTTTGTCTACCTCGGCAGTCTTTTAACCTCTTAACAACGATTAATCAAAATCGATTAGGTGTGGACTGGGACTTGCAACCAGCAGCTTCAAGAGCCTATCATCAATTTGGAAAAGTAAATTACTATCAAAATCATTGAAGGTCCGGCTCTTTAACTCTCTCATAGTCCCCATTGCTATGTATGCAAGTGAAACATGGTCAATTAAAGCTGATGACGAAAGGCATTTGAAACAAAATATCTCCGTCGCATAGCAGGGATCACCTACATCGACTGAGTATCCAATGAAGACCTCCGTAAACTCCTCCACTGCTCATTCACTATCATGGACCGAATTAGAAGTCAGCAACTCCACTGGCTTGGTCATATCCAACGAATGTCATCAAATCAACCCCAAAATCATGTTTGAAGCACGGGTACATGGCATACGACCTGGTGGCCGACCTCGCAAGAGATGGTACGAAAACTTCAATCGCCAGAACCTCACTCAACTCCTGCCTCTTGCACCAGATAGAACCGAATACTGTTGCCATATTCAACGACTAGTTAGAAGAGAAGAAGCCCCAATACAGCCACAAAGGCCGGATGGGATATAAGTCAAGTCAATGATTTCAATGGGTAATAGTCGATTTACCGTTCTTGCTATATTTTCTGGGGGTAATGATTAATTGATTGATCTTGATATATTTTCAGGGGGCAATGATTAATTTTCTTCTCATGGTGTATTCTCAGCAGGTAATATTAACTTACCATTCATGCTATTTTCAGCAGATAATGGTTAATTTACCGTAATTTCTATATTTTCAGTCGTTAATGATTTCAACGAGTAATGATTAGCTTACAGCTCTTGCTCAACTTTCAGCGGAAAATGATTAATTTTACCCCTCTTATCATGTTTTCAGGCGGGTGATCGTGTGTTCTTTAGTGGTGCGTCTGGATCTTATGCCGAATATGTCTCATGCGAAGCCCACAGCGTGTTCCCTTTGTCCAATCGGCTGTCATTTTCACAAGGGGCTGCTCTTGGAGTGCCTTACTTCACAGCATACCGAGCACTTTTTATCAAGTAAGTGTAAACTAGGATGTATTTCAGGGGTCAATCACTCTCATAAATCATGTACACCTGGTGGCGCGTGCCAATCGTAACTGGACTGTACCAAGTAATTTGGGAACTTTGACAAGCGTGGTGGAACTTTACCAAGTGTTGTGGAACTGTGTGGCACGGACGGCGCTCCGAGATGTACACCAGGCTTAGGGAAGTAAGTGCCCGCCCCGGAAATATGATTTTTGTTATCAGATATTTAACTTCACATCATTTAAATGTACGAAACATTGCGTTAGTATTATTTGTAACCTCCAATTCTTAAAAGTATGTGTTGTATTAACAACGCTTCTTGACAACTAAGGTCCTTGCGTCTGCCCTTCACTGTGTTCCAATGCTGAGATCAAACCCACTTCGCCACCATCAATCAATCAATCAAATCAAGCGAACTGTTTTAAAACATGATTATCTTAAAGAAAGGGTAGTCAAAGAACTAGAAAAATACCAACCTTTTTGAAATCATATTCCTGTTGTCAATTTTAATAACATGGAAAGAGAATACAGAAGAAGTTTGTATAAAGTTCACAACAAATAAACATACAAAAAGGGCTAATCAAAAATTTTTATTATCCAATAATGTAATAAGTTTTACAAGAGATCAAAATTTCTTCATTTTAAAGATTTTCAGTGTGGGATTGAAGTATATTACGATGCAGACCAGACAACTGTTTCGCAGTTGGAAAATCCTTATTTGCGCGATCTAACTAAACCATGAGAGCACCCTACAGGACATGAGGGTGAGGATATGGTTTTCATACTATTCGTGTTAACAGGTGTTTTTCAGGGTAGTGAGTGTAGTCCACAAGTATCACAGTCACTTTGAAATGAAACCCACAAGTATCGCTATTTTGGATCAGTGCGCTTGCGCAGTGTCAATCCGTATGTGGTTAAAAAATGCATAAACATTGATACTTATTTTAATAAGCCTTTAGCTTTCTTTAGTGTTTCTTGACCTAATCCTAGGCTGTGTTGCTGTGTTTAGTGTTTCTTGACCTAATGTGGCAAACGTGGTCCACAAGTCGCAATCGCGTAACACCCAAGTATCGCTATTTTGGATCAGTGCGGTGCGCTTGCGCACTGTCAATGCGCATGTGATTATATGGTGGGAATTACAAACTGTGCCAGAAAAGCCGAATTCAAACCAGAAGGATTGCAAAATGGACTTTGATTACATGAACATGATCGCGTGACATCACTTACGACTAATCAGAAGTTTTTTCCACTGACGTAAAAGGTACTGAAAGGGAAAGGGGTATTTTATGCCTTTAGTCAAACGTCTCCGACAAACAGTGAAAACTACCACTTATTTTGTCAAACCAGAATTTTATGATCCTTTTGGTTCGAATTTGACACTTCTGGTCCTGCTTTTAATACCCACCATGCATGCACATACGCATCGACGGTGCGCAGGCGCACTGTTCCTAAAAAGTGATACTTGGGTGTTACGCAAATGTGACTCGTGAACCACGTTCGCGACCTTGTTTTTAAGGATTAGGACAAGAAACTTGAAAGAAAACTATAAGCTTAATAAAATAAATATCTTTATTTATGTACTTTTTATACGAGAGTCAGAATAAAGTGTCCAGGATTCTCATGGGAATAGTTTAATGAAATATAACATTAGCAAATTAGAGTCTGAAGAAAACGAAAAGTTCCAGCTTTTTGCATTTGACATTGACATATTTCTACTTGATTTTGGGAATGATTTTTTTTATTTTTTACATGAGGATAATTTTTGAATGATTTAAACAAAAAAGGGATCTAACAAATTAGAGTAATCTTATAACCAAAATGCGTATAATGTGTATTTAAATAACTTTATAGGAAGGTAGAAATTTACTGAGTGAGTGAGTGAGTCATTAAGTAAGTTGTCGTGGTTTTAACGGTAATAGTTTACCCTGCAACGATTTAAATAGGAATAAAATTTTGAATAAATCTCTCATGTTTACATAGTTATACACGAGAAAAATATGGGATTTTCATAATTCTTTCTAGGAAATTAGGAAATGAAATTCTGGTAAAGCTTTAAAAAAAGATTAGAAATTAACTTTAATTTTAAAAGGTTAAGAAAGATTAAAAAGTCTATTATTACATTTAGTATTCATATACTTTTACGGGGGGGCATTGTAGTCAAAGTTTGTCGACACAGTAAAAATTATGCAAAACAACATTGCCGATTTTGTATCCTATTCGTAATTTGTTGCGTTGAACACCTTTTCATGGTTGCAGCGGTAGCTGCAACCTAGTTAACAGCGAACCACAGCCCGCAGTAATCAAAAGCTGAAAAAAACGTTTTCAAAATAACTGCCTATTGAGAAAAAATTGCCATCTGACACTGAATCAAGAATGGTAGCTATTGTTTCGGTTAATCTTAAAAGTAAAAGCTTATTGCGAAAAGAACTTTATGGTGATTTCAAAAAAGAGTCTGAAACCCCTTGAAAATAGCGTCAGATTGAAGTAAAAAGTGCACCATTGGAATCAGCGTGATCCGCAACCATTTGAAGGATAATTACATCCCCCACCTTGAACACCAAGGAAAATCACTTTTTTGCATGGGTAGCAGTGATGTCCTTTTTTTCTTTTCTTTTTTTACCAGGGCTAGCGAATGACCAGAACATCATAGAGAGATTTTTAATGGCTCATTCGAATGAAAATTAAATTTGGTAGTGCCCTTTTAAGTGACCAAAAATATTGAAGGACAAATAGCCCCTCCCCCCTATATGCCCCCTCCCCCCAGACTAGTCCTATAAAAATTTTGAGATAACTATTTTGTTTAACATAGTTCAAAGGTCCAATATATATGGTTTTGATGATGGTATGGCCCTCCATAGTCTCTGGGGAAGGGCTGTATGTGGTATCTGGCGTATCGATATCGCGCATATCAGTATCGGGCGCATCGTATCAGGAATACCGGTATCGGTATCCGTTGTTTTTTTTTCTGTCATTTTGTAAGCTCATTTTAAAAGCATGTCCCGGCAAGTATCGTGGTTGCCTGCAACCTAGTAAAGAGCGAATCACAGTCCATAGTAACCAAAAGTTAAAAAGCGCGATTTAATAAAAATTGCCATCTGACACTGACTCAGAAATGTTAACTATTATTTCGATTCGTCTTAGAAGTAAAAGTTTATTGCGAAAAGTAATTTAGGGTGATTTCGAAAAAAGCCTCAAACCCCTCGAAAATGGCGTCAGATCAAAATGAAAGCGTACCATTGGAATCAGCATAGTTGAAAACCTAATGCAGGGAAATTAAAGTCCCCCTCCCTGAATAACAAGGAAAATCACTTCTTGTATCGGTAGCACTGATCTGTCTCCGTTTTTTCTTTTCTTCTTTCTTTTGTTTCAACAGGCCTAGCGAGCTACCAGAACATTATACAAAGATTCTTAATGACTCATTCAAAAGCTATTTCTCATATCTACGTGTTTTTCATAAATTCCACCATCTGCAATTGCCATATGGCACTAAAACGACACTTTTTGTGCCATTTCTTAAGGGGAGGCACTAGCAGGCTACCAGAACATCATAGACAAATATTTTATAGCTCATATATAAGATATTGCTCATATATAAGTCTTTCATATAAATTCCACCATCAGCAAGTTCTAAATGGCACTAAAAACGGCACTTTTGGTGTCGTGTCTCAAGTGGGAAAAGCTGGGGTTACTGGGCTAGCATAACTTATAAGAGTGATGTTTAATGACACATTTGAAAGCTATTGCTCTCATATACGTGCTTCTTCTTTTTTTCATATCAATTTTACCATTCGTAAGTGCGATATAGCACTGAAAACAACACTTTTGGTGCCACTTCTTCATTGGAAAAGCTGAAGTACAAAACAGGTACTATTGTGATACTGGTGTTCCAGCTCCCTTAACTGGAGGTTCACAAGAACCCGTCCTGTACACTCCCCTCCCAGCCTCCTTAGTAAGTTCCATAAATCGTCTGCTTATCAGTAAGCTACTGAAACATTAGCAGGCTACCACACCATCGTAGATAGATGTGTAATGGCTCAATTAAAAGCTATTGCTCATATTTACTAGTTTTTAAAATTCTACCATCTATTAGATTTCACAGATTTTAATGTTAACTTGTTTCTGGGGATAATTTGCAATGAACTCTTTGTCATTGTTGAAGCATTAGCTGCAACTTAGTAAAGAGCGAACCACAGCGCATAGTAACTAAAAGTTAAAAAATCTTAAAACGGTCGTTTTTTCTTCTTTTTTCCAGGCCTAATGGATTAATAGGGCATCATAGAGAGATGCTTAAGAGCTCATTCAAAAGCCATTTCTCACATGTACGTGGTTTATATGTATACCTAGGTCACCTTTTATTGCCTGATTGTGGGTCGTTACGTGAAGACCAATTAATCTCTTAAAGTGTTGCAGCTGAATTGATTCCAATTGTGGTGCCGGGTCATGCCCCCAAAGTTCAGCTCCATAATGGATAGTAGGCAAAACTTTAGAATTAAAAACATATTTATGCATTTTTAGATCTTTTATACTTGAAAGCCTTGAATTACGTAAAATGGCAGCTGAAACTGCTTTCCCTCTCTTAATCATCTGTTTTACATGCTCTTTCCATCCTCCTTTTGCTGAAAGTGTTACTCCCAAATATTTAAAATTTTCGCTCTCTTTTACTTTTTCACCTTTATAATAAAATTCTACTTTTTGATCATCATTATTCACACGAATTCCTCTAAAAACCACAATCTCAGTCTTTTTAATATTCAACACTAGTTTCTTTCTATCTAAATATTCTTCTAAAACAACCTAGGCGAAATACTACAACCCTGTTTTACTCCTTTTCTAATTTCAAACGGTGACGATAATCCCTTCCCTAAAACTTTAACTATACCAAATGTGTTTCTATACATATCAGCTAGTATCCTAACGAAAAGTCTTGGTAAGCCTACCTTTAACAGTTCTAAGCACAGGAAAATCCTATCAATACTGTCGAAGGCCTTTTCTAGATCTAAAAATGCAACGTACAACCTATTCTTCCCTTTTGCATATTTCTCTACAAGCGCCTGTAGGACTAAGACCCTATCAATAGCATTATATCCATCCCGAAATCCTGCCTGCTCCTCCTTCAAAATCCTATATTTTTCTAACCAATGAGCTAATCTAGCATCTAGTATTCTTTCTAATATTTTGCTAAGACTAGGTACTAAAGATATCGGTCGATAATTACCGTGATCCGCTGGGTCTCCCTTTTTGAATAGCGCCAAATCAAGGATGTTTTCCACGGCGATGGCCATTCTCCGGAAGCCAGAACTGAGTTGAAGATAGCCAAGAAGATGGGCATAAATAAAAGTTGGAATTTTTTCAAGATCTTTGTTGGGACTCCATCGCTACCAGGTGCTGATCCACCTTCCATGGCGCTTATGCATTCTTCGATTTCTTCTTCCAATGCGGGTTTTATCAGATCATAATCGTGTTCTTTCAGTGGGAAACTGGTCTCATTCTCTGTATTCGATAATTCGTCGCTGAACCAGCAGTCAAACGAATAGTCTTCCTGAACCGCGTCGTTGTAGTATGTAGGCCATGTTTTCGGGTCAGGTACTTTTGGCTGAGCTATGGAGGCCCCTTTTTTTATCTTTCTCCAGAAAGACCGCGTATCACTCTTTTCATAAAACTGGATCAGCTCCTCCTTACCTTTTTGAATAGCCAGTCTCTTCTTCTGTTTTAAAAGGCATTTATACTCCCGGCGAACATTTTTAAACCTTGTTACTAGTCGAAGCCTATTTTCCTCTATTTCCTCTTCCCTCAAAATCTCCATTTCTTTAATCAATTGCAATTTTTTTATTCTACATTCCTCATCAAAAAATTCTATATCCTTACAACCTCCTTTATTTCCTAGAACTGGGCCTGCTATTTCATGTAAAATCTCCGTGAACTCTTCTATCAATCTATCATGGTTATTTATCTTCTCTAAATCACTTAGCCTTATAGCTACATCATCCTCTGAAAACGCTTCACTTAATTTAACATTTTCCTCCGTAGACCATTCCCTAGGTATCTGACGTCTAACATATTTATTATAAATACGGCCTTCACTTGAAATATCCCTCATTTGGGGAGCACTCCTTGATCTAATTTCTAAAAATACCGGTAGATGGTCCGATCCTACTAACTTAAGCACATCCACATTAAGGTAATTCGGATCCCAGCGAATATCCACCAAAACATAATCGATTAAACTTGCTTTAGCCCCAGATACGCAGGTAAACTCACCCCGATTTTCATCCTTTCCAAATCTTCCATTTCCAATCATCAAACCCGATTCTGCGCATAGTGTCAGCAACCTTCTACCCCATTGATTTATTCTTCTTTTTTCATCCCTGCTAGCTCTGGGAATTCTGTAGATGGCTGGGACTGCTGACGGAATACCTGGAATTAACACATCTTTTAATTCAACTTCATCACTAGTATAAGCATTAAAATCACCCATTAATATCAATCTATCATTTTCAAAATTAGCTCGTTTTTCATCTAATTCTTTTACCAACAAATTCCACGTATCTTCATTTCGGTACGAGCTATTTTGAGGCGGAATATAAATCGATCCTATTACAATACACAGTCCATCCCAACATTCTAATCTAATCCAAATAACATTTTCTGATTTACTTTTCAGCTTTGTATAACTTTTGAAAGACTCATCTTTTATCAACACTACAATGCCTCCAAAATAACGATTGTTAGAAGCTAACTCTCGCGATACACTTTCCACATTAAAACCTCTTACATTTGGAGTTTCACTAGGGCAATGCCAGGTTTCTATTAATGCTACAAAGTCAAAATTTGACAAATCACTTTCCACAGAACTTAACTTATTTTTTATACCCTGTACATTCCAAGATACAAACTTCAGGGTTTGTGTATGGCCTTGTCGATGCTATTGGGCTCCGTAATCACTCGGGGGGAAAGCTAACCGGTAATAATCGTCGCCCCTAGGCCTATCAATACCCCTGTACTGCCAAGGCTGATTTTTTTGTAGCTGCCTGAACGGGCGTGTGTTTTGTCTGTAAATTGGTGGCCGATTCCCTTCAGTAACCCGGCTTGTCAATGGCTCCTCATTTCTTTGCCGTACATTTCTAGCGGTGCGACTGTAAGTATTATCAACGGGGCTAATCTCGCTACTTTTACGACCTTTCCCTGTTCCTATTGTTTTCGGCAAGTTGCTGTTTCTTTCAACTATCGTGTTCGTGTCACTTTCATTGCCAGAACAGTCCGACTGATCTGAAGGGCAATTCTGGACTGAGCTCTGGTTATTTTCATTCGCCTTAGCGGGATTTATACCTCTGATCTCTGAGTTACTCTGTGCTGGATTAGGGGCCGTAATTGGGTGGCTTACCGTCATTTCTTTTATTTTTTGACATTCACGGTCATATGTGTACGTTTTACCTTCAAGGATAAGCCTATCGCCTTTGAGCCGCGCATTTTGGCCTTTTACTAGGGCTTGGGACAGCACTGGCTTTAAATTTTTTCTAGCCTCGCGTTGATACGTAGTGTAGTCCGGAGCAACCCCTACGCCGTTCTGTTTCAATACAAAACTTTTCCTGAGAACTGCATTTCGTATTTCCAAGTCGTGCCACTTAACTATTACAGGGCCTGATCTCAGGCGGAAAGCATCCTTTATGTCCCTCCGAGAAAGCTGTAGGTTCGGGAGGCACCAGCTAAGAAACTCGCAAAGCTCATCCTTCAAACTCGACTGGGATGGACCAGTCACAGGGAAATTGTAAAACAAGAGGTTATAACGCTTTATTTCTGCCTCCAATGAGTCAATTTTCAGTGTAGACTCCCTGAGTTTGTTCCTCATTTCCGCTAGATCGTTTGACATTTCTGATTTTGTTGTATCTAGCTGTTTACTAAAACTATTCATTTTTGCCTCTATACCGGATAAGCTGTTTGAGAGCTGTGGGATCAAATCCAGTTTGAAATTTATTTCACGCATAAACTGAGAAATAGCGTCGGGATCTGACGCATCCGGAAGTTGAGGTGGCCGAATCTGGTTTCCCTCCATTTCTGCTTGCGTATTCAAGATAATTAAGATTGCCTACCTTATTCTCTGCCAGCAATATTCTCCGGCAGTAGAGTTTATTCGTTGCGTCCCGCTTTAGCCCGGGACACAGCTTTGTAGCGCTCTCTTCTTCAGTTGTCAAAGAAATGAATCTTTATCCGGAGATACTGCTATACTGGGGGGCGTGGCTAACTTCTTCCCGTCCTTGCGCACTGAATTGTGTATTAACTGTTTTAGACTAATAGATGTTATCGCTCTGAATGACCGATGAATACTGATATACCTAGGTCACCACTAAAAAATAGAAAAAGAGTATTTGAAAGAAATAGGGTGGCCCCAGATGCAAATGCGGATTACTCTTGCCCCAGATGTAACCTAGGTATTGAGGATGTGGCCCATATTCTCACCGAGTGCCAGCAACTTTCTCTATTAAGGGAAAATTATTTTGAGGGTGGTAACTTGGAGTTCCCGGGGATCCTGAAAACGACTGTAAAAAGGTCAATCAGGCAGTTATGTAAATATGTAAATGAAGCGTTGACATCAATGAGTGAAACTTGATATTTATGTTATTTTTCTTGTGGAGTGTAATTAAGAATACTGTTCTGTATGGCCTGTTTTTTGGCTTATAATAAAATTATTATTATTATTATTATAAATTCCGCCGTATGCTAGTGCCTATGGCACGAAAAAGGGCACTTTTTATGCCGTTTTTAGAGGGTTAGGGCTAGCGGGCAACCAGAACATCTTAGATAGATTTTTGATAGCTCATATAAAAAATATTGCTCATATTTATGTTCTTCCTATAAATTTCACCCTCTGCAAATTTCAAATAGCACTAAAAACACACTTTTGGTGCCATGTCTCAAGTGGAAAAGCTAGGGCTAGTGGACTATCAGAACTTTTTAGAGTGATGTCTAATGGCTCATTTGAAAACTTTTGCTCATCTACGTGCTTTTTATCGATTCTACCATTCGTAAGTGAGATATAGCACTGAAAACAACATTTTTGGTGCCACTTCTTAAGTGGAAAATCTTGGAAGTATAAAACGGTATCATTGTAATAATTATGGTCCAAAACCTTTAACTAGAACATCTCCTGCAAATTCCTCCTCCAGTCCCCCTTAATAAGCTACGAAATTAAAGTCCTACAAACACCAATATATTAAATTACATTATTAGAGGCGTGGTTCTGTTAGTACAGCGCTGGACTTAAAATTAGATTATCATGCGTTCAATTCCAGCTTGGATTTTTTTTCAATCATGGTTTGTCCCTTCTTATGATTATTTTTCGGATAGTCCACTATTTTTGCCAAGGTGATGCACTCATTTTTTAAGGCATATCCTGGGAAGGCTGATTTTAAACCTATTACACATATCTGCGTGCTTTTTTATCAATTTTACCGGCCAAAAGTGCCATATAGCACTAAAAACGGCAATTTGGGTACCCCTTCCTAAGTAGAAGAGTTTGATAGCATAAAACGGTACCATCGCAATTATTATGGTCCAAAGCCTTTAACTGGAGGTTTATAAGAACCCCTCACATATACTCCCCCTCCAGACCCTCTTAGTAAGTTTCATAAATTGCTTACTCATCTTAAAAGTAAAAGATTATTGCGAAAACAAATTAACTAAAACAAAAAACTTTTCAACTAAAAGTCTACCAAAAATTAAGCTTGATTGGTCAAAAAATTTGAATTGAACCGTCAAACTTCACTCTTGATGAAGCCTGTGTGCTACTTCTACCGGCGATAATTGAAGGGGAAGGGACGTCCTTGCCCCCTTAGTTTTTGTTCTTGCCTAGGTTTTGAGAAACACCTTTTTTGGTGATTTTATTGGAAAAGGCACTTGTTTCATTTAAAAAAGTGGGAGAAACATCCGAAAGTGCGCTTTGTGGGAATGTGCTGTCAAGTCAAATTTATAAAAAAGTGATTAGGTATAAATATAAGCTTTTGAATGAGCCCTTAAACAGCTTTCTTTTGTTACAGTAGCTTTCTAGTTTCTGCTAGTCAGTAGATGATTTATAAAGCCCTGTCTTCATTATGGCTTTTTCAGGCGAAGTCGGCCGAGTAAAATCAGCTTTTTGCTCATCGAAAAACAAAAATTCCTGAAAAACATGTATTGTTTTGTGAAGTATGGATACTGAACTTTATGTTATAGACTGAAATTTTTTCTTAGCTGTCAATGTTGTTTGCAGTATTTTCTAGAGGTGTCTCATCTCCCCTAGATAAGACACAACTGAGACTAAGAAGTGACATTAAAAATTAAAACGAACATACATTATTCCGTATAAATAAAAAAGATTATGGCAGCGTTGTTTCTACATTAAATCTTAATCAAAAACGAACAAAGATTAATTTAAAAAACGAAGTTTTTCCGAGGGAAGTAAAGAGCCAAGTTAAAACTTAAAACGGACAAAAATTAATATTTCACAGCCTATTTAATGCATATCAATAAAACTAGTACAAATAAACCAGCTAATTATGTTTCCCTATGCTTTAAGCAGTATACAAAACTAGCGCTTTACTGAAAGCACAAAATAATATAGGAGTTTTGGTACAGTAAAAGCAAACCAATTAAGGAGACTTTTTACAGAATAAAAATATTATTAAACCCTTTTAGTATCAATCCCTTTTAAGATAAAGCAACAATCCATTTTAGGATTTTGCTTTGTTTTACGTTTAATTTGGTATCACTTCTGCATAATGGCTCAGTTCAATGACTGGCTCTCGTTTTGGTTATGAAAAGGACATGTCATGATTAGTTTGTGCACAAGTTCGAAGTAAAGCCATCTTGATAGTATTAGGACTATAGACTAGCTTTAGAATTTATATCATAGCTTGAAATTCACTGTTGTATAGAGAGAAATAATCAGATTTCCAGAGTTCATATTATGTCTTATTTGATCTTTATTTCAAGTAATACTAAAGCATATTTCTTACAATTTAAGACTGTATATTACCCACTATTGGTATTATAGCTGGCGAGACCAAAATTCTGCTTGATAAATCAATCCAATTTTGGGATTGAATATAAGGACATGAAGCTCCTTCCCTTCGGGTTATAAATGTGTTTCGACATTCAAAAATGGGATACTTTGAATGAGCCCCAGTTACGAATCGCTTTTCTGTGGTAAAATTGATTTAAGATGAAATATTTTCTTGTCTGCTGTGGAAGGGAAAATTCAAGCGAAGAATTAAGAACGCTTCTTCAAAAAATGTAATCGGCGATCCTTATAATTTTTAACTTGGCTTGGCAAACGAAGTACACTTCACTGCTTAACCTACTTTTGGCAGAGTCAAAAGCTAAAAATGATTTGTAACGAGTTTTTTTTTTTTAATTTACATCGTTCGTCATGACTCGCAAAACTTTTAAATCGCTTCGGTAGAGAAAGTAATTTCAACCCAATGGCAAGGGCGTGGTAAGTCTTGCATGATCATTATGCAATTCAAGCAAAAGAAAGATGACTTTATTTACCATAGAAATCATAGTGTATTGAAGACGGGAATTATACTGCATGCTGTATTTTTTTAAGATATTCTAATGTGGCTTTGTAGCTTATGAAAACGAAGACAAAAACTTCACGCAATAGTATGTAAAAGATATAGAACGGAAATAATTTCTCAAATTAAATATCTTATTAAATGTCCAAAATGTTTATTATTGATCATACTCTTTGATCAAGACTACCCGTATAATATTTCAGTCCCATGCATGTTTAGGGATTGTTCCATAGAGCTGATGACCGAAGGGGTATGGGTTAGGAGAATGTTAAAAGCTATGAAAGCCTGGAATTTTTGTAAGAAGCGATTTTGAGGAGAGAGGAGACACTTCAAAAATGGAAAATAGGCGGCATAAACAGGAAAAGTGTAGGAAATGAAATACTGAAGTCTCCACTTCCTATGTACGCTTCATTTGTGTTCAATTAAGAAACTTGACTCGATTCCCAGTGGCCAATTATGTAAATTTCACACCAAAAGAATCATATAAGATTCTGGTTAATAACTTCGGAATATGGATGTAACATGTTCTAGTTAACGTGACTATCCTGTTGAATATTGCATCGTCTGCGATTCAATGTTTCTATTACCGATTTGAACCGAAAAAAATGACATATCGAAATGCGAGTTGTTATGCAGGCCAGTCACACGGTATACCATGTAGGCCAGCTAGATGGCACATCTGAGGGGCTAACGAGAAACATTAATGTATATATATATATATATATATATATATATATATATATATATATATATATATATATATATATATATATATATATATATATATATATATATATATATATATATATATATATGTAGACCCCGGCGCCGCGCCGATGAGGGAAGACCGGCGGCGGTGGGGCCAAAAATAGCGCGCCATGCCGCACCGCCGATAAGAAGTCGGCGGCGCGCCGCCGGTAAGTTGTCGGCGGCGTGCCGCCGGCGCGATCAATGTTGACCGCAAACATTAATGTTTTCATCAGTCTTTCTCAAATCACAGCTTAAATTTACAACAGATTCCCGCTTCAAATACCGTATTACAAAATTCGTCAGTTATCTGGGTAAAAACTTTGAATATAACTTTGAACTTTGAAGCTTAATTTTTTCATAATGCCCTTTGCCTATATCTGTTTTGTCACCGTTAAAACAGTTGAAATGGGTGACTTTGGTATTGATTGTTTTTTTTTTTTGCTCTTTTGGATTCCTAAAAAGCCTTCTTGTATTAAAAACTGGTTTTTAATAACAATTTAAAAAAAAATGCATTTTAAAGTTTTTTTGGCTTCTTTATAGAATATATGTCATGTAGGCTAAGGCTGAACTGCTGCTTTTTTATTGCTTTTGGCTGCTCTTTTGGATATTATTCATTTTTCTTTTTGGGGATTCATTCCAAATTATAAACATATAAATACCTAATATCAGCAAAATTATAAACTGCATCTAAAAGGAGTAAATTTATCAAATTGAAAAATACAAGATGAACACTTCACATGAGAACATTTCAATTACAATGAAACAAAAAACAGTTAATGGTTTATTCGGTATGAAGAAAAATGAAGTGCCAGCTATTTTCTTAGGTAAAAAATGAAAAGCTCATCCGTTTTAGATGTAATTAAATGAAATAATATGCAGACTAAGTAGCTTCAGGAAGATGTTGTGATTTTAATCCTAGTTCGTCACTTTTAATCCAAGCAAAATGTTAGGACACTTAGTATCAGCTATTGAGTTTAAGCTTTGATTTCCAAATGCTCACAAAAATTACCAAATTTAAGAAAGTCGCAACAATAAGTCACACGTGGTCAAAATACTCAAAGACTCCTCTTTGATCCCCACCCAGGCTCAAAGCTTCTGCTATGGTCATTTCCATGGAAATCTCCAAAGAGTTTCTTTTTAAAATAGCTTTTAAGTGTAGTTAGGGGTATTTAGCCTTTTTTGCTTTTCTTCAAAGCTTTGAAAAAAGTGTTATAATATTCCAAATGTTACATTTGTTATATTTGTGCATATTTTTAGTAATCATTTGTGGGGTAATCGAATTTTTAAACCACTGTAGATACTTAAGAACGTTACAACATCTAGTACCCTGAGGTCAAAAGACTGTCAAAGACTGCCCTGGGTCTATCAAAATATTTCAATGGTTTCTCAGGGAATTTGATGTCATTTTCTTCTGTCTCCACTTTAAATGAAAAAAAATAATTATCTTTTTGGCATCCCTGCTTTCAATAAAAAAAGGGGTATTATCATTTAAAAATAATAGCCCCCTATCCCCCCCCTATAGGCAATAATTTACAATTCATTTATGAAGCATATTTTTGGGGTTACTTCCGGTTCAATCTTTAATTCCCCAACCTTGTACATAGCTTAGTCTATAGCTAAATTTTGTCTCAATAGAAGTTTTTTTTTTTTGGGGGGGGTAAAAATGATTCAGAAAGAAGATCGTATTTTCTATAAGGGTTCAACAATTGAGTATTAAACATTAAGAAAATCTTATCTAAAAACAGCAAAAAAAATCTGCAAATTTACAATTCAGCTGTAGAAACAATCTGTCGGCAGTCAATTTCAAGATCCAACTGAAGGCTGAAGCCTTATAGTAGTGAATACGTTCTATAATTCTATTTAACTTGAAAATAAAATTCTTGACTACGAATGATGTAAGAAATAGCGATTAGGAAACTGCATTCGAAATGACTTAAACTCATTTCATAAAGATGATTTTTTTTTGTCAACATATGAAGAACTGTGTATATTACAATATTTGCAATTGCATATTGCATCTGTCTGGTTTTTATGCAAAGTAACAAAAGAGACGAAAATTAATGAACAAGAGAGTAGTGAAGAATTGTGGTATGCAAAGTAATATTCGGCAGGGAAAGTCACTGGTGATAAATCTCTAGGGGTGGCGCCGTGATTGGGTGATTGTCGGGGATTCGGGGAACCAAATTTTTTTTTCGGGGTGTCTCATAGATTTTTGGGAAAATACCCGAAAATTCGGGGATAGTGCAAGCCCTGCTTGATTTCTAATCAGGCAAATCGAAATACTAAACCACACGAGAAGAAAAAGCTCCGACTTTGCGGTTGACGCAATAAAGAATTGCCGCAAAATTAATTTGAATTCAACCGAACGCCGCCGCCTCTGCCGGTGGCGGCGTGCCTACGACACGCCGGTGGCGGTACGACACTTCGGCGGCATTCGACCGGACCTCCCGTCGGCGGCGTTCGGTCGATCCGTCGGCGCGGTACCGGGGTATATATATATATATATATATATATATATATATATATATATATATATATATATATATATATATATATATATATGTATATATAATATATATATATGCACCAAAAGAATCATATAAGATTCTGGTTAATAACTTCGGAATATGGATGTAACATGTTCTAGTTAACGTGACTATCCTGTTGAATATTGCATCGTCTGCGATTCAATGTTTCTATTACCGATTTGAACCGAAAAAAAATGACATATCGAAATGCGAGTTGATATGCAGGCCAGTCACACGGTATACCATGTAGGCCAGCTAGATGGCACGTCTGAGGGGCTAACGAGAAACATTAATGTATATATATATATATATATATATATATATATATATATATATATATATATATATATATAATATATATATATATATATATATATATATATATATATATATGTATATATGTATATATCCTAATAATGTCGATTGCAAAATCAACCTTAGCAAAATAAGTAGAAGAACATCGGTTGTTTTTCTTGTGAGTTTTGATTTATTTTATAGGGATTTTGTTGATATGTAGTTCCCGTAGATTAAATGATAATGTTTGTTTTTAATATTTATTCTTTATCATGGTGGGCTTGGTCGCGCCAGTGGCCAAGTGTTTTTTTTTTTTTTTTTTTTTTTTTTTTTTTTTTTTTTTTTTTTTTCTTAATGTGTTAAAACATACTAAAGACTACCAACGACAAACAAACGAAAGAAAATAATAAAACAAGCTATAACACTTAACATTTGTCAAGTCTTGGTCTGAAGATGATAGATACAAAAATGCTAGAAACTAGCTTGGCTGCATTAACCAAAAAGGTGTTGTGTGGCACTTTTTGAAAAAAAGTTAGATTTACATCCTACACTCTCAAGTGCAACAAGTTCTACCGATTAGTTCAATCAGTTTTATCCAATCTTATTTGGTTCCTAAAGCTGAGATTACTTAGCTAGCTTTCCAAAGAGCCTGTCGCACAACAGGGCAAATTCCCTTATCTCCTCGATCTCCAAAAAGAGGTCCCCTCGCCCTACCAGACTTCAGTGGAAGTCTGTAAATTCAATCCAGGGCAAAAAATCAATTACTGTTATATTTTGTTTTTTTCTTCCTCCCCCTCTCCAAAAAGTTATGAAAGCTTCACCTTTCAAACAGTTCGTGGAAACGAACTGTAAGGAGCGACCCGGCTCAATAGTAACCGAAACTCTAAAAAACAGAATTTTTATACCAATAGATGTATCAAAAGAATCGGAGTTTTGTGCTGACTTTAAATATATAAGTTTTATTAGGTTTAGTCTTATCCATGAAAGGTTACGAGCCTGAGAAAATGTGCCTGATTTTTGAAAAAAGGGGGGAAACCCCCTAAAATCATAGAATCTTTATGAAAGTCACACCATCAGATTCAGCGTATCAGAGAACCTCACTGTACAGATTTCAAGCGCCTATCTGAAGAAATGCGGAATTTTGAATTTTTCACCAGAAAAAAAATCACGGATGCGTGTTTATTTGTTTGTTTTTCCCAGGGGTGATCATATCGACCCAGTGGTCCTAGAATATCGTAAAAGAGCTCATTCGAACGGAAATTAAAAGTTCTAGTACCCTTTTTAAGTGACCAAAAAGTTGGAGGGCAACCAGGCCCCCTCCCATACCCCTTCTTTCTCAAAATCGTTCGATCAAAATCTTAAGACAGCCATTTTGTTCGGCATAGTCGAAAAGACAAATCAATATGCCTTTGGAGATGTCAGGACCTCCCAGAGACCCTGGGGGAAGGTCTTTAAGTTACAAAATTTGCCTATTGTTTAGGTATAGTATTGTTATTAGGAAGTATGCGTACATTTTTCGGGGGGAGGGTGTAAATTTTCTACTGGTGAGATTTTCCACGGGGATAATTTTCCATGGATTGGGAGGTTTCCAGGGGTTTTTTTAAGGGGAAACATTACACTGGGGGAATTTTCCAGAATACCTAAATGAAATTCTTCTTATGTCTTGTTTTCTATTGCTTAAGCAATTTTCCGCATGGAGATGTTAAGGATAATTGTCAAGGGTAAATTTTCACCAGAATTGAATTGTCTAAAGAATAAATCCTTGGTGAGCATGGATTTTCTAGTGGAGGAGTAGCCAGTTTTTCTGGCATTATTTTAAAAAAATTAAATAAAAAAACAAGTTTTTTCCAACTGAACGTAAGGAGCAACATTAAAACCTAAAACGAACAGAAATTATTCCATATATGAAAAGGGCCGTCCCCTCATCAACGCCCCGCTCTTTACGCTAAAGATTGCCTCTTTGTCGCAACTCTACTTTTTAAAGTAATAAAAACTTTAGCGTAAAGAGCGAGACATCGGTGAGGGGACAGACCCTTTCATATATGGAATAATTTCTGTTCGTCTTAAGTTTCAATGTTGCTCCTTATTTTCAGTTGAAAAAACTTGATTTTTTTTTATTCAATATCCCATAGACGTTATACGAAACAGTAGACCTATCAAACAGTTCGTGGTAACGAACTGTAAGTAAGGAGCGACCCGGCTCAATGGTAACCGAAACTCTAGGAAACGGGTTTTGGATACCAATAGATACATCAAAAGAATCAGATTTAATGCTGATTTTAAATAAATAAGTTTCATCAAGTTTAGTCCTACCCGTCAAAATTTACGCGCCTAAGAAAATTTGACTGATTTTCGAAAAAAGGGGCAAAGACCCCCTAAAAAATATAGAGCCTTAATGGAAATCACACCATCATATTCAGCGTATCAGCGTACTGTAGAGGTTTCAAGCTCCTATCTATAAAAATGTGGAATTTTGCATTTTTTGCCAGAAGAAAGATCACGGATGCGTATTTGTTTGTTTTTTTTCCCAGGAGTGATCGTATCGACCCAGTGGTCCTAGAATATCGTGGGAGGGCTCATTGGAACGGAAATTAAAAGTTCTAGTGTTTTTTTTAAGTGACAAGAAATAGAGGGCAACTTGGCCCCCTCTCACGCTCATTTTTTTCCCAAAGTCACCCGATCAAAATTTTGAGATATCTATTTTGTTCAGCATGGTCGAAAATATGATAACTATGTCCTTTAGGATGACTTAATCCCCCGAACTTCCTAGGGGGAGGGCTAAGAATTATGAACTTTACCCAATGCTAACATATAGTATTGGTTATTGGGAAGTATAAGTAGTAGTGTGTATGTACGGAATATCAATCCTACGCCTGAGGCATGATTATGTGTGCAGTTTCAACGGTACACGCCTTAGCAGACAGGTTTCTGAGGCAACACCTATTTTCTGGGCCAATCAGAGATGTACAAGAAATTACACAAGAATTTGTGTGCAGTTTCACGGGTACATGCCTTACCATGGGCAGGTATCTATATATTTCACGACTACAAGCCTTGTCAGACATGTTTTTCTAGGTTCAATAGCCAAAACTAAAGTTTATCATATTACGTGTTCAAAGATGGCCTCTTTGTAAAAATACTAGTTTCACCTGGAGGGCATATAATCATGTTTTTTCAGTATAAATAAAGATGCAATTAGTTTTTCTGGATCAGTTGAAAAAAACAACTTGAAAAGATAACCCTTTACTGTTAAATTTATTGATTTTCCAATGGAGAATTCTAAAAGAATCTTGGTAAGTAAATATATATTATTCTTGAATTATAAAAAAACAGACCTTTTTTGTATAGTTACATTTAACTATCTTGTCATATTGATTTTCTGATTGACAACGGGCTGTATGACCAATGCATAATTCAAGCGCTTTGTGACAGCTGTTCAGGTATAGGGTATTTTGGATAACATGGTTCTTAACTAGCTTGAAAAAATATCTCATACGTTTATAATTGAAAAAGACATACATTTTTTCTTTTATCCTGCGTGGCCTTTGATTTTGTGGAGGGGGGGGGGGAAGGTGCCCCCCGTTAATATTCTGAATAAATAACAAACTGACCTAATAGTAAAAAATTTTGTTGTTTTTTATGCATCGTATTTAAAATATATCTAGCTTAGGCTCCACCTAGGACTGGCGTTCTTTTTTATGAGTTTAAGCAGATTAAAATTTAAGCCTATAAGTTTTAAAACCATGACGTTCATAATTGAAAAAGACATACATTTTTTTTATCATGCGTGGTCTTTGGTATTGTTGAGGGGGAACGGCACATCCCCCCCCCGTCAATATTCTGAATAAATAACAAACGGACCTAGTATTCAAAATTGTGTTATTTTTTTATGCATCGTATTTAAAACATATCTAGCTTAGGCTCCACCTAGGACTAACGTTCTTTTTTATTAGTTTAAGCGGATTGAAATTTAAGCCTATAAGTTTTAAAACCGTGACGTTCATAATTGAAAAAGACATTCAATTTTTTTTCTTTTATCCTACGTGGGCGTTTGTATTGTGGAGGGGGAATGGCACCCTCCGTTAATAATCTGAATAAATAACAAATGGACCTAATACTCAAAATTGTGGTTTTTTTCATTATGCATCGTATTTAAAATATAGATAGTTTTAGCTCCAAGTAGGAGTGGCGTTTTTTTCTATGTGTTTAAGATGATTGTGATTTGAGCCTATAAGGTTATAACTTACCTAGCGAAAAAACTGAAAATTAGTTTTTATTGCAGGACATTGATGCTCAAAGTCCCGACCAAAATTGACCGAAGCTAAATGCCGGCACTGACATCACTAATAAGGACCTAATAAAATCTTTGAACATGGCGAGACCTAGTGTAATCTGCTATGCACTACCTTCAGATGGACAAGGCATTTCTAATGAGCTACCTACAATTTCTAACGTAAGTGCATTTATCAAATAGCCCCATATTTTTTATTTAGGTTAATAGCTCACTTACAATTTCGCTTTGCAAATTCCCTTTTTAACAAGTTGCTTATCGTTTAACTTTCACGCCTTGATTACTCATAGATGGCATCCGTGTGGCAAAGTTAAAAAATAATACATTGCATACCAAAACCCGATCAACGCGCCTCTCCACGAGTTTGCCAAATCAGATACAGGAAGGCCTCTAGCAGTAACAAGCTTTGCATACGAAAAAACCCGCCTTTGTTAGTGGGTTCTTGTATGCAACATGTATATTTTTCAAAGGAATTTAAAGAAAATAGATATTTTTCATTCGCGTGTTTTTAAAAAAACTAGCGATAAAGCTCTGGTCTTACAATTACGAGACAAGAAGGGGTAGGTATTCAGAAACTATTATTATAATAATTTCGTAAATCATTTCTTTCTATGATTTTGATCAATAGACTCTTTCGAGATTCACATGTAAATAATGCACTATGTAGCAAAGCCTGATCTAAGGCACTTCTCGTGAAATCTGTCCATATTTCATTTGCAATCTTAATTAAGCAAACTCAACGAGACGAACGTCGTTTGCTCCGTTAATAATTTCTAATCAGATAGTTGTGTGCGTGCGTTTGTATTTACTCATGGGTAATTGATGAAGGAAAAAAGAGAGGGATGGGAAAAAAGAGAGGGGGATGGAAAAAAGAGGGGACGGTGTTAAAGAAAAGAGAGAGGTATGGGAAAAAAGAAAGGGGGATGGGGCAAAAAAACTTTAATCAGACAGCGCTTTAACTACATTACATGACTTTTGGTACTTATTTAGTAGCCGATAAACAGGTGACTAGAAGCGTATTGAAATGCTTTACGAAAAAAATAGGTTATCGCTTCCTAGTGAGGTATTGCCAACTCCGTGACAAATATTTTTATCATGCTTTCTTTTATTTCATTGGCAATAGCCAAACTTCACTTCTTCTATGCCTACCACAGTTTATATAATTATCCAGAATGATCATTCCCTATCTCACCCATTATAAAAACCCGGACCGGGGTGCGAGTGCTCCAGAGAACGTAGAAACATAGGCGGCATCAGATCTTGTCACGGGTAGACAAGTCAGACGCGAAACAATCGAAAACAATTGGAAACCCGCTATTACGAATAATGCACTTAGTAACCATTTCTCATTGATAGACGCAGACACACTGATCCATAACTGCATGAAGAAGTGGGAGGAGCTTTTTGTTCGCACCGAAAACGAATACCAGAAATGATATGCGATAAACTTACTGGATAATTATATAAACTGTGATGCTTACCAACTAGTAAATATGTACCGCACTTTTTTCTGCTCAATTATATTCAGTGAAATTAATATCGTAAAAAGGCGAAATTTAAAATTGCTTAAGCTGTCTTTAGGTACTTTATATGATTAAAGTGGACAAGTGTTTAGCCAATATAATGCTAGGAGGAAAAGTAAGTTTTGACGGGGCGAAAAATTGGCATAGTTTTTTTTACTTTATAAAATAGTGGATATTGCACATGGAAAATACATTCTGTTTTTATAGATTAACATCGGTGAGTTATCGCCACCATCAGCTCAAGAACCATTTATTTGCAATGAACCTTCGACAATCCTTACACCGCCAATGGACTTTGGAGATGACGATGCTTTAGTAGTTGATAACATGGAGTGGCAAAGGGAGATTTTAAATGATTGTTTTGGGGATATGGCTAGCCTAGACGATTTAATCTGTGATATAGATATGACTGAGGACCCGGAACGGACAAATAGGCTTATAAATGAGCATTTGGGGGATATGCCCACAAGTGCGTCTAAACTGGGTTCTGATGCAAATAATCATAATCAAATTCCGTCACAAGACAATACAGGCTCGCTTGGTCAGCTATCCCCAAATACCCTGGAAGGCATACTCAGTGAGTTGGGTGATTTTACACCACGGTCAACTAATGCAATCGAACAGACTGGGGGTGGTGATGCTATTTACAATTCTATGCAACCCCTCACCATTGAGGTTGACGATAGCAGTGAAACATTACCCACACCAGCATTTATACTACCAGATTTTTTCTTTTCTAACTCTGCCTTGCACTGTACTAATGTTTACAGCGCAAATTTCGGTGACCCCTTTAATTCCTTAATGTCTGGGGATATAATAACAGATCCCCTGGCTATTACTCACTTTTATGTTAACAAGATTCGAGCCCTTCTTGAACAACACAAGGGGGTGTGGGGAGGGAGGGACAGTTTAAAGGCATCAATAGCACTAAAAATATATTTTTAAAACAAGAATGCGAGCGAACTCTATTCAAAATACTTATGTACAGAGATGTTAGCAATTCGCACAAATTTATCAGATTATGAGGAGGTTTTTTTAAATTGGGTTTGCAGCATTGTGTGGATAAACTAGATAATTATAATGAGGGGCTAGTGGGTCGGTTGTTTTATTCATAGAAAGCTTACACATTAACACTTGCAGATTTAAAAAGGATTTTATTTTAAGAAGTGGACATAGGGGAGGGAGGGCTATTGAATTAAAATATCATTCAGATTTAGAGGGTTGTAGAGGAATACAACGAATCTGTTTCGAACGCGAAGCTACAGTGTTTCAAATATGTATTTTTGATTGCCCCCTTTATACCTCTATTGAAGGATGCCTCTAAGAAACATTTGGACGAATTAGCAGCTAATGGGGACGAGTCAAAGTTTCTTAAAGTTGATTTTAATTGTTTAAATGATCAATTTCCCTTAATATTAAGGGGGATAGATATTTTTGAGCGGCCTAATGCACATTTAAAGATTGGTGTTACGGTGTCGCAATATGAACCAGAATTTGAGGAGGGCTAGCGTTCTGATAAAAAGGGGGTATTATTTCCAGTGAGGGCTCCATCGATTGAGTCAGTGAGGCATTGGGTCTAGCTTCTATACACGCCTCCCTCAGAGCCTGATTCAGTAGGACATTTTAATCCAATTATAGATATTAGTAGGGTTTTATGTGAGGGTAAAAAGGGGAATTGGGGTGTATGCTATTATTGTCGAACATGCCTCTCAAGATTTAGTACTAATTTAAAGTTAAAGCATCATATGCAACACTGTAAACGTCATGGATACCAGGCTGTGGAAACAGTAAGCGGAGATAGAGCGATCCTACGTTTTAAGAACTTTCAGAACACGCTCCTGCAGAGCAATAATATCGCTTTGGACTTTGAAGCAACACTCACAGACATGTACGATTCGTCAAATCCAAATCGTGTTAAAACACACGAAACCATAGGGGTCTGTTACATTCATACGCAACGAGACTCCAGTAATACCATGCAAGGATTGGATTTAGTTGAGTCGTTGGGTGGTGAACACTGCATGCGCTCTGCATTGACCAGTCTAATTAAAACAGCGAATGGTACAATTTCTCGCCTTCACTACACAAACTATCATATGCTCCTATCACCAGATGACAGATTGGCCATTAAAAATCGTAGAGTATGTTGGGTTTGCAAGGGAGAGTTTGATGATGGTTTTGGGAATGGGGAAAGAGGAAGGTGATCGGCCACAATCATTTATGGCAGGAAATTATGTCGGGGGGGGGGGGGTAACTTTAGAGGTCTTGCACATCAAAGGTGCAATGTAAACGTTAGGCAGCAATATTTCGTACCGGTTTTTATACACAATTCCAATTATGATTTAAAGTTTATTTTACCGGCGTTGGCCTGCATTGCCAAAGGAGGAGTTGTAGATAACGCATGGATAGATGATTCTTTTTCATATAATATCATACCCAGATCATCGGAGAAGCTACTGCTGCTAGAATTCATGTAGAAAACTGTAGACAAGGGTAACACGTGCCTGAATAAAATCCGTCTTTTAGACTCTTTCAGCTTCTTACCCAAGTCCTTAAGTCAATTGATTTGGGCACAGAAAAGTGACAATTTTGATAGCTTCCCCCTCCTTAAACAGCGCTTTCCCAATGATGTCAGATTTATTAACGTTTAAGGGCATATATGCATATGGTTACTACAAATCTGCCACGAGGCTAGATGAGGTGTCATTACTGCCTATTAAGCATTTTACAATTCTTTTACTGACAGTCAGTGCACCACTGGTGACTGTGAATTCGCCGAAAGGGCTTGGCCAAAGGTAGGGTGTAAAAATGGGTGGGATTACTGTAAACTGTACTTGGCCAGTGATATAATGACTCTTCTGGACATTGTGTGCAAAAACACGGATAAAATCTATGGGGAATTTGGGTTGGATTTAGGGTATTATTTTTCCACTCCTCGTCTGGTGATGGCTTTGATTCTTAAAATCAGCAAAGAAGAAATAGGTCTGATCGCCGACGTGGATCAGCACCTATTTGTAGAGAGATCAATGAGGGGTGGGTATGTTTTTCATGGGGATCATATCATGAAAACTGATCCTGATGAGGAGAATGGGGCACAGGAATGGTTTTTAAGAATTGACGGTGAAATACCCATGGAAATCCATGACTCGGTAAAAGACTTTGTTTTCCCGTGCATAAATAGACCGGTGGGTAGGGACTCTCTGAGTCCCTACAATTTATCTTTAGTAGAGGATGGGAGTATGCACTGGGTGCCTTCAAAGCAAAAACTTATTGCCAACCTCAACCCGAAAGAGTATATCGTTGTACCACACGTGCTACTGCAATGGATGGTGTCCAATGGTTTGAAAATCACAGATTTATAGAGCCCTCCTATTTGACCAAGAGCCCTACATGAAAACGTTTATTGACACTTTTGTCAGTAAACGTTCTCAAGTGAAAACGAAGGTTGAAAAAGAAGTCTATAAACTCATTTTAAACTCAGCCTTCGGTAAAATGTGCGAAAGCGTACGAACGAAGAAGTCGCTGTGACATTGCAACCAATCCCAAAGATTGTGCTCGAATCATTGCGGACCCAAACTTCACGTTGTTCACAACCATAGACTCTGATATGGTGCTCCTACATCGTAAGAAAAGAAACATTATTTTAAATAAAATATTACAGGCGGGAGTACAATAACGGAAATATGTAAAAAACTCATGTTGTCATTTTATTATAATGTATGCAAGGTTTGAGGGACAAGTTGGCCGATTGAGGGACAAGTTCAAGTGTATTACGGGGACACTGATTAACTCCTGTTAAAAGTTAAAACTGAAAATTTGTTGAGTGATTTGGAAAATGGAGAGTACATTAACTCACGAATGGACTACACCAACTGGAATGAATCCTTCTATTCAGAGCTAGTGAAACGCCAAGCCCCAAATCAATTGTTAATGTTAAAATCTGAAACGGGAAGCGATCTTATATCCAGTGGTGTGTTTCCTGGGCCGAATGTATACTTTGTGGAAACGTACAACAAGGATATATAACAAGTTTGCAAGGGGTTGCCTACACACTTTGTAAAAAATAATTTCAATATGAGTGTCTATTGAAACTGTGTGGAACGTAGTTTAGTCCCAAGAACGAAAGTAGTGGCGATTCGCTCTTTATAATTTAAAAACTACACGGTTAGAGTTGCGAAAAACGCCATGTCGGGCATATCAGACAAAGTTTATGTATTTGAGGGTATTGTGAAGATACTACCACAAGGTCACTATTTAATTTCATAACGGGTTGAATGTGTAGAGTATAGAAAACAACTCGGTCTGAAAAAATTAACTTAAATTCTTTAATGGTACAAGGTGGGTGGTGGGTGTTTAATTTCTTTTTTTATTTGAAATTAATGAATTTTCAATATGTGTGTGTGCAAGGTAGAGCAGTTACTTCTTCATAATTTCCAGTATATAGAGTTATTTAATGTTCCCGGCCCCCGGCCCACCGCGGTTCCCGGCCACCGCAGTGGCCACCTCGGCCTTCGGCCACCGCAGTGGCCACCCTCCGGGGGACTGGGGGTGGGGGGGGACCCCATTTCAAATTAAAAAGGCAGTAAATAAATAATGTGATATTATTTTAAGTGTATTTTTTTCCTAGTGGCTATTTAAAATAAATGTTTCTATTTTTTGTTATAAATAAATAAATAAAAAAAGAAGTGTATTTGTTAAATGTAAAATGTTTTTTTTTCCTAGTGCTTATTTAAAATAAATGTTTATATTTTGTTATAAATGAAAAATAAAAAAAATCTGAAGTGTATTTACCTTGTTTAATGTGCTTTTTTCTAATTGCATTATTTGTAAAGTGCTGATTTTATGTTAATAATAAAAGAAAATACGATTCTTTATTAATTTTGTTCTAATTATTCTTGAACCGAATAGTAATAGGGAAATTATTTAGTCATAAGTCATCTATAGTCTACAGTTAGTTGTAGGTGAGCTGTTGAAGGGAACAGCAATATGTATCACTTTTAAACACTATTCAGATCGTTTCTGTGTGGTCCTTAAATGTCAGGCAGAACAGCACTCTTAACTAAAATAATTGATAATTGTGATACAATGCTGATGGAAAAGCTGAAAAAATCTGCTATTGCTTCAGTATTTGGCAGGAGTCATACGATAAAATAAAAGCAATTGGCAAAGCGGGCTTGGTGCAGACACAATTCATACAGGGACTTGATGTTTTCAACATTATTGCTGAATCCATTGAACGATGGTCCCAGGAAATGCTACAATTGTTTACCGTTCGCTCTCATCACCAACAGATTTCCGTTATTCTAGTTCTTCACAATCTCTTTCATCAGAGCAAATGTATCCGAAAACTTGCTTTGAACTGTACCTACTATATCATCTACAGAGTTGTTCGTGATTCTAGCTCGCTGATAACTCTCAATTAACAAATATATCCCGGTGCCCCCAAATTTCTACTTTCAGCGTACAATCAGGTTACTAATAAACCCTACTGCTACATCCTTTTGGATCTTAATAAAAATACACCCAAGGATTTACGTGTAGTCACAGATATTTTTTCGCAATGAAATTACAGTATATTTCCCCTTAAACAGTAAAAAAGCCTATTAGTTGGAATCATGACACTGAAGAAACTACATGAAAATAGACATTTGTTTTCCGTTCTTATCACTTCAAAACCCCAACTTAGGAAAGCCATACTTAAACATGGTATTGACAACGATTTCATTAATCTAATATCTGAACTTTGTTTAAATTTAACTGAGGGCAATGTTCAACTGCCAGAAGTAGTTAAGCAACAGGCAAAGCAACATCGTTCCATTGTACGTGCATTGGCCTGTAAAAAGAAAGGGAAGAACTTTAAAAGTTAACGTCTTCTTCAAGCGGGCGGTAGCTTTTTTCCAGTTTTACTGCCAATAATTGTAGGACTTGTAAACAGTTTTCTCTAGATGGCTAAACCATATAAATTGACCCTAATAGAACTCGCTCCTTCACTCGTGGAGTACTTTGAGGACAATCTGAGTAAATTCATTGACAACGAGAATATTGAGGATGATGCAATCTCTTTCATCAGAGCAAATGTATGCGAAAACTTGCTTTGAACTGTACCTACTATATCACCTACAGAGTTGTTCGTGATTCTAGCTCGCTAATAACTCTCAATTAACAAATATACCCCGGTGCCCCCAAATTTCTACTTTCAGCGTGCAGTCAGGCAACAAATCAGCCCTACGGGTATATTTTGCTGGATCTTAATCAGAATACACCCTAGGATTTAAGTATAGTCACATCTATTTCTGACAAAGAAATTTTACACTTGGGGAATTTGCCAGGATTCCAATACGAAATTCTTTTTGTATTTTTTGCTTTCTGTTTGCCGACCTAATTTACTCATGGAAATGTTGAGGATAATTTTCCGGGGTGAATTTTCACCGCGATTAAATTGTCTAGAAGATATTTCTATGAGGGAAACTTCGATTCAAAATATAATAGCTTTATGCAGTTTGTAGCATACATTGATTACCTGAACAGTTGCCATGGGCACCGACAGAGGGGGGCAGGGAGGCCCTGCCCCCTGGAAGTTTGGGACTACAAAGTAATTATAAGGAAACCAAAGGAAAGAGAGCAGAATAGGGAAAAACATGGAAAAATGTGTGTTGCCCCATTGTTGGCTGCCTGCCAACAGATTTTGACGCTCAATAAGGAAAACATAAATCTTAATTTGTGACTGGGTGGCCCCTAACAAGTTTTCCTCTGACATTTTTCTGTATGATTTGGTTGGAGCAAAAAAAAATCAAATTCTTCATAGTAATGAATGACAAGTAAATAATTATCTTTGTCAATAACGAAAGTACAAGCGCCCAACTATTGACAACATTAAATCAAAGAATCAGCTGTTTATGGTGATCCTAAATATGTATTTGTTTATTAGTGATTAGTGCAGTTATTAGAACACAAAGAAGTTCGTATAATTATAGAAAACACAAGGAAAAAAACTTAATAAGGGGTAATTTCGGTAAGAATATGCCGTCAACTTTTGCTTGCATTGCAAGACTACCCTTGAGCTGACATAGGAAACCACTAAAATCAGAAATGTTTCCCCTGAACGGAATGCTGGGAATTACTGTATCCCCCCCCTGAACGGATACGTTGTTGTCTGTTATTATAATTTTTTCCAGGAGTAATTGTATTTATCTAGTTTTTCACTTTGAAAAAGATTTAATATTTTACAGTTATGAATAATAAAGGTGTCAAAAACACTGGCATTCAAAATATATTGAAAAAAAGGAAAACAACTTAATAATTGGCATTCTACATTGGCATTCTAATTATAGAAAACACGAGGAAAACAACCTAATAAGGGGTAATTTCGGTAAGAATATGCCGTCAACTTTTGCTTGCATTGCAAGAGTACCCATGAGCTGACATATGAAACTACTAAAATCAGAAATGTTTCCCCTGAACGGAATGCTGGGAATTTCTGTATTTCCCCCCTGAACGGATACGTTTTGTGTTTTATCATCATTTTTTTCAAGCAGTAATTGCATTTATCTAGTTGTCACTTTGAAAAAGATTTAATATTTTACAGTTATGAAGGTGTTAATAAAGGTGTCAAATACATTGGTATTTGGTATTCAAAATTCAGTTAATAATATTATATAAAAATTTTTATTGGATTTTCTTAATCTTTGTTTTAGTATTTTACTTCGAACAAACTACTTAGATAATGCGTTCCTTTTTATAATTACTGAGTCTAAAGGCATTAGATATTTTCGTGTTCGGTAACAAAGTTCAAAACTGTCAATATTGTTGAAAAATATCCGTCCAACACTTCAGCATTGCTCAACAGAACTGAGCAGTAGGGGGTGAGTTTATAGCACTGTACGAACAACTGTACGAACAACTTGGACGAACATAATTACACACCTTTTTCTAGGTCAATGAAAGGGTTAGAATACGACCCGGACATGTGAAATCATCAGACTTCTGAGAATTTAGCTGGAATTTATGTATTAGGATGTTGTCGAAATGATAAAGACAGGAATTACGTCGAACTTATTAATTTCATTGCCATAGTCAAAGTACTGTGTTATCTGTGATGTCACAATTTGACCATGGGACTTGTGTTGATCGCGCTTCGAGGCTAAGATAACAGTTCGTTACAATGCTTTATGGAGCATACATCAAATAGAATGGAAGATTTAGATGTTATTGCAACGCAAATTTATAACGTAAGTTCTGTTTATAAATAATTAATTGAGATATATGCATGGTAAATTTTTACCAAATCATATTATTGACTTACGAATAATGTGAATATACCACTCAATGTCCTTTTTTTGTCGAAAATGAATTTTAGTCCTCCATCCTATATATATATATATATATATATATATATATATATATATATATATATTATATATATATATAGATATATATATATATATCTATATATATATATATATATATATATATATATATATATATATAGAATATATATATTTATATTTTATATATATATATATATATATATATATATATATATATATATATATATATATATATATAGATATATATATATATTCCAATTCAGGGTATATATTTGTACATTAGAGGGATGGTATTGCATGAAGTCTATGTTAAGCGTAAGCCAGCTAGTATTTTTTCTCTGATCACATTAATTTTCTACTAGACTACCTTTTGAAAATGGCGTCTGAATATAATAATCATTTTTTGTCGGAAATGAATTTTAGCGTCCCGCCCCAATATATTCCAATTCAGGGTATATATTTGGACATTAGAGGGATGTGTTTGCATGAAGTCTATGTTAAGTGTAATCCAGCTGACATTTTTCTCTGATCACATTTATTTTCTATTAGATTAGCTTTTGAAAATGGTGTTTGAATATAGTAATCATTTTTGTCAGAAATGAATTTTAGCCAACCCTCCACCCCAATATATTCCAATTCAGGGTATATATTATTACATTAGAGGAATGGGATTGCATTAAGTCCATGTTAAGTTTAAGTCAGCTAGTATTTTTTCTCTGATCACATTAATTTTCTACTAGACTAGCTTTTGAAAATGGCACCTGAATATAATATTCATTTGTTTTGTCGGAAATGAATTTTAGCCTTCCTCCCACCCCAATATATTCCAATTCAGGGTACGTATTTGCACATTAGAGGGATGGGTTTCGCATGAAGTCTATGTTAAGTGTAACCCAGCTAGCCTATATTCTAGCTTCTTTTTTGTCTCAGAAAACTTTTAGGAATAAGATTTTCAATTCTATAAGAAACTTTTTGTTCATTGATAATATTAGCGTGTGTTTTTGTCTAAACTAATAAAATAAAAGATATCGTAGCTCAACTGCTCCCCATAAGCTAGACGTAAATAGCGACGAAGACCACAGTGCCTTTCCGTCATAAACAATAAGTAGAAAAAACGGGGTTTTATACAAGTCGCATTAATACAGAATAAGGAGAGGGGCTTTGTAAATGGGGATGGGGGGGTGGGGTTTGTTGTATAATAATTGGCAATTTTTAGCTAGTTTCAATGATAAAAACTCCCCAAAAGTTGTAAAAATGGTTTTTTTTAAGGAAACTGTAATTTCATTTCTTTTTAAGGATAATTTTGATGCCCCTCCAGCCGTCAAAAACGCTAGAATTGAGGATGAGAACCAATTACGTCCTTCAGTAATTAACTACATCGGGTCTTCGATGTCCTATACACAAGGACAGACGACGAGGGCCCATATAGAAGAAGGCGAATGGCTAATGACATGACAATCTCGCAAAAAGGAAATGTAAGTTTTAAAATATTATCGATATTTTCACTAATGATTTTTTCTCCCAAAAGGAAATACATCTTGCTTGGTTCATACACATTCCCTTATTCTAATATCCTTTTTGAGGTCAAGTATTATGACCGTTTAAATCAGAGAATGTAATATTTTAATAATAATATGAGATACGATAAATAAACAGGCCGTCTTTATCTCAGAACTGACTTGGCCAAATGTATGCATCATTAACCGTAAACAAGTGCGTATAGTGCGACTAGTTTTAAAAGCTTATTAAGAGAGAAACATATGATGCATGAATTTAATTGACACTGGGAAAAAATAAACGTAATTTAAAACGACGTTAAAAAGTCAGTAGTTCAATTTTGTTTGAGACTTACAAATATTTTCATCATTTTTTGTCGTTCAGGTAATTTAGTTTCTTAGAAAACTGTTTCAGTTCTGATGCAGATATGCCTGTTATGCTAATTCACATTTCGAGATGATAATTAAATAGCCCATCTTTATCTCAGAACCATCATGGTCAGATGTCTGCATCCTTGACCGTAAACAAGTGTGTGTGTAGTTTGATTAGTTTGCAGTCCCTAGTTTCAAAAGTATATTAAAAGAAAACATATGATGCATGAATTTAATTGACACTGGGAAAAAATAAACGTAATTTAAAACGACGTTAAAAAGTCAGTAGTTCAATTTTGTTTGAGACTTGCAAATATTTTAATAATTTTTGATCGCTCAGGTAATTAAATTTTTTAGAAAAATGTTTCCGTCCTTATGCAGAAAAGGTACTTTTCGAGTATTTATATTCAATGATTGTTATTCTATGAAACCTTGAAATATATGCACTTTTATTTTATCGCTATAATGAAAATAGGAAGACACCCCTTTGAAATATTTGGAAAGACCATGGGCACAATTTAAGCATTTTGTTTGGGAGACAGTAGGGGCATGGGGGGGGGGCATTTTTTATAGCCTGGTATTGAAACACCTCTTTCACACTTTTCATTTAGCCATTCAACCTTGAGATAGTAAACAAATTAGGGAATAGAATCTAAAGGCTATCAATATAGGATGATTAAGCTATCGCCTTGCAAATACATTAGTAGCTGTAATTGAAAGGCCATGTTACCTCTCATAAGCGTCAATGCGTCAACAGAGGACTATTGACTTCTTTAGTTTTAATCCAATTTCAAACCTCTTAAAAAACAGGGTGATTTATACACGTAAAATAAGTGTCAATTTTCTATATAGGTTAGAACGGATTCATCACTGCCATCCCCTTCATCTGAAGAAACAAGTCACGAATCATATGATTGCATTGCCGAAACGGTTTTAATTGAAGCGCCATTGCAATTTCCTGACGCCGTTGAAACATCAACGCATAACAGTGAACAAGGGTACGATAAATTGTTATGGGAGTCCTATGATGGTAGTGATAATTTAGATGGTGCACCTGCTAACATTATTAACGACACGGAAAGAGCGGGTAATTTATTAGGAGAATATTTCAGTGTTGATAATAATTCTTTACGTGTAGAAAATAGCACAGTTGAGCAAAGCAATGAAGTTACCTCAGAACAAGATTTGCTAGAGAGCGATCTACCATGGTTGAGCCCAAACATCATGTGAATTTTAGACAATTTTACTCGAGAGTCAAATGAGAACCCTCCCCCTCGAATTTAATGAATATAGCCCGGTTCAATCGAATTTAATTAAACAAAAAAATGAATTCGCTTGGATGGATTTGCATAGCCCTAACGCACTAGAGGCTATGTTAAGTGAACTGGGGGATTTTACTCCACACACCAGCCCTATTGTTGAATAAATTGGGGGAGGGGGTTTAGGTAATGATATACAATTCTCACCGCTACCGGAATTTCAGCAAACAAATTCAATTCTGAATACAATAGACGTCTTTACTGTGAGCTTTGCGATCCGTTTGATACACTGATGGCAGGGAACATAATAAGCAAACCTATAAATATTATTCATGAATATGCAGAGAAAATTCGGGCACTTCTTTACCACCGAATTTAACTCTGGGGAGGCCGAGACAGGATTAAGGCTTCAATTATTTTAAACATGTTTTATTTGAATGAAAGCCATGGTGAGGTATATGACCACTATGTACACACTGAAATGTTGGTGCTGAACCCTCATTCGGAGAATTATGAGAACGCCTTTATGCAATGGGTCGACAATGCTTTCTCACATCTGGACAATTATAATGAGAATGGTAGTGGTTCAGTAGTTATATTTGTTGAAAATTTAAGTGTAAATATATGTAAATTTAAAAAAGATTTTATTTTAAGAGGAGGGGTAGGGCGTCTGAGAGATCTACAGTTTTAAAATATAATCCTGATTTAGAAAGATGTAAGGGCGTTCAACGAATCTGTTTTGAAACAGGCCAAAAGTGTTTCATGTACGCATTTCTCATATCGGCTTTTCGACCTCTAGCACATGAAGCTATAAAGAAAAATTTGGACCACTGGGCCGTGCATGGAAAAGAAGGGTCTGATTTTCCCCAAGTAGATTTCACTTGTTTAACAGAAAAAGTTCCTGTAACACTCAGGGGGATAGATATTTTTGAACGAGCAAACGCGCATTTAAATTTTGGTGTTACAGTTCTACAGCACGAAACGGAATTTGAAGAGGGTGTGTGTTCTCATAAAAAGGGAGTAATATTTTCAATAAGGGCGCCATCTAGTGAATATGTGAAACACTGGGTTTGGTTGTTATACACACCGCCTGCTGAACCTAATTCAATTGGTCATTTCAATCAAATTACGGATATTAGTAGAGTTTTGGGAGGGATAAGAACAAGAGGGTATGTTACTATTGCCCAATGTGTTTGTCTAGATTTCGTAGCGAATTAAAGCTACAAAATAACATAAAACATTGCAAACGACACGGCTATTAATCGGTGGAGACAGTTGGTTGAGATCAGGCAATTTTACGATTTAGAAATTTCAAGAATACATATATGCAAAGTGATAAAATAAGTTTAGACTGCGAATCCAAACTCACAGATGTGAACGACCCACAATGTCCAAATCGTATCAAAGAACATCAAGCCATTACCATTTCATATGCCCGCGCACAAAGAGACAGCACTAACACTATGCTTCTCTTAGAAATAGTTGAGATATTGAACGAGGAAGATTTCACGATCAAAGCATTGACTAAATTAATTGTCACGGCGAATGGGGCTATCTCCCGTTTGAGAAACACACACTATCCAATGATACTATCAGCAGAGGATCGCCTAGCCATTAAAAATAAGACATTATGTTGGGTATGTAAGGGGGAATTTGAAGAGGGAACTAAGGGGAAAGGGACTAGGAGAAAAAAGACTAGGGGGGAAGGGTAAAGTCTGAGATCATGATCACTTATGGCAAGAAATATCATAAGGGGGTAGTAATTTATTTGGCGTAGCACATCAATCGTGCAATGTGAATGTGAGCCAACAGTTTTTTATACCAGTTTTCATTCACAATTCAAATTACGATTCGAAATTTATTTTAACGGCTTTGGCACGTAGGCACAGGGAGGGAGGGGTGCAGATATCCCCTGGGTAAATAACTCATTTATCTACAATATTATACCCAAATCAGCTGAGAAGCTGTGGCTTTTAGAATTACAGTGGAAAGCAGTTGATAATGGGCATACGTGCATGAATAAAATCCATTTTTTAGATTCTTATTGTTTTTCCCCAGTGCTCTCAGTCAACTAATTCAAGGGCAGAAAAGTGACAATTTTGATAATTTACTTCTTCTTAAACAGTGCTTCCTGACACTGAAATGTATGACTTACTGACTTGTAAAGGTATATATGCGTATGACTATTACAACTCTGGCGCAAGGTTAAATGAGGAGAAACTCCCCCCCCCCATTGAGGCATTCTATAATTCACTTACTGATAGTGAATGCACTGCCGATGACTATGAATTTTCCAAAAGGGTATGGTCTAAGGGAGGCTGTAAAAATGGTTGGGATTATTGTAGAATGTACTTGGTGAGCGATGTTTTAACTCTTTCAGACATTGTCTGCAAGAACACAGACCAAATTTATTCAGAATTTGGGCTAGGCACTGGGTGTTATTTTTCAACACCACACCTCGTGATGGACTTAATTCTAAAAGTCAGTAGGGAGGAAATAGTTTTGATTACTGACGTGGATCAACACTTCTTTGTAAAAAGATCTATGAGGGGGGATATGTTTTTCACGGGAATCGTGTCTTAACAACTGATCCAAGTGGGCAGAACTCTGTTATGGTGTAAAGTCTAATGCTGTTTTTCTGGACATGAACTCACTATACCCCTCGGCAATGTCTCACTACAGTTTACCGTGTGGCAATTACAAATGACTTGAAAATCCTTGTGCCTTAGATTTCCCCGAAATTCACACTGTCGAGTAAAATGGTCCCCAGGGATGGTTTTTGAAATTGACTGTCACATACCAATCGAGCTCCACGACACTGTAAAAGATTTCGTTTTTCCGTGTGTAAATAGACCGGTGACCAAGGACTGTATGAGTCCATACAATTGGTCTTTGGTCGAGGATATGGGCATGCATTAGACCCCTTCCAAGCAGAAACTAATTGCAGATTTGGACCCGAAACAGAATATTGTTGTTCACCATGTACTATTACGGTGGATGGTGATCATTGGTTTCAGGGTCACAAAGATACACAGAGCCCTGCAATTCGATCAGAAACCCTACTTTAAAACGTTTATTGACACTTGTCAGTAAATGTTCACAGGCAAAATCTAAAGTTCAAAAAGAAATGTATAAAGTTATTTTAAATTCAGCTTTTGAAAAAATTTGTGAAAGCCTACGAAACAGATCTCGTTGCGACGTTGTAACCTGCCCCAGAGAATGTGCATGAATTGTCGCCGACCCCAATTTCACAACATTCTCGGTAATAGACTCGAATATGGTTCTTCTACATAGAAAAAAGAGAAATATTGTTCTAAATAAGAATATTGCAGGGGGGGGGGGTTTAGTACTTGAAATTTCCAAGAAACTTATGTTGTCTTTCTTTTACAATGTGTGTAAGGTACAATGGCCAAGGAAGGGGAAATTTCAAGTGAACTATGGTGACACGGATTCCCTATTGTTAAAAGTAAAAACCGAGAATTTATTGAAAGATTTGGAAAATGGTGTTTAACATGAGCTCTCGGATGGATTACACGAATTGGAATGAGAGCTTCTATCCCGAGTTGGTGCTACGTCAGAACCCCAATCCATTATTAATGTTAAAACCAGAGACGGGGAGCGATTTAATATCCAATAGGGCGTTCCCCGGTCCAAAATTGTACTGTGACAAAACACACGATAAAGATGTAAAACAAGCGTGCAAAGGGGTGCCTACACACTTTGTAAAAAATAATTTCAACATGAGTGTCTACAGAAACTGCGTGGAGAGTAGTCTAGTGCCAAAAGCAAAAGTACTGGCAATTCGATCTGTACAATATAAGAACTATACTGTTAGAGTGGAAAAAATACCATGTCTTGCATATCCGACAAGGTCTATGCACTCGAGGATGGTGTGAAAATACTCCCCCATGGACACTACCGTATTTCAGATCGAGTTGAATGTATGGACTATCGAAAACATCTCGGTCTGGATAAATTAACTTAAATTCAAAAAAAGAAAAAAATAGTGCTTGGAGGGTGGGGGGAGAAAGAGGACAGCAATTTCCCATATAATCAACATTCCATTTTCGTTGCCATTATCATCATCGTCATCATCATTGTCATCTTTTTAAGTTTTGCTGCTGCTACTATTGTATTCAGGAGTTTGTTTCCCGCCGCAGCGGGTCACCCTTTCCGGCCCGGCCCCCGGGTTTCCCGGCCTTCGGCCCCGGGCTGGTGGGGATCCCGGCCGCGGCCCGGATTCTCATCTTTTAAATATTGTAAATGGTGTTTTTTCTCTTAGTCTACAAATGTGTTCAACTGTGCTGCTATTGCTGTTCTTGCTGTACTTAAAATCTATGTTTTTGTCAATAAATGAAAAACATTAAATTGTTCTTGTTGTTCTGTTATTGCTGTTGTACAATAGGTGTTGTTAATAAAAGAAAAAATATGTTTTTGTTGTTCTTGTTGCTATTGAATAACGTACTAGGTAGAAGCTGCTGCTATTCTAGGGAAAATTATTATTATTATTTATTAATTAGACAAGTATGGTTTACAGTTAGTTGTAGACCAACTGCTGTCAACAGCAGTATGTATCAATTGAAAACACTATTCAGATCGTTTCTTTGGGGTCCGGAAATGTCGGGGAAAACGACACTTTTAGCAAAAATAATTAAAAATTGTAATAAAATGTTTTTGGAAAAAACAAAGAAAATTTACTATTGCTATAGTATTTGGCAAGAGTCCTATGACCAAATAAACGCTATTGCCACTGCTACATCCATTCCAATACAATTCATGCGAGGACTTGACGTTTTCAATAGTATTGAGCCAAACTCATGGCTGATTATTGATGATTTAGCCGAATCCATTGAACAGTTCTCACGAGAAATGCTACACCTGTTTACTTTTCGCTCTCATCATGAACACATTTCCATAACCCTAGTTTTATACAATCTGTTTCATCAGAGCAATTGTATGAAAACCCTTGCTTTGGACTGCACCGTCTATATTATCTACCGAGTTGTTCGTAATTCAAGTTCTCTAATAACTCTCAATAAGAAAATAAATTCCGGTGCCCCCAAATTTCTATTTTCAGCGTACAGTCAGGCAACAAATAAGCCCTAAGGGTATATTTTGCTGGATCTTAATCAGAATACACCCGAGGATTTACGTTTATTCACAGATATTTTCGACAAAGAAAGTACTGTATATCTTCCAGTGAACAGTAGAAAGGGCTATTAGTTGCCATCATGACACTGAAGAAACTACATGAAAATAGACACTTATTTTTCGTTTAAGCACTTCAAAACCCCCACTCAGGAAAGCCATACTCAAACATGGTGTTGACAAAGAATTTATTAATCTAATATCTGAGCTTTGTTTAAATTTAACTGAGGGTAATGTACAGTTGCCAGAAGGTTTTAGACAACCGACAAAGCAACATCTTTCTACTGTACGTGCCTTCGTTTGCAAAAACAAAAGAAAAGAATTTAAAAGAAAACATCTCCTTCAGGCGGGTGGTGGCTTTATACACTTTTACTGCCAATAATTGCAGGACTTGTAAACAGTTTCTCTAGATGGCTAAACCCTATAAATTGACTCCAATAGAACTTGTCCTTTCACCAACTGAATACTTCGAGGACAATCTAAGAAAATTTATTAATGATGTAAATATTGCCGATGAAAAAAAGCTAGTTTTCACTTCAAGATACACTGCGTCGTGTGGACAAACATAGACCGTATCATGAGAGACCTGCCGCCGTTGTCAATGTCATTTTATCCCCACCCCCCAAAAAGGAAACATCTCAAGATTCTGCAGCAGCAACAACACAATCAAAGGAGAATGAATTGAATTCAATAGTTACATCATTTGGAAACCTATTGCCACTGACCTATCGGGAACAGAGTAAAAGAGTATTAACATCTCATGTTGGAAAGTGGTGATGATTATCAAGTTCAAGTCGATAATACTGGGAAACGAATTATAGTTCAGGGGAAAATTATAATCTATTCGATTTGAAATGTGATATGGTTACAAATCGTAAAGGAATTTTATCATTTGACAATAATTTATACAGCTTTCTAAATAAATCAAACTTCCCCAAAAGTTTTATTGGCAATAAGCAAATTCTAAAGAAATTAAGGGAATATAGTAGAGGTGTCTGCTCTCTAGATAAAATAATAGCAATAGCCACGACGGGATTGGTGCAGATACAATTCATACAGGGACTTGATGTTTTCAGCATTATTGAACCAAACTCTTGGCTGATTATTGACGATCTGGCTGAATCTATTTAACAATGGTCTCAGGAAATGCTACACCTGTTCACTGTTCGCTCTCATCATGAACAGATTTCCGTTACTCTGGCTCTACACAATCTCTCTCATCAGAGCAAATGTATGGGAACACTTGCATTGAACTACACCTACTATATCATCTACAGAATTGTTCGTGATTCTAGCACGCTAAAAACTCTCAATAAATAGATATACCCTGGCGCCCCTAAATTTCTGCTCTCAGCATACAATCAGGCAACTAATAAACCCTAAGGCTATATCCTATTGGATCTTAATCAAAATACACCCGAGGATCTGCGTGTAGTCACAGATATTTTTGACAATGAAATTACAGTATATCTCCCCGTGAACACTAAAAAAGGCTATTAGTTGCTATCATGACACTGAAGAAACTACATGAAAATAGACATTAATTTTTCAGTTCTAAGCACTTCAAAACCCTCGCTTAGGAAAGCCATACTCAAACATGGTATTGACAATGATTTCATTAATCTAATATCTGAACTTTGTTTAAATTTGACCGAGGGTAATGTTCAACTGCCAGAAGTAGTTAAGCAACAGGCAAAGCAACATCGTTCCATTGTACGTACATTGGCCTCTAAAAAGAAAGGAAAGAATTTTAAAAAGAAACGTCTTCTTCAGGCGGGCGGTAGCTTTTTCACACTTTTACTGCCAATAATTGCAGGACTTGTAAACAGTTTTCTCTAGAGAGAATGGCAAAACCCTATAAATTGACTCCAATAGAACTCAATCTCTCACCCGTGGAACACTTTGAGAACAATCTGAGTAAATTCATTGACAACGAGAATATTGAGGATGATAAAAAACTGCTTTTAATTCAAGATGCACTTCGCCGAGTGGACAAACATAAGCCCTGTCGGGCGAAGGCCAGTGGTATTGATCACAAAAAAGAATCATCTCCTCAGGATTCTGCTGCTGGAAGACAATTAAAGAAGGAGGAATAGGACTCAATTTTATTGAAAATTGGAAATCTAATGCCCCACTGATATCGTGAATAAAGTAAACGACTCCTAACTTATCTCATGGAAAGTGGTCAAGATCATATTCAAGTTGATGGCAATGGGAAAGGGACTATAATTCAGGGCAAGAGCTACAATCTATTTGATTTAATCTATGATATGGTTACAAATCGTAAAGGACTATTATCATTTGACGCTCATCTATACAACTTTCTAAATACATTAAACTTCCCGAAAAGTCTTATTAGCAATAGACAAATTCTAAAAAAATTAAATGAACATGCACCATCATCATCATCATCATCAACCACAACATTAAAATATGAAGAGGAAGAAGAAGAAGAAGAAGAAGATTTTAAATCAATCTTGGAAAATACTAGCACACCTAGTGGAAACTTGACAATGGTGGCGAGGAAAAAGCGAAAACGTATCAAGTCACCATCACCCCCATCACCAACCACAACTAGTATACAAAAGGGTAGCGGACGTTACTCTACGTGTTTACGTTCAAAATGGTTGAAGTTCTGAAAGGTGTTTATGAAAATATTGGTGAAGCGGGGAGTTTAAGTTCCCCCACCACTCTTTCCAAGGTCACTGGTGTTCACACTAAAAGTGTACAAGACTATCTACAAAATGAATCAAGTTACACTCTGCATAGAAATCATAGACTTCGTGCTAATCAATATCGAAAAACTAAAGCCTTTTTCCCATTGCATATAATGCAAGCAGATCTCCTAACTCTAGATGAGATTCAACAACGTCACAATACACCGTACAAGTACATTCTACTTGCAATCGGTGTTTATAGTCGTTATGCATATGCAATTCCATTGCGGTCAAAGAGAGGCGTTGAAGTTGCTCAGGCTATAGAAAGTATTCTTGAACAGGATTCGTATAAAAAATTCAAACGGATCGCGGTAGTGAATTTGTTAATCCCCATATTGAAAAAGTACTAATGAAATATAATACACCGCTCTATCATAGTCATATCCCTATAAAGGCTGCATTGGCCGAACGATTGATAAGAACTATTCGGCTTTTAATTTCAAGATATTGTACATTGAAAAATACACCAGCTTTTAATCATGATTTAGATAAAATCATGTTGATTTATAATCAACGACCTCATCGATCATTGTCCAACTCAACCCCAACGGAAGTTCATCATTCTGATCATGATACAATTGACACCTTTCTTAAACAATATTCCGATGAAACGATTGTCAAGAAGAAAAATAAATTCAATGTTGGTGATACTGTTCGAATTAATAGAACAACTAATGTTTTTGAAAAGGGGAATTACTTGTGGTCCACAGAACCTTTTAAAGTGGCAAAAATCCTAGACACTAAACCCATAACTTATCGTTTGCGCGATACCAAAGATGAAGAGATTCTCGGCGGCTTTTATTACTATGAACTACAAAAGGTTAAAAATAATATTGAAATCTATCAAATTGAAAAGATATTAAAGACTCGTACTCGCAGGGGTAGGAAACAGTTACTTGTTCGGTGGCTAGGATACAACTCTGATTTTGATTCTTGGATCGGTGTTGAAGATATTGACAATGCCCAATGATTTCTATGTAACATTTACGTCCAACGTTTCCGATCCTCTCTACAACGACTTGAATAAGACAAGTGATTTTTGGACAAAACTCTCCCCCGCCATCAAATTTGACGGTGCATATGAAGTGGCTCTTGTCGACTGTATTCTCAAAAATACCTATGACATCCTGAGAAAGGATCGTGTGTATGATATGAAAGTTATACCATTCGATTGGTCACTCTTTGTCGACTGTGAATGGGTTGAAGCACTTAAATCTAGCGAATATCCGAATGTTAAATTGAAATATATTGAACACGATAATATGACAGATTTGTGTCGTACAATCAATAGAAAAATCTCATATCGTAGGAATGGTACATTCAATTTTAATTATTCATTGGAACACGATAGGATTTACATTACCTCACCTGTTGACACCGAAATAATTATTCTTAATGATAATCTGAGAGATGTTCTTGGCTATAAACAGAATATGGTCAATGGGAAAAATGCTGGCATCGTTTACGGGATGGATCAAGTTGTTTTAGCTGATTATCCACCTGGTTTTGCCTCGGGCTCTTGCATATTTCTCTATGCATCCTTTGTGGAAACATCGAGAGTTGGTAATTCAAATATCCCCCTCCTACGTGTTCTTTAACGAAAAGCAACTCATGAACTTGTTCATCACTATAATATAAAGCATCTTCAGTATGTTCCTGTAAACACTTCGTACTTAAAACTCTGTCACTTAACACTAAGAAGTGAATTGGGTGATCCTCTAGCAATAACAAAAGACTTAGCAGTGATTACATGTCATTTTCGACCCATTGTCGGCGACAGCACAATCACCTAAAATGAACAATAGAAGAATTCCATTTGTCTGTCCCGATATCGATTGCTATGTTGGTGCTCTGAGTCCACGTCAAATAGGCAATGGATTGGACTACTACAAGGGGCGTACTACAATTTCTGGCTATGGTCTTGGTAGCTGGTTTGCTAGGCTATTTCGTTCTGCACTACCCCTTTCCAGAAAATATCTTATACCTGCTGCATCAAATTTTGCTGCCTCAACACTACAGGACTGGGGGTCGGGCAAGAATTTCAAGGAGAGTGTTAAGGAAAATATTAGATCTTCAGCAAGAGCCGTTGGTGAGCAATTAAAATCTCGACAAAATGGAGAGGGATTGAAAAGGATGCGTACGCGTCATTCGCTCATCAGTCTCCACCCAGGCGGGAAGCGAAGGGCATCAACAAGGACTTTGAGGAATAAAACAAGGAAGACGAATAAGCAGAAGAAGAAAAAGAAAAAGATTGTTAGATCAAAGAAGGATTTCTTCTCTTAAGATGACTTATCTCCCCCACAAGGAATCATATCCATCAATCAGTTCCTCATTGAATCTATTCAATGCTGAAAATGTTGATGTCAGTGTCAAGTATGGCTACTATGAACAATTTCACCCCCAACAACCCCTCTCGGAAAATATACACTTTCAAATATTTTCCAATGAAGACTATTTCATTGATTTGTCATCAAAATTCATTGATTTAAATGTTGTGGTGAAGGAAAAGTCATATAATACAACTCCAACTGTTGCCGATGGTCTCTCCTACGAGAACTGTATTCTACACAATCTATTCAAACAAATTAATGTATTTATTAATGGAACATTGGTGAGCACTAGTAATAATTTATCCAACTATGCAAGCTACATACAATTTATGATGATGACACCAAAGGCAACCAAGGAGTTGAGAGGACAATCATTGGGCTATGAATATCGATCAGGTGTTGATACTGACGGTGAGTTGACTACTGCAGTGACCCAGGAGTATCATCTGGTTGGAAAATTAAATCATGAGATATTCAATATATCCCAATGGCTACCCCCCCCCAATGTCAAGATTGACATAAAGTTACAGCTGGCCCCATCAAATTTCATTTTGAGAAAAACACTTCCTGCAGCACCCGATGCAAATGTCATTATCACATCGGCAATTCTCCACGTCCGAAGACAACAGGTTATGAGCTCTGTTGCATTGGCAGTGGAAAAGCTAAGAGCCAATGGCAAAAACAATAAACTTCTTGTCCCTCATACGATCACCAATCAACGTCACATTGCCACCGGCTCTCGTAGCTATAGCGATTCATCATTTATCAATGGAGAAATCCCATCAAAATTGGCTTTGGCCTTTGTGAAGGGTGGCAGTGCCGTTGGATCCTGGACTGAATCCCCCCATGATTTTAATTTTTTTGGTCTATCTAGCCTTGTGTGCAAAGTGAATGGTATTCCACTGTACACTCTATCATTTGACAAAAAATCCTATAGAACTCTGTACGAGTTGACCATGCAATCCCTAGATCATGACTCTCAACTATTGGAAAATGGAATAACCGATTCAATGTTTTCAAAAAATCATGGGGTAATTGTTTTGGACTTGTCGGGGACTCAGGATATGACCATAGTACGAACAGGGAATGTACGTTTAGAGTGTACATTTGCCCATGCTTTGACTGAAAGCATCACGCTAATATCACCGAGTCAATTTGAAACCTATTGGGAGATCACACCCGACGGCAGTGTTCTACTAGACCTAGCACCTTGAACACAAACCAAATAATCAAAGTATTTAGTATGGATCCATACATGTCCCAGTACAAGTCCTATTGCATACCATCGGACTTCATTGAAAAAATTCCAAGTGTTAACAATACCTTAATCATTGTTAATAGCAGTCCATCGACTTTGAAGACAGGCCATTGGCTATGCATTTTTCAAACAGCGAAGAATATTGAATTTTTTGATCCTCTTGGCCTATCGTATAAATTCTACACTCCATACATCAGCAACTTTATTGAAAGCAGTGGGAAAACTATTATTCAAAATCAACGAAGAGTACAGGATTTAACGACTAAGACATGTGGCTTTCATGCACTACTCTTTTTCATGTTCAGATGTCGTGGCTATACCTACAAGCAGTTTCCCGACATCTACGTTGACTTACCTCGATTGAACGACTTTCTATTGGAAAATATACTTAAAAGCGTATTTAATATTGATTTTAGTGCCCTACGAATAAAATATTCTAAAAATGTATGTGAAATTGTTTATTAATAAATGAAAAAATGTATATACATGATAAAACGACTTTTCTACTCTTTAGATTTCATCTTCTACTAGGTATAGGTATTTGTCGACAACAACTAATGCAGGTAGATTTTCTGAATTCACAGTGTACTGATCCTGATGTGTTGCAATGTCAGGGTCACATTTTCTACAGTAGAGTGTAACTTCACTCTTGTCATATCTCTTTGTATAGTCAATGATACTGTTCTAATTCATTCTATAGAATTCACGTGTTTCAATTTGCTTATTTGAAGTAATTTCACAAACAGTGTCCTCAAGTGTCGAATCACACTCCGTCACAGCCAAATAAAAATCAGTGGGTTTATAATCATAACACCCATTGTCTCCATAACGATGACGTAGAAACCATATTCTTTTGTTGTTCCAACAGTTGAATTGTTGACCCGGCTCCTCCTCCCAGAACAATCTAAAACCACGACGATACCAATCCCATAGCAATAAACTAAAATCACGTTTAGGGTTCTTTCCAATCATACCGGGATATGTATTCTCCTACTGATTACATTTATCATAGTGGCAATTGGAGCATAGGTGGCCTCTAGGATGAGAGTCACACACCTCTTCAAGACAGGAATTACAACCTTTAATTTGTACAGCATATCCTCTATGCAATTTACACGGGTTGCATAATCTACACTTTTCATCATACTCATCAATCATTGTACAATTCTCACATGATGACCAGCTGCCCAGTGTGTACACACATAGCGGAAATGTATGGAACATTTTTTCATGTGTTGACACTCTCACTGCCACAATGAAACTGAGCTACCAACAACAAAAAAAAATTGACTGGGATAGAGAGAGAGGAGTAAATCATCCTTGAACGCCATCTTTCTCATGAAAAAGTCCTAAATTTCTAAACTAATGTTTAAAAGCATATCCACAATATCATTTTGCCATGTCGTGATCAATATATTAATAAATTGTGTAAATGCATTTGGACCACGACGTAGAAGCTTCATACAATAGTCTAATGATGGAGAATCAGTTTTCATTATATCGACAAGCATTCCCTGAGAAAATATCTTCCTTTGAATAGCCAGCTCTAGAAAATCATCATCTAGAATAGAAGTTTTTCCATAAGCACTAGATTCCCCATGATTCGCTCTTTCTAAAATCTATCCATTTTTTAGAGTCCTAACACTCTCAAAACCAACTTCAGACTAACCAGAATTTTTTCTACTCTAAAAAATATACGCTAGTCTACTATAGAAAGAAAAATATCTTTGATTTAGAAACAATTTTATTGAGCATAATTACAACAATAATATTCACCGATGCATTTTGATCTCATCAATATATTTCGCTAGCACATCTAATGCTGCCCGAAGTCTATTTATATGCACAATATTCAGTTTCGCAGCAAAGCATAGTTGCTCCTCCTGCTTAAATTTGCTTAATGATATCACGTATCTAGCATACATATCGTCCCATTCAAGGCATAGTCTACAGCCTCCGGTTATTTCCACAGCCACATTTGGTACTCGTATATCATTGCTGCTGCCGGCTCCAGCATCAATCTCCAATAATGTAAATGCACCACTCATTTTATCTACTAATATCCTCTCAAATAAACTATTCTCTCTGAATTCAATTCTCTTACTAATATGAATTGCAATGAAAACCATTCCTTTTATTCAAATCCAATCACCAATCAAGTTATCGTATATTGAGCAACCTCCGCTGTCTCTGATTACCCCTAAAAAAAAACGGATGTTGCCTCAAAAACCACTCTGGTTGTCTTATATAACCTTGACTATAGTTTCAAAACATGCTTGGCCACTTTATACCTTGCCAGCTTTTTTTACAATGTCCATGTGATACTGTAGTGCCTCAGGCGTGGGTTTTCTTGTCCCGGTTCTTGTGTAATTCCATGTATTTTTTCATGTATTTTTGAAACTGTGTATATGGATACTACTATTGCACATTTTCTTAAAAACTGGAAAAAAGCAAACTTCACAGTAAAGAGTAAAGAGCTAAGGAGGAGACATCCCCCTTCATACAAAGAATAATCTGTTCAAATAGGTTTCTTGCAATCTGTTCCTTGCTTTCAGTAGAAAAGCTCTGTTTTTTATTTAATTTCTGATTGTTTTTCAAATCATACCCAGGCCTAGCCAAGATATAATTCGAGGTACCGGCCCCTTAAATCCCTGGTTAACTGCTTTTAGAATGTGTAAATCAATAATTGTACGTTGATTAGTACCGTCCTACGATTAAATTTTATAATTTCAATTTTGGATAAAATTTGAATATACTTAAAAATTGGCGATGAATAGTAATTTTGGTGAAAAGTCCTTGTTAATATTACTACTAAAGAATTTTGGTTGGATGAAAAGGAGTATTATTGTTTCTATGGATGGACATTCTGTGAGACTTTTGATCTTCCACATAACTGAAGCCATCACAACCTCTACAATAGGATTTTCTTATCGATAAATACATCATATAGCCTACATTTTTTTTAAATACATTGAAGTACTTCATATAAATAGAAAAAAAAATAATCCCATTTAAAATTGCTGAAAACTAAGCTCCTAGCAGTATTTGCCACCCCAAGAAAATTTCATGGCGGGGCTGATGATGACCTGCCTTGCCTTTTCCACTTCTTTGCTGGTAGATATGGGAATGTAACATTGCTTTATAGAGAAGCATTTTAATTAATTCCTACCCCCCCCCTACCTCTTTCAATATTTATCTTAAGCCTAATGAAGAGTAAGCAGTTTGTCCAATAAAATGTACTTTTGTAGGAATCTACCCTACCCCCACCTAAACAATGAAATCGCCCCCCCCCCCCCTCATTATAACTGATATGCCATTACAGATCACCAAACGTAGCCTAATTTCATTACAAATAAAGCAAATTCAACTTGGTTGGATCCAGTACTGCCACTGTGTGGCATTACTCTTTTTGCAACTGGGAAGCCTAAAATATAGTTATTGATACTTTTTAATCAATTAGCTTCTACGGATGTTAACTGATTGTAAATTCGCCTTCTTCGGGGTAAAGTCGTAATTTGGTGCCCTAAACTACCTAAACTGTCACCCAGCCATCAGTGTTATTTTGGCGTCTGCCCCCCCCCCTCCTGGAAAATTTTCTGCTGGTGCCCTTGATAGCTGTCAGATAATATGGAAAAACTAATTGTCTCATATTGACACTTTTTTAGTTTTTAATGTCGAAAATATATCCCTTAAACTTTGATTCAAAATATAATAGCTTTATAAAGTTTGTATTATAGATTGGTTACCTGAATAGCTACCAGATAATATGGGAAAATTGTTGCAATGCACGATCAGATAAACAGCTAACAAGATTGATGTCAAGCAATGGTAAGAGAAAAACAACAAGAATAACCGTTCTGCCTGTTTCAAACACTGTAAGAAACCTTTGCTATGGCGTGGAAGAAGAAGCGCAACGAGCTCACCAAATCAATCACTGTAGTCTATTATAAACTCAGGGCCGTTCCTAGGGTTGGTGGTGCCCGGGGCAAAATTAATTACGCCCCATCCCTATACCGACTCAAACATAAATAAAAAAAACAATAGCCCTAGCCGCGGCTCACCCCAGACATTGTGCCCGGAACAGCTTTCAGCGGTCGCCCCCTTCCTTTCGTTTGAATGACCCTGTTTTAACTAATATGTTTGGAACAATGAAAAGGAATTTGCGCAAGAAGATTTGTCAGTGCATTGCGTCGCAAGGATAATTTCTAACACAGGTCGTTTTTACTTGTTACTTTGACATTAATAATTATTTATATATCCAAAAAACTAGCATTACAATTAGATTTTTTCTCTCTATTTAAATTACTAAAATGCAGTTTAAAAAAAGTGCTACTAAGTTTTAACTTGAAGTCACTATTAAAGAAATTTATTTATCAAGCCTACATTAATTGTATTAAGCTTAAATCTTTTGATATCAAAGAGGTTGTGCTGTGCCAGTTATAAAAGTTCTGGCTCATTGTGCGAGTACTGTTAATACTTGTTTAATGATGTTATATAGTTGCATCCTTAGATATCACTGAGACGGCAGTAAGCCAGGTCAAAAAGTTCTACTTCATGGTTTAAGTGGAGCTTGTTTAATATTATTTATAGTATAGAGAATGTGGTAAACTAGCTGAAATAGTTATATTTATGGTGTAGCTAGCACCGTCGATACTTGTTTAATATCATTTATACTACATTTGATATTAATATCATTTTATTTTCTAGAGGTGGTGCTAAGCCAGCTGAGAAAGTTCTGGTTCACGGTGCAAGTGGTGCTGTTGGCTTGGCTGTAACTCAGTGGGCTCGAGCAAACGGAAATGTGGTCGTTGGCACTGCCGGAACTCAACAAGGAATGGATCTAGTCAAGAAAAATGGAGCGCTGTTTGTTTTTAATCACAGGTTTAGCAAAATTTATACACTTCTTAAAATTCATTCTTCAGTTTTACAATATGTTTCCAAGCTAAACAAAATACTTTTTAATTCTTTTGAAACAGGTCACAAAGCTTAGTTGTTTCATTTTTATTAGACTGATGTGATTTTTGAAGGAGTTTTGATTAAGAAGGAAACCAAGAAACTGGACATACCGCTCTTTAGGTCTAATGAAAGAGCCCCCTGGAAGAGGAATTTCAGATAATCAGAGAAATCTGTTAAAAAAAAAAAAAAATCAGGAAGTTTGACTTGTTAAGATTCAGGGCCAAGTATTTAGCATCGAACTCAAGAATTACCCTCTCAAACAAATTAACAAATTTTGACACGGATATCAGACTCATTTCTGACAGCTGTACCAAATAAACTCATTAACACAGCTCAAGAACATAACTGGCCCTAGAACTAAACCTTGCAGGGCACCAAGCTCAACTTCAGGATCCACGAAGAGGATTGGACTTGAAGAACTTTTTGAAAATACTGTTTGAGCATAGTCGCATCTAGGAAAAGTTTATTGGATGCTAAGCCCCTTCTAGAGGGATTTTAGTCCCCTCCCAGAAGGTTTTAGCTCAGAAGCTAAATTTCTAATAGCTATGCTCATTTAGTTGATTTACCGTATAACTGATATGTAATTGATACCTGATGGCCTATGTCACCATATACCTGATAAGTGATAGCTATGTCATATTTAAAAAAAAAGAAATATGTATGGTAGGCTTTACACATATCCAAACAGAGAAGGAGGAATAGTTTCGAAATCACATGTGCTATTGAATTTAACTCTCAAAGATGGGTCCTCGGGTCACTTTTATCAAGTGAAATTTTTGCAAGCATTGAACTTGTTCTATCTCTGGAAAAGGATAAAGTACCTTGAGCCTTTTAATGTGAAAATAAATTAATATAATTTTGTGGAAACTAAACGTCCCAATTTCTTGTGCTGAATTTTTTTTTATTTATTTTCCAAAAAATTTAACTAGGAAATAGGCACACATATGCCACAGACAAATTTGACACGCAAATATGATGATTCCACTGAAAAAATTATGCTAATATAGTATGAACTAAAATAAAGCTATATTTTCTATGATGTTTTTTCTTTCTTTCAACTGTCATAAAACTACTACAGAAACGGAAAGCGATGGAAGGGGTGTTTTTTGGAGGCACAGGAAACCATTTTTCCTGAAACCATTAGAGTTCTTCATCTTGAATTTGCTAAAAATTGGCAAAAGTAAAATTTTGCTTTTAAATGGTAATATGCCTAATAGTACATGAAACCTGATATACGACATAAAAGGACTATTTATCAACCTGTTTGGTTTGCTCACTTTCCGCAAGCAGTGTGTTTGAAGATTGGTTCTGAACTACTAGTTTCCATAGGATAGGTACTCATGACCGTACGTAGGTCCATATGTAAAAAGGGGACCCCCCTTCACGAGGAAGTTGGAAGATTTGCTTAGCAACTTATCTTGACTGTTTTCTTTTTTTTTAATTGTCTGCTTTTTATTGTTTTAATGGATTTCCTCTTCATCTAAATAAATCCCCTCCCAAGAAATACTACTGCAAAAGCAGATGATTATAGTCATAAGGCTAAAAAAATGTTCCTCTTATCAAAGAGAATTCCTGAATTTTCTAGGTTTATTTGGTATTACTAAAGTTATTCAGAGTTTTCTGCTAAAATAGAAATTACCTTAGATTGCACTTGACAAGGATTAGGACATGTACTTTAAGACCCATTGGTGTGATAGTGGCTCACCTCATTTTGTCCATCCTAAACTGTGCACCATGACTTTGCATCACTGAAAACATCAGTATACTTCCCAATAACCAACACTATACGTGAACATTGGGCAAAGTTAATAATTTGCAGACCTTCCCCCGGGGACTTTGGGGGGATTAAGTCATCCTCAAAGACATAGTTATTGTATTTTTCGACCATGCTGAACAAAATGGCTATCTCAAAATTGTTGCATCACTCCTTGTCAACAAATAATATGGAAGCTTTATCACCAGGGTCGGAAAAAGGGCGATTGGAACGATTGGGTCGAATCGGGTCCCGCGTTTGAAGTGGCCCCGCGCCGCCATCAAAATGTTTTCGAAATTGTGAAATGTTCTTAACAATTCCAGTAAGCGTTGCTTCTGGAGAGAGATCATTTTCCAGGCTAAAACCAATAAAAACAATTATATGATACCAACAATAAATTAGGATAGACTAAATAGTTTAACAATCATGTTAACTGAAAGTCAAGATACAGGGAAAATAAATTTTAAAACATTTTTAGAAGCATTTGCAGAACAAAATTTAGGAATATGTAAATTCATGTGCCCATATTCGGTGTTGTAAATTTCAAAAGGTATTTTCAGCATTTTCATAATATCTAGGGGACACAAACGTAAATTAACGTTAGTACAGAATGAGTACAAAAAAGAACAAAAGAGGACAAAACGGCAAGCTCAAAATGAACAAAGTGACCATCAAATGAGACAATATCAAGAGGATGACCAGAGAAATGTAAATGTACGACGGGTGGTAATGAACAACCTAGATCATCAAAAGTGATAAGACCAATCCAAGCAACTAAGGCAAAGGGCACTGAAAAAGTGTCTGAAGCAATGATAAACGAAAATAAATATAAAAGAGATATGTAGTTAAAATATTAGCGTAACCGACAATTAGAACAAGTCAAAAATGAAATTGAAGAACATAAAAATATGGAATCAAAATATAAGTTGGAGTGAGAATCAGAACGAGTCAAAAACGAAAGTGCGGAAGAAAAAAAGTTACTTGTGCACCTAATGGTACACACTCGAGAACAAACCGGTTTTTTCTCTCTGTATTAAGAGAGAATTAGCTTGTGCTTGGTGGAACGAGGTGACGTGTGACAGAATACATAGGACTTGTATAATTTGGGCTATATACTTGCACATTAGGGGGGTGGGGTTTTGGTAAAGTATTTGGACAGCTTGAAGTTAGAAAACAATTCTTACTTCATAATATGCAGAATAATTTTAGCTAACACATTTTGCATGCAGACCCGTTATACTTTACCCCCCCCCCTAATGTGCAAATATATAGCCCAAATTTGTTTCTAAAGTATTATATTTTCATCGTATATTGGTGTATTTCATTAGGATTGACCTAACTTCACTTCTCGAGTGTGTACCGTCATGTACACAAGTACCGAAAAAGATATTATGTTAGACGAACAGCACCATCACAATCTTCGATGCAAACAAATTGCGGCATAAAACCTGAAAAAATCTACAAAGATGTCGTAAACTACGCAAATGTTGTTTGCAAGTCATTAGGACCGTTCAACTCTGAATGGATTCGCTGTGGAGGCCTCCATTAATGCTATTATCCCACAGGAAAAGTAGCCAACAAAGATGATTTACTTGGGGGCTGCTGCCTGCTTGGTCGAATTGCATTCCTCCATCAACAGTTTTGAAATGAATTTGTTTGGCCTGTTATAGGACATCACTTGCTCTTTAAAGAATTCCACAAAAAAAAAACTGGACTTCCTGTTTTGCTTAAGCTTCATTCAATGTAAGTAATTATCGAACCAAAATTAGTCGTAATGTTTTCAGCTTCAAAATAGCTGGACAAATTTATTACAAAATCAATTTAGCAGCACACCTATCACTGACCACTGAAGGTGATTTTGAACCATATTCATATGGCCAAATGTACTTGTAGACCCCAATGGAAATTTTAAAGAAGACCTTTCGCATCTTTTAAATTATTAGATGAGTCATAACCCAACATCTCTAGGAAGAAATATTGTGAAGCACAAACAGCTATGCTAAAGGTTGCATGAAAATACAATATGTATATATATATATATATATATATATATATATATATATATATATATATATATATATATATATATATATATATATATATATATATATATATATATATATATATATATATATATATATATATATATATATATATATATATATATATATATATATATATGCTAGATTTGAATTTTGCTTAAAAATTTAAAATATAGAGGGGGCCCCGCAAAAAATTCCAATCAGGCCCCGCGCCTAGTCGACCCGACCCTGTTTATCGCAAGGAGGGAAAATTGTTGCTTAGCTGAGCATATACGGCAAGTCAGCCGGGCAATGGGTGGAGAAAACTGGTTACGCATTTTGTTCTTACGTGCATCATATTGAGTTGAAGTTGTCGGAGAAATGCTAACTGGAGAAGATTTGGTATAGTATTTTGGTCACAGAGCAGCTTCAAAGTTGTCAACAAATCTTTGCGCTTACAAAACTGTGTGAGGAATGGTATTTTCTGGTCTTGAAGGCTTATTCGACATGATGTATCTTGAATGCACTTGACATATTTTGTTGTCTATCGATTCTTAAGCACATTGATCCAACTTATTGAGTATGGTGGCAATGCAAATTCCAAGTTCTTATTTTTGTCGTATCATGCCTGTCATAGGCTTGGTGATAATAGCTGATGATCTAGAGCTCAATGCTCTCTTCGTTATTGCCAAGATTGTTGTTGGCTTTTGCTGCAGCCATTTATGTTGGCTTGTTGGCTTTTCGTTTTTGGTATTTTCTGCGGCTGACTTTATTATTAGTTTGATTCCTTCATTAACAGTAATTTGTGGTCGTTTTGAATTTATTTTTTTATATGAACTAATTTCTGTTGGTTTTATTTTTTAATGTCACCCTAGATTTTTCGTCAAAATTACGTAGTTTTTAATTTAATCCTATTCGAAAGCGTTTCGTCCAGACATATGTAGACCTGCATTGACCAGTTTGAATGTGGCCGTATATGCATAGTTTAACCAGCAGGATGTTCATGTCTAGCTTGTGCTGACTTTCTGCTTTTCTTTGTGCTTTCTTCATGCGGAGCCTTTCTGACTGCGATTCCGCCCGTGGTAGGCCTTCAGGCTCCCAGTATTATTTCTTAGTTTAAGTACCAGTTTTAGCTTCATTATGATTAGGGTTACTTAGAAGAGAGGCGAGCATCTGGGAACATATTCTCCCTCAAAATAGATGTTACCTCGAAACGAGGGTACTGCAGATACTTACTTACTTTCTGAGGATTTTCATCTACTTCCTATTGCTATATATGATTAAAACTAGCTATGCTATGGGTCCGGATAAAGTTCAGAGGCATGATTTGAACCATAAATGAGTAAATATTATATATATTATTTGTTATATTAATATAGGTAAATATTATAATAATATTACATATTTCCATTTTCAGAGAGAAAGGATATTTGGAGAAGGCAGCTGAAGCTGTTGGTGGCGAAGGCTTTGATGTTATTATTGAAAATGCTTCAGATATTAACCTGGGATCAGATTTAACAGTTATTGGTCCAAGAGCTCGGATTATCGTGAGTGGTTTAATCTTTGATTATCAATCTTGCTGCAATTTATTTGCAATTCGTAGTATGAATTCTAGAAATTTTCTTGGTGCAATCGTAATATTTGATAAAGAAATCTGTGACTCTTGTGAGTCTTGTATGGTCTCTGAATAAAATTTGTTTATATTTTATGAAAGATGATGGAAAAATAGCCAAAATATTCTGTAGTACTTGTGAAGAAAGAGCTTAGCTCATTAAACTTCTTGTGATGTCTACAATCTACAAAAACTATTCTTTAAATTCTGGAGACTTCGTATTATATTTTTAAGAGAAGGAAGAGCTGAAAAAAACAACAAGATAGGTCATAAAAGTTAGGTTCTCTACTAGATTACAGCTATCGTGGCAACCATGAAAAAAATTACTTGCTTTAGCCATAATTTAAAGAGGTGTAAGTTGTTCTATTTTTCTTATTAGTGGGCGATTTATAGTAGGTTTTGATTGGGCTTGCGTCTTTCGCTACTTTTGCATGGCTTATTTACATAATCCTCCACAAATTACATACCTCCAGAATGAGCAATAAATACCCCCTCATGTTCATGAAAATGTTGAGATCGTGTCGGGCTGCTTTGGGAAAATAGAAATTTTTCGTTTTGTGAATTAGTATTTTTTAATTCCAACTTTGAGTAACTTTTGGTAATTTTTTACTTGAGATGTTGCACTTTAAAGGTCCGCCTATTTAAAAAGCAGTCTAAAGGCTGTTTTAGATAATAGAAGCTGTTAAATAAATTAATTAAAAGTTATGAAGCACAAGTATCCGGAAAATTTTGGGTTGAACTCTTAAACATATCCGAAGCTTTCTGAAAAAAATGTTTGACGAAGGTCGTGTCTGAAGGTTTGTATCTTCTTATGTATTTTTTTTTCTTTTTTTAGGCTTTATATTTTTAGATTTTACTACCAAAGCATGAAAAACCTCCAAAGGAAATGGAGTTACACTTTCTTTACTAGTTTTGTCTGGAAGTTTTATATTTAACCAGGATATAATTGGCTCATTATTTAGAATATGTATTTGTCTTTACTTAGTAATATTTTCTTCGATATAAACGTTTCTGAATGTTTATACTAAAAAAAAAACTACGGAGAATTGCATGAACATAAACCCCCTTCACTGTAATAAAGAACAAGATTTAAATTTTAAAGGGTAAAAAAGCTATCCTGGGTAAAGAGTAGAACATCAACTCTAAAGGCTATCCTGTATTTTTTAGTGTTCTAAGCGCTTTACTAAAAAATCATGAGATATACGAAACCAGCATTCCAACTTCGAAAGTGTGTAGGGCATTTTCATATTTTTCTGTAGGGTATATCTTGGCACTAATTTATGTAGAAAAAATAGCCTAATTAGTATTCTATTCAAACAGTTTTAGCACAAATCAAGTTTACTGAATTTTTGAAAAATGAATGGATAAGTCATTCCTTTTTTCAATGTCTAAATTTCACATTAAGCCAAGCAAATCATTGGTTGTTCTGACAGTGGTTATGTGTAATTCATATGTTCGCAAATCGAATCTTAGTTTCGAGAGGGAAAAGGGTGTAAAGAACATGGTGGAATATATTTTAGTGCACATGTAAACTATTAGGTATTACAACCTAATTCATGCCTTGGGTAACTTCTGCCTGTTTTAAGTTTGAACGTTGCTATTTCCTTCAGTCAAGAATAAAGATTTTTCACATTATCTCCTTACAATAGAAACATCACAGAACATAGCTACAGGGAACATATTTATCTTGTTTTGCTATTGACAAACTAGCAGCAAATCCGGTCGAACTGAAGCCATAGAAAAAAAAATGATCACCAGAAACGTTCTCAGGTTTTTTTTTTTTGGGGGGGGGGGGTATTCTAAATACTAATTTTCATTGAAAATTTGAATAAGAAGTTCCCAAAAATTGGGGAAACTCATGATTTGGGGGGCAGTGGAGGAGGCTGGGGGGCAATGAGAAATAATCCTTTCTGGTACCCGTTGTTCAACGTCACATCTTTGTTTCATGCTTAAAAATACTGATTGGCTAAAAATTACCAATTGAACCAATGACATATGTAGATAATAAAAAATGACCTTCAAAGTCAGTACACATATAACATCAATGATTTTAAAGATTCTTTTCCCGTCAACATTTTTCAGTTTGACAATGAATATTGAATTTAATCTTGCTGAACACTCTAGATGACAGATTTTGTAGTTTATTGCTGCGACATAAACCTTCAAGCAGTGGCAATTAAACAAAACTGGTTTATTTCATGTGGAATTCCGAAGCCCTCTAAAACGACATCAAGTCCAATTGAATTCCCACTCTTGAATTAAGTAAACCCATCAACAATCTTACTGACTCTTCAAGCAATTTCATTTTATTAACTCCTTTGGCACAAAAACATGATATTGTAAAGTAAATAGACTACAATAAATAGAGAGAGAGGGTATCGGGGAATGTGACACAACAAGGCAAGAAAAAAAAAACGTACTCGCTCCATGGATATTTATGTTGCTTCTACTCGGGATAAATAAAATTTAGATCTTAGTGAATTAACGTGCCTAACTATGTTTATGTTTTGCAGGTTGTGGGAAATCGCGGCAACGTAGAAATAAGTCCAAGGTTCCTTATGACTGAAGAAGCATCAATTATTGGCTGTGCTCTCTTCCGCTCAACACCTGTAAGAAACCAGTTTTATATTACAAAAACTAATTAGTGATCGGCTATTTAAGTACAAAGTGTGAGCTAAAAAAAGAAAATTAGCTAACTAAAAAGAATATACAAATAATATAAATGCTTAACTTTATTTTTTCTCTAAAAATTAATGAAGCCTTGGTCGGAAACAGTTATGTTCTCGTAAACCAAGATAGTCACGCGTAGCAGATCAGAGAGGGTCAGCCCTTCTAATGTGCATCTAACTGTTTGTCACACGCTAAAAAAAACAGCTTCACAGCGAGAACTTCTGGGCCCTTGAACAAGCAGAATTCCAGACAGTTCATAGTCTGTTAATACCCATCCCTAAGTCTTAAAAAAAGAATATAGTTTAAGCGGAAGTCCGTGGCAACCACATGCCACTTAGTGTCAAGCCACTTTGTCTGTACTTTGAAACTACAGTTTTTGGTATCTTGCCGATTACTCGGACAAGATTTGAACATTTCGCTTCCGGCTGAATTCTAACTTTATTACGCTGAGAACTGAAGGTTGTGTATCAGTAGTATAGCGAGAGGGGAAAGTGGTACATCTTGAAGAAGAGTGCCAAGCGGTCTCTAAGCAGGGCCGTCTCTAAGCAGGGGTACAAAAATTCTCATTTTTGTCACTTTTGCACGAGTTAGGCAAAAATTTCAGGAGGGGGGGGGGTCAAACCGGGTACCCATCCTGGATTTGACCCTGTCTCTAAGACTTGATTTTTTAAAATCTTGAATTTTAAAGTAACGGGTATATAAGATTATGAAACTGTTCGCGTAAATTAAAACGTTTTCATTTGAACATGAATATATACACAATCTTAAAAAATAGTGCACATGCCAGTTAAACAGAAACGAAAGCAGAAACAACCTTAACTAACTTATCAAACATAAAAAAAAGGATGGGAACTATTTCTCTATAAATTTAACTTTCAGATAATTTTTCAACGACCTCTGAAGAAATTGTCTATCAGAATGCTCCTGTTTGACCCATATTTTCTTAAAATGCCCTTCTGTGCATAGAAGATGCACTAGATCAATTAATTATACAGTTATTAGTATAAAAGCAAACTACTACTACTACTACTAAAAGCTCACCGCAGCACCAAGCCGCCTGAGGCCAACACAGCTACGCACGTTCCTACTCCATCCCAATCTATCCTATCCTTTCTCTTTACACCCTCCAAGGAAATTCTCATTTTCTTTAAATCTTTCTTTACGATAACCTCCCAATCAACCTCGACGACCTGCTTCCTGTTTAGCCCTAGACCTTTGGCCGAAAAGGACAATTTTCGGCAATCTGTCATCCTTCATCCACAGAACGTACCCGAGCCATCTCAACCTTTCTTTCATTATATCCCTAGAAAGCGGGATTGAGCCACACTTTTCGTACAGCCTACTAATACGGTTAGTCAGCCGGGTAACCAGAACAAACCGTAGGCGATTTCTCTGGAAAACATTTAGCAAATCTTTGTCCGTTTTTCGGAGCGCCCATGCTTCAGAGCCATATTTGACCACTGTCATCACTGTAGCTTCCAATATTCTAATCTTGGTTTGCAGACTTATCTTCCTATTCTTCCAATTTTTTTAACCCTGAGCCTTGGCTATTCTACTTTTAACATCTTCACTGCTCCTACCATCTTTACTAATAATACTACCAAGGTAAGTGAAGCTGTCCACCTGATCAATCTTTTCGTTACCCAACGTCACTTTTTCATCTTCACTTATTCCTAGCCTTAGGGACTTAGTCCTCTTAACATTGATTTTCAAACCTATTCTAGCACCTTGAACTGGTAAAACCTCTAGAAGTTCATTCAGTTTGCTCACGTTTTCATCTGGGATGCTTAAATTATCAGCATAATCTAAGTCCAGGAGAGTTTATCCTCCCCATTTGATTTCATTGACTCCCATTGCCTTTCCTGTGCTTCTTAAGACAAAGTCCATCAAAATGATCCATATAAAGGGGAATAGAACACAACCCTGCTTAACAACTGATTTAATACGAAACCAGCTGCTAACCTCATTTCCTATCTTAGCCGCAGCAGTTTTATTCTCATACATAGCATTAATCACTTATATGTATTTGTCTGGTATCATAGGCAGCGCGCTAGCGCTGCCAAAGTAAAGAACGATGTGTCCACAATGTGTTTTTTTCTTCTTTCTTTGACAGGCACTTCGTATCGAAGGAGTTGTCGTAGAAACTTCGAAAAGGGCTCATTCGATTGGAAATTGGGGTGGCTAGTGCCCTTTTTAATAGTCGAAAGTGATTGGAGGGCAACTAGTCCCCCCCACGCCCATCATTCCCCCAAACACATCCAATCAAAATTTTGAGATAGCCATTTTGTTCAGTGTAGTTGATTTCAAAATAGAAAACATCTTTTTGAGGAGGACACTCCCCCACAATCCTCGGGGCAAGGGTTTTAGGTTATGTCCTGAGGGCATATAAGAACAATGTTGGCGCAATGTACCATATATTATTTTTTTACTTTAGAGCAGGGCATTTCATATGGAAGGGGTCGTCATAGAGACTTTAAAAGGGGTTCATTCGATTGGAAATCGAGAGTTCCAAGGCCCTTTTCAATAGTCGAAAGTGATTGGAGGGCAACTAGCCCCCCCCACGCCCATCATTCCCCCAAACACATCCAATCAAAATTTTGAGATAGCCATTTTGTTCAGCGTAGTTGATTTCCAGATAGAAAATGTGTTTTTGAGGAGGACACTCCCCCACAACCCTCAGGGTAAGGGTTTTAAGTTATGCCCTGGGGGCATATAAGGTTTTTATAGAAGGCGTTGTCGTATAAACTTCAAAACAGGCTCATTCGATTGGAAATTTGAAGGGCTAGTACCCTTTTTAATAGTTGACAGTGATTGGAGGGCAACTAGCCCCCCCCCACGTCCATTATTCCCCCATACACATCCAATCAAAATTTTGAGATAGCAATTTTGTTCAGCATAGTTGATTTCCAGATAGAAAATATGTTTTTGAGAAGGACACTCTCCCACAACCCTCAGGGCAAGGGTTTTAAGTTATGCCCTGGGGGCATATAAGGTTTTTATAGAAGGCGTTGTCGTAGAAACTTCAAAAAAGGCTCATTCGATTGGAAATTCAAAAGGCTAGTGCCCTTTTTAATAAGTCGAAAGTGATTGGAGGGCAACTAGCCCCCCCCCACGTCCATTATTCCCCCATACACATCCAATCAAAATTTTGAGATAGCAATTTTGTTTCAGCATAGTTGATTTCCAGATAGAAAATATGTTTTTGAGGAGGACACTCCCCCACAACCCTCGGGGCAAGGGTTTTAAGTTATGCCCTGAGGGCATATAAGAACGATGTTGGCACAATTTACTATTTATTTATTTTTGTTTCCTTTAGAACTAGGCACTTCATATGGAAATGGTCGTCGTAGAAACTTCAGAAGTTGGAAATTGAGAGTTCTAGTGCCCTTTTTAATAGTCGAAAGTGATTGGAGGGCAACTAGCCTCCCCCCCCCCACGCCCATCATTCCCCAGAACACATCCAATTAAAATTTAGAGATAGCCATTTTGTTCAGCGTAGTTGATTTCCAGATAGAAAATATGTTTTTGAGGAGGACACTCCCCCACAGCCCTCAGGGCAAGGGTTTTAAGTTATGCCCTGGGGTCATATAAGGTTTCTAAAGAAGGTGTTGTCGTAGAAACTTCAAAAAAAGCTCATTAGATTGGAAATTCAAAGGACTAGTGCCCTTTTTAATAGTCAAAAGTGATCGGAGGGTAACTAGCCCCCCCCCTACGCCCATCATTCCCCCAAACACATCCAATCAAAATTTAGAGATAGCCATTTTGTTCATCGTAGTTGGTTTCCAGATAGAACATATGTTTTTGAGGAGGTCACTCCCTCACAACCCTCAGGGCAAGGGTTTTAAGTTACTCCCTGAGGGTATACAAGAAGAATGTTGGGACAATGTACTAGGTATTATTTTTTTTTCCTTTAGAGCAGAGTACTTCATATGGAAGGGGTCGTCGTCGAAACTTCAAAAAGGGCTCATTCGATTGGAAATTGAAAGTTCCAGTGTTCTTTTTAATAATCAAAAGTGATTGGAGGGCAATTAGCCCCCCCCCATCCCACGCCCATCATTCTCCTAAACACATCCAATCAAAATTTTGAGATAGCCATTTTGTTCAGCGTAGTTGATTTCCAGAGAGAAAATATGTTTTTGAGGAGGACATTCCCCCAGAACCCTCAGGGCAAGGGTTTTAAGTTATGCCCTGGGGACATATAAGGAGTTGTCGTAGAAACTTCGAAAAGGGCTCAATTGATTTGAAATTGGAGTGGCTAGTGCCATTTTTAAGTCGAAAGTGATTGGAGGGCAACTACCCCCTCCCAACCTCTTCATTCCCCTAAACACATCCAATCAAAATGTTGAGATCAAAATTTTTCTAAACGAACATAAATTACAATAAATAACCAAGTCAAACTCAAAACGAGCAGAATTTAACATAATTTGGGCGCAAAAACCCTATGCCTTCCCAAGGCCAGAACAAAATTTGCACTTTACTGAAAAAAAATACAAACGAATGTGCATTGTCAGTTTAATATACATGTACTGATATTTAGTAATCAAAATGTTAATATTATTTGATTTATTAAAGTTGTAAAAGTAAAAACATTTATATTTTTTCAGTAAAGTGCAAATTTTGTTCTGGCCTTGGGAAGGCATAGGGGTTTTGCACCCAACTTATGTTAATTTCTGCTCGTTTTGAGTTTGACTCGGTTATTTATTGTAATTTCTGTTCGTTTTGGGTTTCATCTATTTATCGATGCTGATTTGTGGTAGTTTCACGCTTGGTAGATTATTTGATTTTATTTTTGCTCATTTTTTGTTTAATGGAGTTCTTTACTTTTCTTTGAAAAACTTACTTCGTGGAGTTTTTTTAATTAATACCATACAAGGATGAGACCGTCTCTAAAGCTCTTCTATCAACAGAATTGAACGCTTGCTCATAATCTATAAAACTGAGGACCAAAGGTGTTTGATAACTCAGGCACTTCTCAATTATTAACCTATGAGTGAAAATGTGGTCGACACATCCTCTTCCTTTTCTATAACCACACGGCTCTTCTCTTATAACTTTGTCTTTTATTGAATGATGAGAAGTATGTTGAATCAAGCGATTAATAAATGAACATATGATATAAACTTATAACATAAATAATAAGGAATGATTAAACAAATATATAAGAGGTAAAAATATACAACAGTATAAAAAATTTTAGAAATGAATTAAATAGTTGGGTTAATATACAGAATGAAATACCTTCATTGAATAGTGGCTTTATAATAAAATTTGAAGTAACCAGTCAAATCTATTTAAAATATTACTTGTTTTAAAAGCAATAATCCTGATGGAGACTTGAGAAATGATCTGGAGCCTGAGAAACAAGAACTGCTGAACCCGAGAAACATAATGCCTTCAGATTTTTTATTGTAAAATTCGTCAATACCTTTGGCTAAAATGGATGATTTGTTGTGATTTTGTTTATATTTGCGTAATTTCAATAATATTTCTAAGTTGGACACATAGCCTCCTGTATTATATGCCGACTTTTAGTGTATTCTCATGACTATTTTGAAAACTGATTTTTAAGCTAGATTTGCTCTGTATGAGCGTTTAGCGCTGCAATCATTCCACACGAGGCTTCTGTAGGGTGGCAGTGTCTTGTAGATGCAATTCCTTGGATGCGGGAGCAATTATATTGCTCCCGTATCCCATCACCAAACCATCCAGAATGTTGTGCTAGAAATAGTGGAATCAAGTCTAATCATTAACCTTTAGCAAATACAAAATTGCTCAATCATGTCTTCTAAATAGGATTGCACCAGGTGGGAAAATAAATCAAAAGATTCTTGAAAAAAAAGAAATCCCTAAATCTGCATAAAAATCACTAGATTCTGTAGAAAATCACTAAATTAGCAGAAACATCACTAAAATAATAATAAGCTTCTTGAATAGACGACGTGCTTTTGTATTTTAAAATCGATAGTTTTAGTAGCCTTTTAGGCTTTTAATAAAGATTTTTTTAACATGATTAACTTTTCTTTATTATGTTCAACACAGGGCACCAATGGGGAAGTGGTGCAATTATCTCCCTAAGTTTTGAAAATATCTTTATTTTTGGTGAAAAATACCAGTTTTTTTTAAATACCTTTTTTGTGCCCTTATAAAAGGAATAAAAAAATTCTGACCCCACCACCCGCATATACCAGAATTGGTGCCCTTTGTTTATTTCCTCGATTTGTGAATATTTTCCTACGCATTTAGAAACCATTTTAATTTTCCTCTAGTTGAGCTGGTATAATTACTGGAACACCAGCGGGAATTTTTAAAACTATCAACAAAATTCATAAGAAAATTAATTATATGTCTTTACCTTTTTTGCTCAGTCTTATCACAAAAATTAACAACAGAATTAAAAAAACAAAATATCAAAGTTGCTTTAGTAAGTTCAGGCAAAGATGTTATTATAAAACACCTACAAAGTGGAACAAATAGACTAACTTGTTCTTGTGGAAAATATTATGGTGGAAGAAACCAAAAAATTTTGAAACTAAACTCCAACAGTACGAAATTCCAATTCGTTATTGCATAAGGTACGACTTTTTTTCTTAATCAGAAACTTTGTACAACGTCTGTTTGATCTTCCGCACCAATCCTTTTCGATTGAGTTCAATGAATAAAAATTAATTAAAAACTGTATTAGGTTATCATAAAGTCTTTGTGAAATTAAAAAAATTTAGTTAAGACAATTATGTATCACGGAGCTAGTATAAATAGAGACAAATGTAGATGTCGATTAAATTGAATTTATGATAGTTTAACACAAAAAAAAACAGGCTGAAACTTTATGCAGATTCAGCCTCATATAAGTTTGACTTTAAAATTTAAGATAAAATAAAGTTTTGAAAAGTAAATCAGCTTATTTAGCAACGGAAAATGTTTAGTTTGTTTTTAATTAAATTAACCAAGAGCACACGTAATATTTTTAAATAAAACTACTCTTTCATTTTGCTAGAGTCCCATATCAGAAGATTAATTCACACATATATGTACAGAACAGGCATCCTCGCATATGCCTTGTGTATTGTTACGTGATTTGATTTTGTTTCAATTTGAATTTCCTTACGTCATTCTTTTTGTTTTTTAGTATAGCTATTTTGTGTGTTCTTTGTTTGTTTATGTTTTCTTTAAGCTAGTTTTTTTTTGTTTATGTTTTTTTGACGTTTATAATGGCTTCGAGGTGTGAAGCCAAAATATTTGGATTTTTAGTTTTTATTTTTGTATTGAAATGTTTTGTTTTTTAATTTTTAAATGCCTGAACAAATTGCACCCGTTTTTGATAGATTTTTGTTTCAATTGAATATAGAAATGATAATAACGTAATGACGGATTGAAGAAAGGGTGCTTTTCTGACTAACCTTAAGAAAAAACGGTACTTGTCTAGAATCCAGAAACCAACGAGAGTTGTATTGCGTTGATGATCAGATCAGATAGGATAATAATCAGTTTGATTTCAATGAATAGTGATTGAACAAAGGTTTCTCACTCTGGAAACTATATTTAAACTTTATTTTTTTTTTTTTAGGTTTAAGGGGAATAAAAGGTACCTAGGTTAGGCTATATATTTAATATATGCTATGCTTTACAAAGCGGAGCATCGTGTTCCTTCACAGCTCAAAAAGTTTGGGAAAGTAGAAAAATAAGTCTAGAAACTACTGTTAGAGATTAGAAGCAATGGCAGTGACATATGACTCTTAAACGGACGTGTTTTAAAAAGTTAAGGTAGATATGCTTGATATTTTTTCAGAGGAATTTTATAAGCATTAGTTGTAGGTAATTTTTGACCGATCTTATATCAGACAACATGCTGAAAAATGTGGTTGGATCCCGTTTTTAGGGTCGTAAAAAAGATTACTATAGCCCGGCTTTACTCTTTGGGTGACGGATGATAAATTACTATAAAATGTCCTTTTGGTCATCCATCTATAGCCAAATAAAAAGCTGGATGTCCTTGAATGGAGCCAAAAGAAAAGACTTCAACGAAATTCGATCTCCATTGTTGAGATGATAGAGTGGGTTTTCAACAGACTGGGCCTCAAAAAGAGCTTGCTCTGCTTTGTTAGCTTCAAGCATGTTGGTGCTCCAATTACTTATTAGCATCAGTAGTAGTGGCAAGTGACAAACATTAAAGAAAGCCTACGCGACAAGCAAAATCTTTTGATATTCCAACATCTTGGACTGAAATTAATAATGCTGCACTTCTTGTTTAAATAATTTAACGCATGTTTAGCTTTTGAAAACACACTTAAATACTTCAGGCTTACTCTAGGTACTCTACAGATACTCTACAATTTCATGCAACCTATTCTTGAAAAAAGGCATACTTTAATACTCTAGGCTTACTCAAAATACTCTACAGATACTCTAAGCTTAAAAGTGGCCAAAAAGAATCTCTACTTCTGAAAAAACTTCTGAAAAAAACATCACTTTACGCAGTCGTTACAGCAAATTTTTGTAGCCAAAAACTGTTCCGATGCATCTTTGACCGGTGTTATGATTGTCACGATTCTGATGCAAAGTACTCTTTGAATTCTCCCAAAAATAGACTTTTGACATATTCCTGAAAACAGATAGGCTTAGTCTATGCATAAAACTGTCGAGGGAGAGCCTATGCTGAAGCTAATCAGAGTGATTTGATCCAAAGTGAAGAGATATTCCAAATACTACCTAAATATATTACACGAAGAGATTTTTTTTTCATTTAAAAAATGCAAAGTTTATTTGATTATTTTGAATAAGAAGCAGCCAGAAACTTAGAAAAAAAAACTTGTAGTTGGTGCAAGGAGATAAGCAGGCCTCGAGGTCCCTCCCTGTGCACACCCTTTACCTTAACTTTACCTTAGCCTTAACTTTACCATAAAATTTAGATTACCTTAGTTGATAAGCAGTTCAAATGTTTTTTATTTCAGGCGGAATGGAAAGAAACGGCCGCTGCTGTGATATCAGGAGTGGAGACAGGCTACTTAGTACCAGTAATCGATAAAGATTACCAAATGGAGGCCGTGCAAGATGCTCATGCCAATGTTTTAAGCCACGAAGGTGGTGCCAGAGGAAAATTGGTTTTGGCTATTTCAGACGAATAAAGGAATAAATGTTGCCTTTCTGCAGTTTGAGCAATTATCAATGAAAATCCGAGTACTATGGCAACCTCTAAGCTGAAATTTTTTTTTACAAGAAAACACATTCATATTCACTTTTATGCCATTTTTTTTTTTCAGGAGTGTCCCTTGAACCAATCCCATAGAAAGGTGATTTAGTATGCTTCTTCTTGAAAAAGTTAGGTGTTTTGGTGTTGTAGTGATATATAAATGGAGGAAGTTGCTTTAAAATTAACTTCAGGACAATCAAAAATTGAGATAAAGCTGCAAATATAGATTTAGATCTAAGAAATAGCAGCTGTTAGATTGTGAAAATATACTGAGCGATTATTAATTAGGTTCTAAGCTGCTTGAGCTTCAGTATTAAATGTGCTTTGGTTTTCATTAAATAAATTTTTTTTATGACTGTATCTTGCTAAACGGCAAATTTTGTAATGTTTTTCTCTTTTATCTTAATAAAGGAATGGTAATAATATCAAAAGTTTTAGAAATCTTGGTTTGTCTAGGAAATATTTTTTTTTTTTTTTCAATGACGATTAAGTTTGGTCACTAATTGTTAGCACTACATATTTTGTAAGTAGGAGCAGTAGTTGGATTAACGATGTTTCTTAACTAATAAGCTCCCTGCGTCTGTTTGTGTTTAATTTAATAGCTGCATTTTTAGAGAACTTGGCTTTAGAATATTTTAACAGTTGTAATGTTTATGACATTGTTCGAAGCAGTAGAGATCAAAGTATTAGAAGTGTCCCCAAACCCAATATCTACTCGCTCTGCAACCAACTTAATCACTTTAGGCCTCCATCTTGACACCTTCTACTTTCGCCACAATCTCCATAACCAGATTATATCTCACCATATACCTGGTCTAAAAGCCCAAGTTACGTAAGGGACTTAAAATCAACTGTTCAAAATGACTACCGAATTATTTCATAAAATAATCCTCGGTATCCAGTCTATCTCCTTCATTTACTTAATTATAAATCATTACTTTAGGCATTATTTAAAGATTAGACATTAATACTAATAAACACAAATATATCCAGAATAATTCGACAGAAATTATCTGATGTTTGTGAAAAAAAAGTCTAGGGACTTTGACCGGTGATTCTGTAATTTGTAAACCCCTTGATGATCGTAGTTAACAATTCATAATGTGAAGAAGTCAGTAATTTTTTAATTTGTAATAAATATCAGTGACTGATTAATTAACACCTTAAACGCGCATTAATATGCACGATGGAAGTACTCCTTGGTTTAATTTTTGTTACTCCTAGCCAGTAGAAACAGGAGTTGCTCATGCCCGCTATTTTAATTTTGAGCTACAATATATTGCTATAGTATTCCTTTTATCTATAGTATTGTGTGATTGAGCATGCGAGGCCATTTATCTGCTATATGAGTTAGTGAGTCCTAGTTGGTTCAAACACACTAGTTATTGTATAACACACTAAAGGGTTGTCATTCGCCAGCTTGATAATGAAGCCATTTTAAATTTCAATATAATATTTTGACAGTTCTTCAAAAAAGCACCAGTCATTAAGCTAAAGACTTTTGATCTTGGGATAGTCATGATTAATCCCTCATTTTTAACTTTCCAAAACAGCGATAATGCAACGCATAAGATGTTAAAGGAACGTCTTATGCGTAGGCTATATTAGCTTCCAAAATACAGCTGAGAGAATTCCTTTATCAAATTTTTAGATAGTAATCATATTCACTATTTTAATTTTTGAGTTGCAATATAGGACGTTTTAATATGCTCTTTATCCATGGTATTGTTCAATTTAGCGTGAAAGGGTTATTTATCCGCTATACATCTTCCCCGCTCACACCCTTAATACATTCATCCTCACACAGTCTCACCATCCCCTCAAGACCATTTATTTGTATTCCTATTTTTTTTGTGATGATCATGATTAAAATCAGCGCTGATTTTGTAAATTGGCGCCAAAAACTAGAAAATTTTTCAAGCTCAAATCGACGCCGATTTCTTTTAAAAGCGGCGCTGTTTTGAAAATCAGTTCCCGAAATCAGCTACGTGTGCCCAGACCTTTAGTGCCAAATCATATTGCTGATGCATTCTAAGGCAGGCCTTTGCAATTTTAAGAGGCAAGCTAAAATATAATTATGAATAACCAATTAGAGACAAACCGATTAATATTGGCAAAATTGAAAAGTGTGGAAAAAAAAGTTAAAATCTCTTAATCTAGTGTCTCTCAAATTTGATAATTTACTTGAGGATTTCTAAGGCCTGGCGACAAGTCTCTCTGGTCAAATTATTGAAGCATGTTCTGCAGTAGATTGAAAAAGGATTGAAAAAGGTAGGTAGGCTGTAATATGATATTAAGAAGTCAGCTTAGAGATATTAAAAAGACATGAGTAGTTAAAGAAGTTCTCAGGACTAAAACCTTAGGTGCATACACTATGAATCTGAGGTTTGGGGGTATGCAAAGGGAGATATGCTAGAAGATGCGCAACTATGATAATTATAAGAGGTGGCAAGGGATAAGTAAACACACAAATAGTTTGGCAGTTAGAGGTGATTTAGGTTTGTCATCTTTAAGGAGTCATAGGCTAATTAACATGGTTAGGATGCTTATCACTACTACTGATGTTTCAGGTAGGGGTTGGTCGTACCAAGTTCAGAGTATATTAGATCAGTGTGGATTAAGTCACTTTTGGGGGACAGCTTAGGACTTGAGGAGATGAGGACCAAGTAAGGGAATTACTTAATAGGACTAGGAAATACAGGCATGGTTAGGAAATACAGGCAGGCCCAGCAGTCGCCTTCGGCTTCTCTGGGTCTTTATTGTCGGTCGAAGGAGATTTTGAGTGAAGTTTTATTTTTTAAGATGATTTTGAATAAACAGGAAGTAAAGTAATTAATTGAAATGAGGGTTGAAAGTTTGCCACCGAGCCAAAGACGAAAGTTTATCCAGAGGGAAAGTTAAAAAGCTTTTCCATACTTTTGTGTTATGTGTGGAGGTTTGAATGAAAGTGTATATCACTTGATGTGTGAATGTGAAAAATTGAATGATCGATGAATTGGAGAGTATGGTACAGAGGATTTTAATTTTGAGTGGTTGGTGAGAGTGTGTGAGGATGAATGTTTTAAGGGTGTAAGAAACTTGGCACGATTCCTCTGTCTCGCGACAGTTCATAGAGCTAGGATTAGGTTAGTATTTGTTTAGTTTATGCGTAATTGCTCTTTGTTTTCAATATTTTGCCATGGACTTTGGGCTTTAAGCGCAAATAAATTCTATACTAATCGTATTCTATGAGCTAATTTAGTCTCGCAGCTCCCCTCTTGAGTCAGAGTACTACCAAAATATCCAACGCTACCTTATATAGTGGGTAAGCAACCCTTGCACACTAAATTAGCCTGTACAATACCAAGGTTGAAGAGCATATTAAAATTAGAACTATACTCTATATTGGAACTCAAAAATTAAAATGCTGAATATGATTACTATCTAAAATTTTTTAAAAGGAATCCTCTCAGCTGTATTTTGGAAGCTAATGCATGTATAAGATGCTCCTTTGACATCTTATGCGTTGCATTTTCACTGTTTCGCAAAGGTAAAGATGAGCAACTAATCGTCACTATCCAAGATCAAAAGTATTTAACTCTATGATTGGAGCTTTTGTGTAGGAACTGTTTATGATTGGAACTATCAACACTGAAAAACAAGCTCGCCAAAAACAGCCCTTTAGTGTGTTATATACTAACTAGTGTTTTCGAACTAACTGGGACACGCTAACTTATATAGCAGATGAATGGCTTAGCATGCTAAATCACACAATACCACAGATAAAAAGAATATTATGGCCTCCTAAACTGTAGCTCAAAATTGAAATAGCGGTCGTGAGCACCAGGGATGGATCTACAGAAAAGTCTTTCGGGGGAGGGGAGGGGGAGTGCAAATTGACAAGGACGCCAATGAGCAAAACATGGAGGGAGGCAATATGACAAGGGGCCAATAATTGACCAAATTGACAAATGTAATTAAAAAAAAAGTGAAAAACTGCAAAAAAAAAACAGGAATGAGGGTGCCAGAAACAACACCTGAGTTAGGCTTGGCATGCCGTGCCGAGCATATTTAAGTATATTTAAAACAGCATATTTAAGGGTTGAAGGCAAGCTCAAACCACATTATCGTTATCATTTTCAACTCGGGAAACAATTAATTCTGGTGTTGTTTAATCCTGTCAGACCAGTAGGTGAACTGAAATTCTATTTTTTCCTGTTAAATTTCGTTCAAGATAAAATGCTTAAAAGTAAAACAGAAGAGAAAAGAAAGAAAGGTGGCTGAGATACAAAAGAAAAGAAAATAGCAGTTTTTTCTGTCTTAGTCGACAAAAAGCCAGTCGGATTCTCTGGAAGTGTCATGGGTGTCCCTAGAGGAACGCTGCAAGACTGCATGGAAAAAGTTGAGAAGCTGAGTATCCCTGTGCAGAGTCTGGATCTGAGTTTCTTTACACCCTGTTAAAACACATGATAAATATTTACAGTGCAACAAGAAAAAGAAGTAAAAACTTACTTGAAAACAATTGTTGATATGCATTTCGACTGTATCCACTAGAAGCACGTAGTAAATTTGCATACGCTTATGCAATTATTAAGAGTATAAAGTACCAGATAACAGGAAATGCAAAGATAGTGGAGACAGTGGAAGAATTGTATGTAAAGATTGGTTCAGTTGTTTTATTGACCGTCTTAAAACTCTATCAGTAAGAACTACAGAAGGTACAAGCTTATGACAGGCAACTGCTTTCAACAGTCACAGTGTAGAAACTTTCTTTAACAACCTGGAGCGAGGTCTAGATAAACACATGTTCAGACCACAAGTCATTTGGAATGTTGGCGAATTGGGTCTGAAAACATCCCCAAGCCTGGTTAAAATCATTGCACATCGAAGCCAAAAGTAAGTAGGGAAGGTCACGTCAGCAGAAAGAGGTCAGTTGACCACGATTTGTACTGGTGTTAATACACTCGGAAGACACTTTCTCCTCTACTTGTATCCCCAGGAAAATAATGTCCGGAAATTTCACTCTAGGAGCTTTACCAGGAACCATCATGATCGGTTTAGAAAAAAACTTCTGGCTGGATGACTGCCTGTCATTCTTGCTTTACTTGAAGCATTTTATCAATCAAGTCAAACCCTCCAAACTGTCCCCTGCACTTCTGAAAATAGACGACCAGATCAGCCGATACACCGTTGAATTGCAGTAGCTAAAAATAATGGTACTGTATTTTTAACTGTGCCTCCCCACACTACTCACAAACCACAGCCTCTGGAAAGGATAGTCATGGGGTGCCTTCAGGCCTACTATAACCAAAAAACCAAAAGTTTTATATCTGCCCATAAGTTTAAAACTGTATCAGTTTATAATATTGCTGAGCTGCTGGGGGAAGCATATCCAAAGGATTTCACTCCCGAGAATATAATCAGTGGAATCAGAGCAAGTTGGATCTACCCCGTCAAAAGAGATGTCTTCAAGGATTTCCTCTCGTCATATGTCTCAGACAGAATACCTACCACATCTAGTGGGGCACTTACCAGAGAAGTTTCTATGCTCAGCGCAAGTCCTATGTGACATTTAGACTCCTTCTTTAACATAGACCCTAGACCAGATGCAGCTCAGGTTCTGTCTCTAAATGAGAGGCAAAGGTCAGCAGATGATTCATTAAAGTAGATCGTCCATGCAGAACCCTTTCCAAAAGGCTCAAAAAGAAAAATCAACAGGGAAAATATATGAAAAAGTCAGAAGTTCACTGAAAACCGTACGAAAGAACGTACTACTGCTGGGAAAGAGCTGTGTCAGCCAAAAAAGCCATAGCTCTTGACAGGAAGAAAGTCAGAGAAGTGAAAAGGCTAATAAGCAAAAGGCATGTTTCTCGTAACATGAGTTGCAGTTAGTGTGACGGTTCTAACATAGATGATCCTGAATGCAATAGCTCTTCAGACTCCAGTATGGACGTTGAAGACGAGCCCCCTACTAGCAATTTATAATTTGACACTGAGAAAGTCAAGGTTGGTGATTATATTCTGGTTGGGCTGAACAGCAGAAAAGGGAATCCCGGTCACTATATTACTATTATCAAAAAAGTAGCAACTGAAGATCTTAAGGTCCACTTTATGAAGGAGACTGGAGTAGGAGACTTTGCATTAACTGACGAGACGTATATTATCTTAAAGACGGAAGTTGAAATGAAACTACAACCACTGACAAATGCAACGCCATGATGAGTGGAACGACTTACTTTTGGTGTTGAACAGTCAATTTATAATTTGAAATTAATACTCTTTAGTTTTTTTTTTTAAACCTTACTGAATTTCATATGGTATTTTTTTTTTATATCGACCATATTCTTTCCTGGTTTTATAGCCGAAAAACAAATTTTAATATTCCCCTGGCCACTTTTCTGTTTCTTTTGTCAGGTGGCGAAACTTAAGCCAGAAACGGCTGAACCAGTAACGGGATGGCCCAGGTTCGGCACACTCGCCTGCTTGGATAGAGAGGCATCCAGGTGGAAAAGTGGTGGAGTATTTCTAATTGTCTTTTTGAAGTATGGTATTGAATTAGTTACCTTTGTTTTGGCACACTCAGCAACTTCTTATCGCTTGAATCAATTCCTGGAGAATTAAAAAAGTCAAAACCTACCGATCGTAGGCCAGTCTCCTATCTATATATTGGACTAAAAATAAATATTGAATATCAAAACGTAAATATTGATATCGGAAACGATATTTGGAAATTTCTGTTTATTTCCAGCTTTTTCAGTCATCAAGCAAAATCCAACATACGAAAACTTCTCGGTAATATCTAGTGTTAATTTGAAGCTCTAGGGGCTAGCTGTCCTCCCCTGCCCCTCCCCCTCCCTATGCCAATGAGCATAGCAGCGGTAGCATTTTTAAAATAAAGTGAACCAACTTAAAAAATGCTCTCATGCAGCAATATGAGCCTATGCCTTAAGCAGCGGCGTCATTTCATTCTGAACTAAGTATTGGGGGGCTAGTCAGCCTCTGTGGGCCCCCAAAGCGGCTGGCTCACAGTTGTTTAAGAGCAACGTTCCTTTACAGTGGTTAGCACAGGCCTCTCCCAAAATCAACTAATAATAGTAAGAAGCAATTTAAAAGTTTTTAATAGATATAGAGAACTTAAGTTGGAAAGTCAATCACTACTTTATTGCAAAACTGGGAACCAACGAGGTCTCATTTTTCCAAAAATACCAACCATAGCCTCAAATTTCAAAGATTTCACACATTTTTTTTTCACTAAACACCAACATCAGATCACTGAGCCTTTCGTCACTCATTGTTGATCTTAAATAGGTTTTAAAAAGGCTTAATTTAGAAAAGAATCTCATTACAAGCCGATCTGACAGGCAGAGTAATGAAGATTTGTATAATTTTCAAAACTTCAGAATATGCTATCAACATTGCCTTTACAACATTGTGAAGTTTTAAGAGATTAATTAAAAAAAAACTTTCCGAAAAATAAGTTTTTCAAAGAAAAGTAAAGGCCGTTTTAAACTTGAGCTCAGCAGATACAAATACCTTTTAAAATTCAAACTCTAAACGACCAGAAACTACTATTAAAGAATAAATGAAACCCGAAACGAACAGAAATTAAATAAGCAATCATAGAAAAAACATACAATAAGTAATAATATAAATGAATAAATAGATCTTAAAGCGAGTAATGCTTAGATTGAATATGAATATTAAACTTAAAATGAAAAAAAATATTTTCCTATTGAAGTATAAATGAAACTTAAAATGAACAGAAATTAAATAAACAATCAATGCAAACAAACATACAATACATATTAATGTAAATTAATAAATAAATCTTAAAACGAGTGAAACTTAAATTGAATATGCAAATCAAGCTTGAAACGAACAAAATCACCACAAACAAGAGTTTGGGTATGACCTCCTTCTCTCATTGTAAAAGTCTAAAACCTACTGCGTCATTGGCGCTTTACTGAAAACTAATTTTATTGCAAATGTTTTCTTTTGTACTTAATATTGAAAATAAACATTAAAATTATAGTAAAATTTTAAATTGATGAGCTTTCAGAAATTAATATCATTATACATAAATATTTAGTTTAATTTATTAGCTCTTTTTAAAGTTGTTAAAGACGAATATAGTTTCCCTACAGACAAGTGTTTGGATACTGCCTCCTTTCCAAACTGTAAATAAAAACAAAAAGCCTACTGCGTCATTGGTGCTTTGCTGAAAACGGATTATATTACAAATATTTTCTTTTCCAGTTCTTACAGTATTGAAAATAAAAATACAATCACGGTGAAATAAATTCTTTAACTGATGGATCTTTCAACAATTAATATCATTATTCATCAAATATTCAATTTGATGTTGTTCATACTTTCCAATACTGTTCAAGACGCATATAGTTTTCAGTAAAGCGCCAATGACGCAGTAGGTTTTAGACTTTTACAGTGAGAGATACATCAATGGATGTATTTTTTATGCTGATTTCAAATATATAAGTTTCATTAAGTTTAGTCTTACCTATCAAAAGTTATGCACCTGAGAAAATTTGTCTAATTTCCAAAAAAAGGGGGAAACAGCCTCCAAAAGTCATAGAAATTTAATGAAAATCACCCCATCAGATTCAGCGTATTAGAGAACTCTACTATAGAAGTTTCAAGCTCCTATCTGCAAAAATGTAGAATTTTGTATTTTTTGCCAGAAGAAAGATCACGGATGCGTGTTTTTTTTCCCCAAGGGTGATCGTATCAATCCAGTAGTCCTAGAATATCGTGAGAGGGATCATCTGAACGTAAATTAAAAGTTCTAGTGCCCTTTTTAAGTGAAAAAACTTGGAGAGCAACTTGGCCCCCTCCCACGCTCGTTTTTCCTGAAGTCACCCAAACAAAATTTTAAGATAGCCATTTTGTTCAGCATTGTTGAAAATCTGCTTGGCCATGCCAAGCAGATGCAGGAAGACAATCACTGCTTGGCACATCACTTCTAATCGACTCAGAATTAATAACTTTTCGCCATTCTCTCTTTGACACTGGAAAATACATACCACGATAACGCATTGACTTAAGATATTTTTTATATTCACTGCGCGTCTTACGCTTAAGGTCAGATACAATTCCACAAGGCGGTCTATCACATTCATTCCAGACTTTTAACCAAAACTTCGCTTTATTTTTCAAACTTTTTAAATTAGGATCTAAAGGTCAAATAGGTTTTTGCGTACCACATCTAAAACGTTGCAGCGGCACTGCAACTGCCTCGGCATCTTTCAGACATTTAATTATTTGATTATAATAGCAATCCAGGTCCTTTTTGCAATTCACTTATATAGAGCTCTGAAGCAGATGATAGGGAACTCGTATAGCAGACAGCAGGCTTGTTAGTGTAAACACATAGAGAGGAACATCAGCTTTCTTCCAATTACTTTTTTCAAACCATTTTGAAGACCGGGGTACTTTACAAAAGCTTGCAGGGTTTAAATTCAGCGTAAGAGTAAGTGAGATAGGGAGATGGTCTAAGTCTTGTTCTTCAGCATGTACAAACACTATTGATGTAATAATACTAGGTGAGCAAATAGTGTGATCAATATTGCTCTTACTGCCTGAATGGTGAATATAAGAATACGGATGAGTTTTGGGTATAATATGATAAGATGGAAGGCAATCTAACAACAAATCACTTCTCACTGACGAGTTATTTATATCCGTATTGAAGTCACCAATGATCATATAATCTAGAGAAATAAAAAAAAAATCCACTAAAAACTTCAACGTGTTACAGGCTTTAGCATATCTAGCCATCGTTCTGGAAGAAAAGTCATCATAAGGCATTTAAGAATTAATGAAAACTATAGTGCCCATACGAACAGCCAAAAAAAACTCATCCGAGTAAAAAATCACCGGCGAAACCAAATTAGGATTGCGCTTAAAACACGAGCTAGCCCGCCGGATGGGCGGCTTCTTGTGGCTCTAGCAGTAGTAAAAAACACATCATGATGAAGACTCCGACGCAAAACGTTAATGCTAAAGTCTGTAAGAAGATGCTCCTGTAAACAGACCAAATCAAAATCATTGTAGAGCTCATCAATAACGAAGTCATTATCCTTTGTACCATTAATAATAAACGATATTATTGAAAACTCCCAAGTCATTGCAAAAAGTGGGAGCGCGACATTAGTTCCTTAGATACAGGGCAGGACAGACTATAAGAAGTATGATTTTTACCACAGTTAGCACACTTGGGAGCAGCACTACAAGGACTATCCTTAGTAGAAAGATGTGGCCCAGCATATCTGGCACATTTCGGGACATGGCTGGTGCAAGCACTTTGAAAGTGATCGTATGATCGGCATTTGAAGCAGCATTTAGGTATTTCTTTAAATACGTGAATTCTAAAAAATTCATATCCAACTTTAATTCCTTCTTGGAAATAAGCAGACTGAGTGAAGGAGTCTTCAAATTCAAGCTTGACTGACATAGTCTGGTCCAGTCGATTTGCACTTATTATACCTTGTAGTCTATTAATAACTGAAAGGTTAACATCAACTGGGAAACCTCTGAGAATCCCGAAAAAGCGCTTGGATCGTACTTTAACTGTTTCTCCGGTAATAAAGTTCTGAACCGATGTACAAAAATCTTCAGTTGCAGATTTATCGATATTGACATACCATCTGTCTTTAACAGGTTTCACACTAGAAACTAACTCATGCCCAGCTATTTGATCGAGAACAGATTTGCGTTTAATCGGTTCAGGCAGATCTGAAGTCACTTTAGAGACAATAACTGTCGTATGAGTGTCAATTGCTGGGGTAGGTTTCGGAAGTTGAGGAAAATTCAACTGATAATTGTCAAGTTTCCCTGACATTTCAACAACCACTTTTTGTAGCTCATTAAACTTAGAGAGTAAAGAAGTATAAGCATTTGCAGGGAGACATGGCACCTCTGTAGGTCGCTTTATCACAAACTTAGGTACAAAAGTGTCGCTACTGTCAAGAGATCTTAACAGAGAAATAATGTCACTAAAATGATTAGAAAGTGCATTGTTCCCCTTAAGTACTGGGCAATCCGATTCAGGTGCACTTATTTGCCACAGTAAACTTTTAGCTTCTTTAACTATATTCACGTCAAAAACTCCATACCATGTCTTTTGATAATATCCTCCTCAATTCCGCTTAGCAAATTGCTTTGAATAAAATTCAGAACCGGAGAATATACAAGTTCAGGCGTTTCGTCAGAGCTTTTCATGGCTATCGCAATTACCACACAAATTAAAAAGTCTCAATATTAATTCAAGAAAAAATACTGAATTAATAAATATCGAAATATAGGTCAAACTAAAAGCAAAGTAGATTCCATTTTATAATCCTCTTAACCCTGGAATACTGTTGGTTCCTAAAAGTTGCATTAATACTGTCGCTTCGTAAATTTTACGACTTTGACTTTGAATGCCTGCAAAAAATCGAGGAGTCGAGTTACCAAATAGTATTTTTAACATTACATCGACTACATATGAAACAATACACATCTTCGTTCGATGTTCTGCACAGATGGCCCCACCACACTTGTTACAGAAGGTGGTCGTCATCCTACGGAGTTTCGAGGGACAGAGTGAGCAAATTTTGCGTTTTTGGTCCTGAGATGTTGGGCTTCCAGAAGGACTAGCAATTCCTGTGACATTTTCGATGTGTTCACGGAGAGAGCGGCTCAAATTTCTACCTAAGAGCCTTTGCTGTACGTGAGGCTGCCCTACCTCTCGGTAGAGTTTCTTCATATAACATTTCCTTGTAGGAGGCTTCTCTCCAATCTTTCCGCGGTTGAAGCTGTATACCACATAATAGTTGATGGAAGTGATGTTTAGGAGCCTATAAAATACACACAAGGGCCACCTTTTAGTTTTCCTCAAACAGGACATGTCACTACACATTTGGTCGAAGGTATCAACCTCACCTTTAGTCGAGTTGTAGTACTCGATGACTTCTGGTTTTCGACTTTGGTAGGCCAAAGAAGGTCTCTCGTGCATTGTAGACAGTAGAACGACCATTTTGTTTCGTTTTGGGACGTATGAAACCATGGTAAGCTCCTGGTCAAAGCAAAACATCGAACTCCGTTCAGTACGCTTTTTTGTCTGGAGAAGTTCAGGAGGAATTTCACGTTTGTTCTTTCGAAGCGTTCCAACAATGGTCAGGTTTTACGGAGGTTTCAAGAGCTCTTCAGCCCTTGGATGGAAGTGAACCAATTATCCATAGTTATGTTTCTATTGAACCCCAAATTGGTCTGCTAAGCTCTCGAACGAAGTAATCGCCTAGAGGTAAACCACCAGTTCGAGTTCCTTTACCCAGGTATGGGATAGCATTTATCATGTGATGATGTGTGACGTGGTTCCCACGTCACACATCATTACAATTTTAATTCCATACTTGTTCGGCTTTCTGGGTATATACATTCTAAAGGAGCATCTTCCCCTAAAACCGAGCAATTGCTCGTCGATTGTAGTGTTGGCTCCTGGCTTAAAACTACCTTGACAGTTCTTGATGACGTCTTCCCGGGTGTATCCCATTTGAGCGCTTTCCCATTTGAGCGCCATGGCGCGCAAATGGGAATTTCCTATTTGCGCGCCGTATTTTAATTAGTTCAGTTGTGTCCCATTTGAGCGCCAGATAATTAGGTCAGGTGACCTAATTGCGTAAGCGATTGCACGGTCTGCTGACATCCGTGAAGCAAGTTTTTCCGGCCGCCAAGCACCGTGGGTGTTACTTCCACTTTTGCCAAGCAGTAATCAGAAACTTGGGGCGTCACTCAGTCCGTGAGCTGTACATGACCGATGCAGACTTCAACCTCTACGTTCGAAAGCTTCTGGCTCTGGCGTTCCTACCTCCAGCGATCGTCAGAATCAATTCTGGTCCAATCATTTCTCACATCGTTCGTACCTGGCCTTCGGCTCGTCCGTTTGTCACTTACTTCAGCCGTCAGTGGTTCGACCAATGTCCTCCTCATTTCTGGTCAGTCTACGGCATCCAGCGAAGGACAAACAACGACCTCGAATCATGGCACATGCGGTTTAACCGAAGAGTCGGTCGCTACCACCCGAACTTGTGGCAGTTTATCTCTTTCCTGAAGGAAGAACAAGCAGTCGTCGATTCTGCAAGGACACAGCTACTCCAGGGTCATGTCATCCATCGGACGAACAAGAAGTATGCAAGGCTGAACGAACGACTCGAAAAGCTGTCGACGGAGTACAGGGCTGGAACTCGAACAGCAGACGAGCTTCTCTTGGGTGTCGCACATAACATTTCGCCGGATGTGTGATATTAGCAGTTTTTGTTTGTATTTTTACCAATATATTAATTTGAATTATCCGTTTTTGGCACGATTTTTGGGTGATTTCGTTCCATTTCTAAACGATCGTTGTGAAATAACTCTAAAAAAAGAGCCGAATATTTCGACTTGACGAGCAAGCCTTCTTCAGCGGCAATCAGTTCTTACCCTATGAACGTGCGTAAAATCTTCACTTATATTCTTCACAAGCTTAACAAACGTTTAGCTTCTTAACTCTCAGTACAGAGTTATTTCACAACCATTGACCCAATAAAATCCTCAGTTTTGTTCGTTGTCTTCGTGGCAATAAATATTTGTACAGGTCAATGTGGCAGCAAACCACGCTTCATCCACCGCAAAATCACAATTTTGGGTTTGGCGCTCAAATGGTACTCCGTGGCGCTCAAATGGGAACAAAATTCCGTGGCGCTCAAATGGAACAAAATTCCGTGGCGCTCAAATGGGAAAGCGCTCAAATGGGAACACCCCCGTCTTCCCACACCTCTCTTATGGCAGCAAAAGGGTCATTCTGTTTCCCGGAATTCCACGTTTCTTTATCGTCAAATCGGAGGCAATCGATGAGAAAGCGGAATCTTTCCTTCGACATTGTAGCCTTGTAGGCAGAGCCGCTCATATTGGCATCAAACATCTCGTCAACAGAGAGATGTCCGTCTTTTAGTGCTGCCGTAAGAATGAACTATCCAAATAGAGCTTTCATCTCTATCCTATTTGTAGGCTCCTCTGAGGCTCTAGCTGTACCGTAGTTGGCTGGCTTTCTTTCAATCTCTTCATTCGTATGCAACACAATGTTGTCCGCAATCTCGTCAGACAAAAAGACTTGAAAAGCTGAAAAAGGCGTATCTGCCACTTTGGCGGCATCACCTACAGGGCCAGCCACACCTCTGATGAGATTTCAACCCAAGGGTCCCCCTCTGTTAGTTTTCTGTGTGGGTAAAGCTGATCACCTATGTCCATCTTTTCCTCTGAGCGATCGTTGCAATGGAACGACAATGAGTCGGTCGCCAGGAAGTTCCAAACTTAGTAAGTTCTTTTCACCGCTCTCTTGATCTTTATCTGAAGATTTAGACTGCGTTCGAATATTTGCTCTTGCTTGCCTTCGCACAGATGCCGATGCACTTTGACGACCAGTATCTTCATCAGCATTTGTGTTGGACAGATGGCTATCGTTTTCTTCTTCAGGTACATAATCTTCATCGGAGTCTTCGCTGTTTTCCAAATCCTCCAGATCTTCTCCGATTAGATTTTCTTAAGAGTCACTAAGATTTGAGATGTTATCCTCTTCGTCGCTTGCATAGAGTAATTCTTAGATATGTTTTTCTGTAAGCCTTCTAGAATCCATCTAAAAGAAAACAAAACAGCTAAAAGAAAAAAAAAAACGAAAAGAAAAAGAGACGAAAAGGTGTAGTGTCTGTAACGTTCCCGCTGCTGAGGACACATGCACATTCCTACCTAGGCAGATGTTGAAATTAGAATTTTAACAACTTTTGTCACAAGAAAACTGACACAAATCCAAAAAAACTAAATATACTAACTCTGATTTTCGCAAAAAAAGTTAGACTATTACTTTCGCTTCGTAAAATTTACTACTCACCCTCGTTATCTCGGAAACGAGCAGGGATCCGTTCAAGTCTGAACTTGCCCAATAACTGGCGTCTCGAAAAAGGAATTTACGTGAAGTCACGCCTTGTTATGTGATACCGTCTACACGGGAATCTCGAAAAATGGTTTGGCGGTCGTAAAACATACGAAGCAATAGTATTCCAGGGTTAAAGTTAACTCAGGTCAACAACTCACTTGGAATAAATTATGACCTCACCAAAATAAATCCAGACAGAAATAATATCCAATTCAATTTTGGTGTTACCTCACTGAACTCAGAAACTCAGTGAGTCGGATAAAGGATGCTGATAAAGCATTTATTCACTCTGATATTTAGATTTTGTCAATTATATTTGATGTATCTGACAAAGGATGTTGAAAAAAAATTTATTCACTCTAGCACTTAGATTTTGTCAATTTTATCCAACATATCCGACAAAGGATGCTGATAAAGCATTTATTCACTCTGATATTTAGATTTTGTCAATTATATTCGTTGTATCTGACAAAAGATGTTGGTAAAAAAAATTATTCACTCTGACACCTAGATTTTGTAAATTTTACCCCATGTATTCGAGAAAGGGATGTTGATATAGAATTTAATCAATCTGATACTTAGATTTTGTCAATTTTATCCGACATACCCGACAAAGGATGTTGATAATGCATTTATTCACTCTGATACTTAGATTTTGTCAATTTTATCCGACATATCCGACAAATGATGTTGATAAAGCATTTATTCACTCTGATATTTAGATTTTGTCAATTATATTTGATGTATCTGACAAAGGATGTTGATAAAAAAAAATTTATTCACTCTAGCACTTAGATTTTGTCAATTTTATCCAACATATCTGACAAAGGATGCTGATAAAGCATTTATTCACTCTAATGCTTAGATTTTGTCAATTATATTTGATGCATCTGACAAACTTTTTTGATAAATGATTTAACACCATATGCCAATCAATTCTAGACAAGATGCAAGGTACCTTCAGCCTAGAGGTTATTAGTGTTTGACACTTTTTGAGTCAGAAAATAGTTCGAATTTCGAATTGGGTAGGATTTTACACATTCTGACGCTCTAAATATGCATAAAAACGGACAGCAAAGCACTTCTCTAAAACGCGTGATAGTACAGGAAGAACAGAAATCGGCCTATAATTTCCTATATTATTTGTCTCACCACCCTTATGAGCAGGAGTAACACGAGCTTCTTTAAACAAGACGGGAAGAAACCCTCTTTTAATGCAGAATTAATTAGGGACGAAAGTGGCTTCTGGATTAGTGGCAGAATAAATTTAACCACTCTCAAGGATATGACATCACTACCAGAAGTATTACTTTTCATTTTGTAGATGATCTGTTTCATCTCACTTAATGATACAGGTGCTAAAGACACTGAAACCTCAGATTCATAATGACCAAGGTAGTCAAAAATGCTTGGATCATGTAACATTGTGATTCCTTCAGCAACACGCTTTCCTACCGCTGAGAAGTAATTTCCGAATACCTCCGGGACATCATCAGCACTTTTGGACATTTCAACTTATCGCTTAGCTATTTCAACTGGGATCGTTTTCGTTGGCTGCTGAAATACTTCTTTAATCATGCGCCATGTTTTTGCCGGACATACCTATACTTCCTCGAGTAAAATTATCTTTTTACTTTTTTAATAATCGATTCGGAGCATCGCGATAATTATTATATATTCTATCGTTTAAATCGCATTTGTGATTGATGTTTTTTTTGTAAAGTTGGTCTCTAATACCCATCAATTTTAGAAGGTCTCCAGTAATCTGATGCTTCTTTGGGGTTGTCCTACGCCGTCCTTTTTTCCTTTGACAATACTTTTCTAATTCACTTTGGATAATTTGGTAAAACAAATTATATCCCTCTTCGTTATTAGATGCAATTGATATAATATTATCCCAATTCATTTGAGATAAAACCCTCTTATAACGCAAGAGAATTGTTTTATTCACATAATGCCAAGAAAACTCATTCATTAACCTACAACTATTTCCTAGAGGAATAGCATGTCTAGAAAACACATCAAAATGGTCAGAAGTGTCACTAACAACAACACGGGGGGAATCAGGGATAAAATTAGAGAGTATATTTTCAATACATGTCGCGGATGTATCCGTGACCCTTATAGGTATGTTGATTGACGGAAGTAATCCAAATGATACGAAAATATTCAATAGTCGGCTGCTCTTTGCATTTATTTCAATCAGGTCTACGTTTAGATCACCCACAAGAAAACACGGGAGATTCACAGGCAACTTAACAAGCTGCTCCTCCAAAAGATCAAAGAATTCATTATATGAGGAAGTCGGTGTAGAGAACTGTTAATTAGTAAGAATAATCACCTAAACAAAGATGCAGCACGAGTGACTCAAACACCAACTCCCTATAAATAGTTAAATCGCTCCGAATGGTCACTTCAATATCCGATCTAATATTTATGGCAAGGCCCCCATGTTGTTTTTTGTGTAAAAATTATATCCCTCTAGACCAAGCAACTCTGAATTATGAACATTAAGCCATGTCTTAGTTAAAGCCTTCACCTGAAAAACAGAAATATTAGCTAAATCTTCAATAAAGCTATAACTTGAATTTAGCCCTTAGCAATTCAGATGAAAAATATTGAAAAAATTGCCAGGTTTACGGCATATAGGACCAATCTCACACGGTTAAAACATAATTCGAATCTTAGAGCTGCAAGCGAATACCGCACCCAAGGTCCGAAATTCCACTCGTAGCATCATTATATCTACACGCAAAATCTCTTTCATTACTCTCTAATTCCTTTCATTTCTGAGGTGCTGAAGGAGATTGAAATATATTATCCAGAACTAAGAGTTACAGGCCCTATCTTACGGTGACTCAATCTTTGACAAAGGTAAACATTGAGGTTAAATACACATATCAATTTGTCTAACTACTTCATGAACTAATAAAAAGAAACTCAACCTTAACTTCGCTATTATTAACAGAACAATACTTTGCTTATGGTTTAGTCGCTTAGCGCACACGACCTTTCGAATCATGCTTGATGAAATCAAATTGGGCGTCAAATTAACAAATAAAAACCCACAATGGGCTACAAAAAAAATATATTAATAACTTACTCGTGTTAACAAATATGCATTAACATGGAGTAAAAGATGATTAGACAATTAGCCATACCCCTATTAAAAATGATACCTTGCTATTTATCTTGGCAAATGGGCAGTGAACATCTTAAAAAGATAGATTTGTGTGAAGCCTGTTGAAATTAAATCAGGTGAGATATGAGTCTATTACGAAATAAAGAAAAACTTTCATTGTATCCAATATAGTCTTCTTTTATTGCAATGTTTAGTTTCTTAAAGTGTATCCAATAGAGGAATTAATTATGGAATTAATTATGCGTTTTTCAATTAAATTATAACTGAGTCGTAATTGTGCGTTTCTTGCAATTAATCTCTCAAATGTGCCAACCAAACACAATTCACCTAAAGATTGAACTTCATTGATAATATTTATTTGGACACTGATTACCTGTTCAAGTAAGAATACTAAAGGTATATTACTAAGAGACAGTTATTGGTTTTCCTACTTAAGTAAGGATACTAATGGTTATATTACTAAAGCCAATTTATTACTACATCCGTTACTAGTTTGGACTGTTATCGTGAATTGAATTTTACGGAATTTATTATTAATTATTAACAATGGGACGGAAAAAAACGATCAAGGCATGATGAGGATGAAGGTGGGAATTCAAAAAATTTATTGACGTATCAGGTAAGTAGAAAGGCCTCAGGAGGTCCCACGAGAACAATACCCCTTCGAACCCCGATCCGGACACTTTTTTTTGAAACTCCCACGAGAACCACGTGGTTTATGGTTTTTGTCAGTGAGAATTTGAAAAAACAGGAATTTTGTCACATTTATGGATGGTTTTATGGATTTTCTCAGTGAGAATGAAAAAACAGGAATTTTGTCACATTTATGTCTGTTTTCATGGATGGTTATGTGTGTTGATTATTTGACGGTTTTATGGATTTTGTCAGTGAGAATGGAAAAACAGGAACTTTGTCACTTCCTTCTTGTTGTTGTTTTGGGCACGCGATAGAGTCATAAGGGGAACACGTGGTTAATGGGGTCAATGTTGTTGTTGTCATTTTGGGCACGCGATAGAGTCATTAGGGAGAACACGTGGTTAATGGGGTCAATGTTGTTGTTGTTGTTTTGGGCACGCGATAGAGTCATAAGGGGGAACACGTGGTTAATGGGGTCAATGCTGTTGTTGTTGTTTTGGGCACGCTCTCAGCGAATGTTGTGATCCAGGAATAGATCCAAGTCATTAATGTCTTTGCCTTGGAAACAACTCTTTTGGTCGAACTCCAAAGGATATTAATAGCCAAAGGCCATGGAAACAATTCTCCAAGAAACATCTTAGCGATGAATTGTTTTAGCGCGGGAATCAGGTTTCTTATTAATTTGAAATGCATTAGCGCAGAGATGCCAAAAACAAAAGGAACACGCTGAATTACGTTTAGGGATTATTTGGGCGAAACTGTTTTAGACAGGTTATGGAACTATTTCGGCGAAACAGTTAGAGACATTTTAAAAGATGATTTTTGAAGAGATTTTGGAAGAGGTTTTGAGTGTGGTCGTTATAATACACAAGTTTCATTTGAACAGTGTTGCGAGGTCCTCTACCCCAACCCCAAAGGGTTCCGATCCCCCTACCCCAACACCGAAGGAAGCCCCGGTCCTCAAAGGCCCCCCAAGCTCCCAAAGGACCAACGGGGTCCCAAAGGCCCTCCACCGGTCCCCAAATGTCCCCCAGGCCCCAACTGCCCCCCGGACCCCAAAGGCCTCCCTGTGCCCCAAAGACCCTCCCCGGCCCCCCAAAGGTCCACCGGGCTCCCAAAGGACCAATCGGTCCTCAAGTGCCCCCCAGACCCCCAAAGGCCCTCCCTGTGCCCCAAAGGCCCTCCCCAGTCCCCAAAGATCCCCCGGGCCAGAGAAGCGCCGCCGGGATGCGCCGTGGGCCAGGAAAGCGCCGCAGGATGTGCCGCAGGGATGCGCCGCGGGTCAGGAAAAGCGCCACAGGGGATGCGCTGCAGGGAGGTTAGGTTAGGTACCTATGATTTGGGATGGGTGGATTGCTACTTTTGACTTTTCTGAGCTGGATTTCTTAGCCTATCATAGGTGTTTGTTGTCTGAAACCTATAGTTTGGGATGACTAGTTTGCTATTTTTGACTTTTCTGAGCTAGGTTTCTTAGCCGTTCATAGGTGAGTGTTGTCTGAAACCTATGATTTGGGATATGTAATTTGCTATTTCCGACTTTTCATAACCGGATTTCTTAGTCTTTCGTAGGTGTGTGGTGTCTGAAACCTATGATTTGGGATGTGTGGGTTGCTATTTTTGACTTTTCTGAGTTGGATTTCTTAGTCTTTCATAGGTGTGTGGTGTCTGAAACCTATGATTTGGGATGTGTAGTTTGCTATTTTCGACTTTTCTGAGCTGGATTTCTTAGCCTTTCATAGGTATGTGTTGTCAGGAAATTATGATTTGGGATGTATAGTTTGCTATTTCAGGCTTTTCTGAGCTAAGGTTTTCTAGTATTTCGTAGGTGAATGTTGTCTGAAACCAATAGTTTGGGATGAGTAGTTTGCTATTTTTGACTTTTCTGAGCTAGGTTTCTTAGTCTTTCGTTGGTGTGTGTTGACTGAAACTGATGATTTGGGATATGTAGTTTGCTATTTTTGACTTTTCTGAGCTGGATTTCTTAGTCTTTCATAGGTGTGTGTTGTCTGAAACCTATGATTTGGGATGGGTGGATTGCTACTTTTGACTTTTCTGAGCTGGATTTCTTAGCCTATCATAGGTTTTTGTTGTCTGAAACCTATAGTTTGAGATGACTAGTTTGCTATTTTTGACTTTTCTGAGCTAGGTTTCTTAGCCGTTCATAGGTGAGTGTTGTCTGAAACCTATGATTTGGGATATGTAATTTGCTATTTCCGACTTTTCATAACCGGATTTCTTAGTCTTTCGTAGGTGTGTGGTGTCTGAAACCTATGATTTGGGATGTGTGGGTTGCTATTTTTTGACTTTTCTGAGCTGGATTTCTTAGCCATTCATAGGTGTGTGTTGTCTGAAACCTATGATTTGGGATGGTTAATTTGCTATTTTTGACTTTTCTGAGCTAGATTTCTTAGCCTATCATATGTGTGTCCTTTCAGAAAATTATGATTTGGGAGGTGTAGTTTGCTTTTTGGACTTTTCAGAGCTAGGATTCTTAGTCACTCATAGGTGTTTGTTGTCTGAAACTTCGAGTTTGGGATGAGTAGTTGGATATTTCAGACTTTTCTGAGCTAAGGTTTCTTAGTATTTCGTAGGTGAATGCTGTCTGAAACTTATGATTTGGGATTTGTAAATTACTATTTCGGGCTTTTCTGAGTTGGATTTCTTAGTCTTTCATAGGTGTGTGGTGTCTGAAACCTATGATTTGGGATGTGTAGTTTGCTATTTTCGTCTTTTCTGAGCTGGATTTCTTAGCCTTTCATAGGTATGTGTTGTCAGAACATTATGATTTGGGATGTGTAGTTTGCTATTTCAGGCTTTTCTGAGCTAAGGTTTTCTAGTATTTCGTAGGTGAATGTTGTCTGAAACCAATAGTTTGGGATGAGTAGTTTGCTATTTTGACTTTTCTGAGCTAGGTTTCCTAGTCTTTCGTTGGTGTGTGTTGACTGAAACCTATGATTTGGGATATGTAGTTTGCTATTTTTGACTTTTCTGAGCTGGATTTCTTAGTCTTTCATAGGTGTGTGTTGTCTGAAACCTATGATTTGGGATGGATGGATTGCTACTTTTGACTTTTCTGAGCTGGATTTCTTAGCCTTTCATAGGTGTTTGTTGTCTGAAACCTATAGTTTGGGATGACTAGTTTGCTATTTTTGACTTTTCTGAGCTAGGTTTCTTAGCCGTTCATATGTGAGTGTTGTCTGAAACCTATGATTTGAGATATGTAATTTGCTATTTCTGACTTTTCATAACCGGATTTCTTAGTCTTTCGTAGGTGTGTGGTGTCTGAAACCTATGATTTGGGATGTGTGGGTTGCTATTTTTGACTTTTCTGAGCAGGATTTCTTAGCCATTCGTAGGCGTGTGTTGACTGAAACCTATGATTTGGGATGGTTAATTTGCTATTTTTGACTTTTCTGAGCTAGATTTCTTAGCCTTTCATAGGTGTGGCCTTTCAGAAAATTATGATTTGGGAGGTATAGTTTGCTTTTTGGACTTTTCAGAGCTAGGATTCTTAGTCACTCATAGGTGTTTGTTCTCTGAAACTTCGAGTTTGGGATGAGTAGTTGGCTATTTCA
>CM051259.1:44465126-44492626 GCA_027921565.1 Artemia sinica | reverse complement strand
CTAAGAAATCCGGTTATGAAAAGTCAGAAATAGCAAATTACATATCCCAAATCATAGGTTTCAGACAACACTCACATATGAACGGCTAAGAAACCTAGCTCAGAAAAGTCAAAAATAGCAAACTAGTCATCCCAAACTATAGGTTTCAGACAACAAACACCTATGAAAGGCTAAGAAATCCAGCTCAGAAAAGTCAAAAGTAGCAATCCATCCATCCCAAATCATAGGTTTCAGACAACACACACCTATGAAAGACTAAGAAATCCAGCTCAGAAAAGTCAAAAATAGCAAACTACATATCCCAAATCATAGGTTTCAGTCAACACACACCAACGAAAGACTAGGAAACCTAGCTCAGAAAAGTCAAAAATAGCAAACTACTCATCCCAAACTATTGGTTTCAGACAACATTCACCTACGAAATACTAGAAAACCTTAGCTCAGAAAAGCCTGAAATAGCAAACTACACATCCCAAATCATAATGTTCTGACAACACATACCTATGAAAGGCTAAGAAATCCAGCTCAGAAAAGACGAAAATAGCAAACTACACATCCCAAATCATAGGTTTCAGACACCACACACCTATGAAAGACTAAGAAATCCAACTCAGAAAAGCCCGAAATAGTAATTTACAAATCCCAAATCATAAGTTTCAGACAGCATTCACCTACGAAATACTAAGAAACCTTAGCTCAGAAAAGTCTGAAATAGCCAACTACTCATCCCAAACTCGAAGTTTCAGACAACAAACACCTATGAGTGACTAAGAATCCTAGCTCTGAAAAGTCCAAAAAGCAAACTACACCTCCCAAATCATAATTTTCTGAAAGGACACACATATGATAGGCTAAGAAATCTAGCTCAGAAAAGTCAAAAATAGCAAATTAACCATCCCAAATCATAGGTTTCAGTCAACACACACCTATGAATGGCTAAGAAATCCAGCTCAGAAAAGTCAAAAAATAGCAACCCACACATCCCAAATCATAGGTTTCAGACACCACACACCTACGAAAGACTAAGAAATCCGGTTATGAAAAGTCGGAAATAGCAAATTACATATCCCAAATCATAGGTTTCAGACAACACTCACCTATGAACGGCTAAGAAACCTAGCTCAGAAAAGTCAAAAATAGCAAACTAGTCATCTCAAACTATAGGTTTCAGACAACAAAAACCTATGATAGGCTAAGAAATCCAGCTCAGAAAAGTCAAAAGTAGCAATCCACCCATCCCAAATCATAGGTTTCAGACAACACACACCTATGAAAGACTAAGAAATCCAGCTCAGAAAAGTCAAAAATAGCAAACTACATATCCCAAATCATCAGTTTCAGTCAACACACACCAACGAAAGACTAAGAAACCTAGCTCAGAAAAGTCAAAAATAGCAAACTACTCATCCCAAACTATTGGTTTCAGACAACATTCACCTACGAAATACTAGAAAACCTTAGCTCAGAAAAGCCTGAAATAGCAAACTATACATCCCAAATCATAATTTCCTGACAACACATACCTATGAAAGGCTAAGAAATCCAGCTCAGAAAAGTCGAAAATAGCAAACTACACATCCCAAATCATAGGTTTCAGACACCACACACCTATGAAAGACTAAGAAATCCAACTCAGAAAAGTCAAAAATAGCAACCCACACATCCCAAATCATAGGTTTCAGACACCACACACCTACGAAAGACTAAGAAATCCGGTTATGAAAAGTCGGAAATAGCAAATTACATATCCCAAATCATAGGTTTCAGACAACACTCACCTATGAACGGCTAAGAAACCTAGCTCAGAAAAGTCAAAAATAGCAAACTAGTCATCCCAAACTATAGGTTTCAGACAACAAAAACCTATGATAGGCTAAGAAATCCAGCTCAGAAAAGTCAAAAGTAGCAATCCACCCATCCCAAATCATAGGTACCTAACCTAACCTCCCTGCAGCGCATCCCCTGTGGCGCTTTCCTGACCCGCGGCGCATCCCTGCGGCACATCCTGCGGCGCTTTCCTGGCCCACGGCGCATCCCGGCGGCGCTTCTCTGGCCCGGGGGATCTTTGGGGACTGGGGGAGGGCCTTTGGGGCACAGGGAGGGCCTTTGGGGGTCTGGGGGGCACTTGAGGACCGATTGGTCCTTTGGGAGCCCGGTGGACCTTTGGGGGGCCGGGGGAGGGTCTTTGGGGCACAGGGAGGGCCTTTGGGGGTCCGGGGGGGCAGTTGGGGGCCTGGGGGACATTTGGGGACCGGTGGAGGGCCTTTGGGACCCCGTTGGTCCTTTGGGAGCTTGGGGGGCCTTTGAGGACCAGGGGCTTCCTTCGGTGTTGGGGTAGGGGGATCGGAACCCTTTGGGGTTGGGTAGAGGACCTCGCAACACTGTTCAAATGAAACTTGTGTATTATAACGACCACACTCAAAACCTCTTCCAAAATCTCTTCAAAAATCATCTTTTAAAATGTCTCTAACTGTTTCGCCGAAATAGTTCCATAACCTGTCTAAAACAGTTTCGCCCAAATAATCCCTAAACGTAATTCAGCGTGTTCCTTTTGTTTTTGGCATCTCTGCGCTAATGCATTTCAAATTAATAAGAAACCTGATTCCCGCGCTAAAACAATTCATCGCTAAGATGTTTCTTGGAGAATTGTTTCCATGGCGTTTGGTTATTAATATCCTTTGGAGTTCGACCAAAAGAGTTGTTTCCGAGGCAAAGACATTAATGACTTGGATCTATTCCTGGATCATAACATTCGCTGAGAGCGTGCCCAAAACAACAACAATAGCATTGACCCCATTAACCAGGTGTTCCCCCTTATGACTCTATCGCGTGCCCAAAACAACAACAACAACATTGACCCCATTAACCACGTGTTCTCCCTAATGACTCTATCGCGTGCCCAAAACAACAACAACAACATTGACCCCATTAACCACGTGTTCCCCTTATGACTCTATCGCGTGCCCAAAACAACAACAAGAAGGAAGTGACAAAGTTCCTGTTTTTCCATTCTCACTGACAAAATCCATAAAACCGTCAAATAATCAACACACATAACCATCCATAAAAACAGACATAAATGTGACAAACTTCCTGTTTTTTCATTCTCACTGACAAAATCCATAAAACCATCCATAAATGTGACAAAATTCCTGTTTTTCAAATTCTCACTGACAAAAACCATAAACCACGTGGTTCTCGTGGGAGTTTTAAAAAAAGTGTCCGGATCGGGGTTCGAAGGGGTATTGTTCTCGTGGGACCTCCTGAGGCCTTTCTACTCAGGTACTAGTTTAGCCTCAATCTCATATATATCGTTGGCAACTTTAGCTGATAGCATCAAAACTGTGACTGGGCTTGTAAGTGACAACGGAAAAAAAATTAGACTCACTTGAAAATGAACTTATGTCTCTGGATGATCGAGTGGCTAAGTTAGAGAATATTCAAAGTAATTTTCAGCAATCGATGTCAAATAATGATACCCGCCTGGGTTCTCTTGAAAAAGAAAATGATGTACTAGAGAACCAAATAAAAGTTCTCACTGATGAGGTTGTGAATCAGGGGACTGAAATTAATGTCACTGGCAACAGATTAGCTAAGCTTGAATTTGAAAAACTCGATAAAAATCTCATATTGTGGAATGTTCCATGTGAAACGATATCTGCTGCAAAAGATATCTTTGCGAGTGTTGTATCTTCAGGCCTTGAATTTGCCGTGGTGCCTGATTTCAAAATCATTGAACGAAATATTCAGAAAGGTTCATCAAAGTTCAGGTACAAGATAAGGAGACGAAAGTGAATTTATTGAAGAACGCAAAGAAGCTAAAAGGCAAAACGCTTTCGTCATTGTCCCATGTCTACATTAGTGATGACGCTCCCCCCGAAGTACGGAAAATGTGGAAGAATTTGCTTGCAAAAAAGGCAAAATTACGTGAACTCGGTTTTGAAGCTTGGGTCTCTAATAGTTTTCCCCCAATTCTGCATTTCAACTGTCCAAATGGCACGCATGCAAAATACCTATGGACTGACTCTATCCTTGAACTCACCCCACCGCAAAATTATTATTTGCGATCTAGTGCTGCTAATAAAGTTGTGCCCCATTTTAAACATGACTTGGCTGGTGTTGGATGTGGAAGTCGATTTGACACTCAGAATGAATCAATGGAGTGAAGGTTTAATATAATATTGCGGGACTTTCCTACTCCCTCTGTTTGTTGATTATTAATGGAGTGAAGTATACATAATGAAGTGAAGTATATAGTTTGTCTTTTTTGTCAGTGTCCTTATTTCACTTTTTTTTAATACATCCTCTCTTGTTTTGTACACTGTATTAAGAAGTAAAAAAAATTATTATTTTGTTGTATTGATTGAGTTCATATTTAGTCAATTGTAAAGTACCTAATCCTAAGCTAAGATTGTTTTTTTTTCTCGTATCATGGCAGTGTTTTAATTGTTTTCAGTACTTTCGTTGTATCCAATAGAGTCATCATTTATTGCATGTTTAGTTTCCTAATATCTTTATTTCGTAATAGACTCATATCTCGCCTGATTTAATTTCACAGGTTTCACGCAAATTTATCATTTTAAGATTTTCACCGGCCATTTGCCAAGATAAATAGCAAGGTATCATTTTTAATAGGGGTATGGCTAATTGGCTAATCGCCTTTTACTCCATGTTAATGCATATTTGTTAACATGAGTAAGTTATTTTTTTTGTAGCTCATTGTGGGTTTTTATTTGTTAATTTGACGCCCAATTTGATTTCATCAAGTGAATTATGATTAATTTTCGGTGCCATTATATTTTTATTTTCATGTTTTTCTTCTACGTAATTTTTCGATTATGTTTTGTAATATTAAAGTGAAATTTAATTAATTATAATTGCAATTAGTCTCCCCCCCCTATGTTCTATCTTCTCTTGTCTCGTGTATTATTAAGAAAAAATTATTTTTGTTTTTATAGATGAATTTTGTTCCCCGTTCTCAACGATATATTTGTTGTTGGAGAGTTTTTTATTTGTTGGAAATATTTGCGCCACCTTTAGGAAACGAATTTGATACGGAATGTGTTGCATGGTTAGAAAGGTCGTGTAAGCTAAGCGACTAAACTATAAGCGAAGTATATTTCTCTTGATAATAGCGAATTTAAGTTTGAGCTTCTTTTTCTTAGTTCATGAAGTAGTTAGACAAATTGATATGTGTATTTAACCTCAATGTTTACCTTTGTCAAAGATTGAGTCACCGTAAGATAGGGCCTGTAACTCTTAGTTCTGGATAATATATTTCAATCTCCTTCAGCACCTCAGAAATTAAAGGAATTAGAGAGTAATGAAATAGATTTTGCGTGTAGATATAATGATTTTGAGTAGGATTTCGGACCTTGGGTGAGGTATTCGCTTGCAGCTCTAAGATTCGAATTATGTTTTACCGTGTGAGATTTTGGTCCTATATGCCGTAAAACCTGGCATTTTTTTCTATATTTTTCATCTGAATTGCCAAGGGCTAATTCAAGTTATAGTTTTTATTGAAGATTTAGCTAATATTTCTGTTTTTTTCAGGTGATAGCTTTAACTGAGACATGGCTTAATGTTCATAATTCAGAGTTGCTTGGTCTAGAGGGATATAATTATTACACAAAAAACAACATGGGGGCCTTGCCGTATATATTAGATCGGATAATGAAGTGAGCATTCGGAGCGATTTAACTATTTTATAGGAGATGGTGTTTGAGCCACTCGTGCTTCATCTTGTTTAGGGGATTATTCTTGCTAATTAACACTTCTCTACCGCCCACCGACTTCCTCATATAATGAATTCTTTGATCTTTTGGAGGAGCAGCTTGATAAGTTGCCTGTGAATCTCCCGTGTTTTTTCTTGTGGGTGATCTAAACGTAGACCTGATGAAATAAATGCAAAGAGCAGCCGACTATTGAATATTTTCGTATCATTTGGATTACTTCCGTCAATCAATATACCTATGAGGGTCACGGATACATCCGCGACATGTATTGACAATATATTCTCTAATTTTATATCCTGATTCCCCCCGTGTTGTTGTTAGTGACACTTCTGACCATTTTGATGTGTTTTCTAGACATGCTATTCCTCTAAGAAATAGTTGTAGGTTAATGAATGAGCTTTCTTGGCATTATGTGAATAAAACAATTCTCTTGCGTTATAAGAGGGTTTTATCTCAAATGAATTGGGATAATATTTATAAATTGCATCTAATAATGAAGAGAGATATAATTTTTTTACCAAATTATCCAAAGTGAATTAGAAAAGCATTGTCAAAGGAAAAAAGGACGGCGCAAGACAACCCAAAAAAGCCATAGATTACTGGAGACCTTCTAAAATTGATGCTTATTGGAGACCAAAATTTACAAAAAACATCAATCACAAATGCGATTTAAACGATAGAAAATATATAATAATTATCGTGATGCTCTGAATCGATTATTAAGAAAAGCAAAAGAGAATTTTACTCGAGAAGTTCGAGAAGTATCGGTACGTCCGGCAAAAAACATGGGCATGATTAAAGAAGTATTTCAGCAGCCAACGAAAACGATCCCACTTGAAATAGTTAACCGAGAAGGTGAAATGTCCATAAGTGCTGACGATGTCTCGGAGGTATTCGGAAATTATTTCTCAGCGGTAGGAAAGCGTGTTGCTGAAGGAATCACAATGTTACATGATCCAAGCATTTTTGACTACCTTGGTCATTATGAATCTAAGGTTCAAATGTCTTTAGCACCTGTATCATTAAGTGAGATGAAAACAGATCATCTACAAAATGAAAAGTATGCTTCTGGTAGTGATGTCATATCCTTAAGAGTGGTTAAATTTATTCTGCCACTAATCCAGAAGCCACTTTTGTCCCTAATTAATTCTGCCTAAAAGAGGTTTCTTCCCTTCTTGTTTAAAGAAGCTCGTCTTCCTCCTGTTCATAAGGGTGATGAGACAAATAATTTAGGAAATTATAGGCCGATTTCTGTTCTTCCTGTACTATCAAGTGTTTTAGAGAAGTGCTTTGCTGCCCGTCTTATGCATATTTAGAGCATCGTAATGTGTAAAATCCTACCCAATTCGGATTTCGGCATGGTTACACAACAGAACAAGCGGTTGCTTATCTAAGAAGCGTAGTCAATCAAGGTTGGAGAAGGTTTCAGGGTTTTAGGAATATTTTTAGATATAATTAAAGCTTTCGACACAGTAATCATCATCTCCTACTTCTAAAATGTGAGTTTTATAGCATAAGAGGTCCTGGGCTTAACTTTCTACGTGCATTTTTAGCAGGGCGGCTGCAGTATGTTCAGATTGACTCAAAGTGTTCATCAAGCTTTCCTATTACATGTGGAGTTCCACAGGGCTCTGTTCTTGGACCGCTATTATTCTTAATTTTTGTAAATGATCTAACTCAAACCATGTCTAATATAAAGAACAATTTCAGTGAATTATTGCATGATCCACAATAAGTGACAGTACCATTGTTGCTGATGACACGTCGCTTGTTTGTCTTGCAAGAACTGAGAAGAGATTACTTGAATTAAGTAAAAAATCGTTACACAGAGTTTCAACTTGGATAAGTATAAATAAACTACAAGTTCACCCGGCTAAGAGTATTATCCATGGATTTCTCGATTAAAATACAGTTATGGCGAGATTGAAAGGAAGTCTTGTGTCAAGTATTTAGGGTATTACACTTGATGAAACTTTGTCGTTTAGGAAACATTTTGGGAACACGTCAGCATCAGAATCCTTTATCACGCAACATCGGAATCCTTATAAAACTCGCACACCTTGTCCCGCATCGCAGTTTAAGGTTGTTGTATTTCTCGATAATACATCCATATATTTCATATTGTTCTTCGGTATAGTTAGGGACATTTGCGTCATTAGTTAATCCAATTCGAGTTCTCCAAAATAATGCGATACGTTTACTTTGTGAATAAATCTTATAGTGATTCTGTGAGATTAGAGTATAGAAGACAAAAAATGTTACCAGTTGCTGGCTTACGGGATTTTTATCACCAGTTATATATGTTTCAAGTATAATAATAATAATTTACCTGTATGCTTCTCAGGCATGTTTAAGGTTAGGTCTGATTGCCACAATTATAATACTGGAACAAGCAAGGCACCTGTCTGCTCCAAATGCCATTACTACAAGGTCTAATTTCTCCTTTATTTATCGAGGAATAAAATTATGGGATACGTAGTAATGATAAGACAATTAATGACACAACAAGCGTTGAAACAATTTAGAAATAAAGTTAAAGAAAAAATATATTCTAATTCTAGTTTTAGATTATTATTTGTCATTTTTATATGTATTTTATTTTTAAACTTATGGAATAGTAATAATATGATAATGAATGATATAAAATGGTTTGAAAAAATTTAGAAACAAATTCAAGGAAAAATGTATTCTATTAATGAGTCCTAAGCTATTATTTTCACGTTTGTTTTTTTTCTTCTTCTTTTGTTATTTTGAGTTGTGTGAAGAAGTATAGTGGATTATTTGAATAATTTTTTTTGTCGTTACGGTGACTTAAGTGTTAGCTCAGCAAGGAATAATGTATTTTTATTTTACACATATACAGATTTTTTTATATTATCAGTATTTCTGGTATACTTATTTTGTGCTATAAACTAGTACTAAAATTTTCTCTTTTTTTCGTATTCCTGGCACGCCCCTAGGACAACTTGCCTTTTGCAAGTTCATGGGCAAGCTAGAAGATTTAGTTGAAAGACTTGTTTTTTTTTTTTCATGTATTATATCTATATGTATGCATTTTGTCAAGTTCCATTTCTTATTAAAAACTAAACTATTGGTATTGGTAAAAGCTTAGTAGCGTTGATCATACATTGCACCTTGATATAGACGAATAGATTCGAAGAAGCTGATGGGCAATACTTCAGCCATGGCCATGGTCTTGTCAGCTTTGTTTTAGAAGTAATCACATAGTATCCCAACTCTCTCCAGTGGCACGGTTTCATTCTAGCCACAACTGAACACGCTGAACTCAAAGCTAGTGATCGAGTGCCCCTGTTATTCTTCAAAAAAGCATATCAAAATCAGTGAATATAATCGATTTCAAACGGCTGCTACTACAGAGCTAGTGTCATTACTTGACCCATTGAACAGGTTGACAGTTTGAGTTTCAATCTGAAAGAGGTGTCACATCATCTATATTTACCTCATCAATCAGCCAAATCCCACCAACAGTGTAGTTGGAGCAGAGAGAAAACCCTTCCCTCCTGCAAACTACTTCTGAATCTGTGACGGTAAAAAAAACAGAGATGGCGAAACAGAAAGAAATCAGTACCCATGTGGCAAGGACACAAACACATTGGTCTGCTGGGAAGAAAACATAGACAAATAGAAAGATAAACAGATTTATTATAAGCGGAAGAAGGCCGTACAACACAGTATTCAAAAATTAAAATCCCAAATCACAGTATAGTAACTATTCCTAATTCTACCCTCCCCTCCTGGCAAAAACAACAACAAGAAAGCACGAATTTTATATTACTTTCTTTTCCTTTCAACATCAATATGATGCACACAGTTTTTATATATTAAACCTAACAAGTCACACAACACAGTATTCTATAATACTTATCACAAAAAATAACATAAATGATAATCGTCCCCCACCACCACCCCTCAAAAAAAAATGTGTTACTCTCCTAATTAAAATAATATTCGAAACCAAAAACCTCTTTAACCTGGGAATAAAACTTCAACGTCTCTGACCTCCTTACTCCCCGGATCCAAATTTCGATTTCCTGGTCTTTTCCGTTCTACTTCTAAGCCCAGCCAAGAGCGATTCGTTCTTCTCTGGTGGACCTAGGCTCCTCATTCTAAACATAAGATAGTCCTTGCTCCATCAAATAAGGGTTTTTATTTGATACGGCCATGATCTTTTCCTTTTCGACTACAGCATTTCTAAATAAGCTGCCTTTGCTAAACTATTACCAGGCAGGCTAACGACCTTTGCCACTTAACGTATCATTTGCGCCAGTCTAGTTTAATCTAGGTCTCCTTTTACAGCCTGATTATGTGCTGTTAAGTAGACACCATTATCCAACTTCGGCATCTTTAGGGGAAATTAAATTAAAAAAAAACAGTTTTTTTTTAACTGAAAGTACGGAACGACTTTAACCCCCCCCCCCCTATGCCCTTTTTTCCCTAAACCCATCCGTTACAAATTTTGAGATAGCCAGTTTTTTTTTAATTGTTCAAAAAATTGCAACACAACACAACTCCCCAGGGCCAGTGGGTTTGGGCGTAGTTAGTGTTGTCCTGGGGGCGTATATGATTCTTATGAAAGGAATGCTCGTATAAACTTCAGAGAGGGCTCATTCGATTGGAAATTGAGAGTTCTAGTTCACTTTTTTAAGAGTCAAAGATATCTAAGGACAACTAGCCCCCTCCCCCGCACCACAACCCTTTTTTTCCAAGCCCATCCGATAAAATTTTTTAAAATAGCCATTTCATTAAAAATAGTTCAAAGGTCAGATAAAAAACTCCTGTGTCGACACAACCCCCAGGGCCCGGATGCAGGCGTAGTAAGTAATGCTCTGGGGGCACATATAGTTCTTATGGAAGGGATACCCGTATAAACTTTGGAGAGGACTCATTTGATTGGAAATTTAAAGTTCTTGTTTACTTTTTTTAAGAGTCAAATGAGATCGGGAGGGCAACTAGCCCCCCCCCCCCTCCACGCCCTAAATGCATCAGATAAAAATTTTGAGACAGACATTTTGTTAAAAATAGTTCAAAGTTCAGATAACAAAACTCCGGGGTCGACACAGCCCCCCCCCCCAGGGCCCGAGGGTAGGCGTTGTAAGTTATGCCCCTGGGGGCATATATGGTTGTTATGGAAGAGATGATCTTATAACCTCATAGAAAGCTCATTTGATTGGAAATTTAAGTTGTAATTCACTTTTTTAAGATTCAAAAGTGATCGGTAGGGCATCTACCCCCCTCCCCCCCCCCCCACTCCATTGTTTTTTCCCAGAGGCACTTCAATATAAGGGTTTCTGTCGTATAAACTTCATTGGGGCTCATTTGATTGCGAATTGAGATTTTAGTGCCCTTTTTAAGAGTCCAAAGTGATCAGAGAGCAACTAGCCCCCTCCCCCAAGCCCTTTTTCCCCAAATACATCTGATAAAAAATTTGAGGTAACGCCATTTTGTTAATACTAGTTCAAAGATCATATAAAAAACTCCTTTAACGTATGACCATTTCGTTAAAAATAGTTCAAAGGTCAGATAAAAAACTTTTCATAACGGCAAAACATTTAGATAACGGCAAAAATCTTTCAATTTGATTGCGTTGAAAAGTTTTACTTTCCATTCAGATGTTGAATTTTTCGGTAGGTTCAAATTTATTATCAAAGCCATAAAACACTCTTATTTAAATCTTGGGTAAAATCCTGGAACATTATTATCATCGGTTTTTTTGTCCGATAATTGACTCAGATCATCCTTGGAGCAAAATTCAGGTAGACTCCAGAAATAGAGGGATAATTGACCCTCAGTGGTAACAGACCCAGGTAGAGACTCAATCAAAGGGATTTGAAGCAGACACTCGACAGCATCGTCTTCTCTGTACCATTGGCAAACAATGTCCATGGCTTGAGGATCCAGGCTGCACATCAGACTAGATTCAGGCTCACCAGATGAAAAAATGTATTCCTGTTTGGTCAGCAAATTCAGATAGATTAGCTGATCAATTTCGGGAAAGCTGTTTTATCTGATGTCGTCACTTTCATTTCGCCCGCCTGAAAAAGATCTTGGTTAATAAACGCCAATTTTGTAGTTGTTATTAATTTCTCTTATATACGTATTAAAGTTATTTTCAAGTGACAGAAATCTTTAGAGGTTTTCCTGTCTTATTTTAACTTTTATCTTCAAACTTTTATCCCCAAGGGGAAATTCAGACAGGCAGAGGCAGCTTATCGTAAATTACAAAGTAAACACTTACTCTTTGTTTGATCCAAAAAAGACTTACCGTTTTTTCCAAAGGCAAAACTATCCCGATTTTGTCTCTCAGCCGTAAAGTTATATTCTTTTTGCTACTTGATCCGTTTAGCGACCTTCCCTCCCTCTTCTTAGCCAATCAACCTACTTTTTGTGTTAAAGTTGTTTCTTTTTCCAGTCTTTTCAAGGCCTTGCAAAACTGGTCTAAATTAGGTCTTAACATATCACGGTTCAAAGTTCGTTTGGTTCTTGACAAAGAGTGTCACTACAAGATTAATGACTAGTTATGCATAGAGAAGTTATTTTCAAATTCAAGCTAATTTGAAATTGTCGCTATATTTCTGATCTATGAAGCGAAAGGGAATTCCAAGCTTTAGTAAACAATTGATTTACGGGGGAATTTTACACAAAATCAGGCCTCCTCACACAAGTTTAAAAAATGAGTGCTTCATAGTTTACAAAGATAGTGAAATAAGCGATACAAAGCATTTATAAAAGCACCAAAAGCGTAAGAGATACAAGCATTTATCAAAGCAGCACCTGAAGCACTTGTAAGTGCTTCAGTAACCATCAGCAAGAGTTTTATAAGTGATGCAAAGCATTTATAAAACACCAAAAGCACTTATACGTTTTATAAAGCATCAGTAAGAGTTTTATAAGTGATGCAAAGCATTTATAAAGCACAAAAAGTAATTATAAGTGTTATAGAGCATGAGAAAAGTTTTTAAAGTGATACAAAGCATTTATAAAAGTACCAAAAGAGTTTATAAGTGTTTACAAAGCATCAGTGAGATGGCTCAACAGGGTACAGAACATGGAGATACTTCGGTCCAGCAATTATAAGGATACAAAGCATTTATAAAAGCACCAAAGGCGTTTATAAGCGTTATAAAGCGTCCATAAGAGTGTTTATAAGTGACATAAATCATTTATAAATCGATATAAAGCGTTTATAAGTGTGCATAAGAAAGAGTTTTGTAAGTTATACAAAGCATTTATTGAATTTCTTAGAAAACTTTATTTGAGAACTAAATTGAATTCAATTGCGGTAAGACGTTTATATTATGAATCAGAGAAAAAAGGCTTAAAAATGAGCTACTAGTCAAGCAGATATGGTTTTAGTCCCGAAATAGTATCTGACCCCTTAGAATCTCCTCTGTTCTGAAGTAACTGTGCTAAAGTATTTTTAATAGTTCCTTAGGTTTTAGGAGAGAAAATATGGCAACACTGTAATCAATTTGAAAGACTGGGCGATCGGCGAAGGGTGTTTTTCTTCAAAGTTTAACGACACTGAACATAGGGTGATGGCTAGGGCGATGGGCGATGAGCTACTGCTTCAGCTGGTGGTGGATCAAGATCTAATGCAGATTAACTCTAACATTGAAAGAGCATTCGTGAAGCGGCTTTCAAACTCACAGCACAATCTGTCTCTCACAAGAAAATTATTCCTTCTGAAAGCGTCTTTGGTCGATTCTTTCACTTCAGCATGGTCGCTATTCCCCAAAGTCAGTAAGACCAGTAGCTCTAGAGAAAACTAGGTCTATCATGTGTAGCTGCTCAAGCAGAGATATTGTGGCAAACAAAAAATCCGCTAGTTGGAGTGTAGATATAATTCAAATGACTGAAGACTGGTTGTGAGACCGTGGGGCCTGAGCCCACGTCTGAAGAATATTTAGGTAATTGATGAAACCATGGGCGTACGTAGCTTCATCTCTAGGGGGGGGAGCCAATTCTGTGATGAAAGTTATACCGGCAGTTCACAAAACCTAACATTGCCAGCAAGTTCTATCATACCTATGAATTCTTTATTAATAAGCATCACCGAAAATCATAAATCATCAATAAGCTTCAGCATTAATCATCTTCTTGGATTAGAGCTAAATATTTCCAAGAAATTATGGATAATTGCTTTTTGTTTGACTTTTTATTCCGTCATTCCAGCTGTTTATTTCCAGCTTTTTCAGCCATCTTGCTTTTATCAACTGCTTTTATATCTATTCAGTACTTTGTTCACCATATATATCAGTATACCATCTTCATGGGCATAGGCAGCATATTGTCTAGGGGGGGGGGGGGGGGGGGGGCAGTCGATAGTGTGATGGAGGGCCTTTTATCAACTGCTTTTCCAACCATCTGCTTTTTCAGCCATATCTAATGTAAATTTGAAGGTCTAGGGGGGTGGCAGCTGCCCCCCTACCCCCCCTCCCTACGCTCATGCCATCTTGTTGTAGATCATTTCTCCAACTGAGAACAGTTATGCCAGTGGCTTTCTGAGCAATTTTAAAACAGTTGGTAACGTATATTACTATTCGCGATAAGACAATACAGCTCTTGATGAATGGAGGAGAAAGGTGCCATTTTCGTCTCAAGTTCTAAATACAAGCACGCAACACACAATGTTGAGTCTATGAGCACGACGGTGAATGTAAGTTGCATGCCTGCAACTGCTTTAATACCAGCTTGTATAACCTGAATGTGGCTGCTCATAATACAGGCTTGATATTTTTCATAGAAAAATCGAAAAAACAACAAATTTTTCCTCTCCCCCCCCCCCTCCCCCCTTCTGGATGTCAAAAGGTAATTCCCCCCCCCTCCCTTCCAAAATTGTCTTGAATTGACACCAATTAGTAGTCTCTTTTTTCATGTTAGTCTTGCCTTTTTTATAAGTTGGTTTCAAGCCAAGTCCCCCTCGCCCCCATTGATAAGGCCTTTCATTTGTGAAGTAGAAATGTTGGTCTTTGTTGTTGTTGTTACAATTTTTTTTTTAAGTGTCCCTTTTAACAAATCTTGTGCTTTTTTCCAATTTTCATTTTATTATAATCATGGGAATGTAAGATTAGGTGCTGGCATTCAAGATTTTTTTTATCGATTCTTTGAATTGTCCTTCTATATAATATACTTTTGCTTGTCTTTCCTGAAATCATAAGAAAATAACTGGCTAATCTGAAATTCTCACTTTGATTGTCTCAAAGTTCAAGAAGCTAAATTTCAAGACAGTTCAAATACAATTCAGAACAGATTCAAGAACACACTCAAAGAAAAAGAGTACATAATATGTACATAAAGAGGGATCGCTGGGGGGGGATGCCCCAGAATTGCTCAACCGACATGTATAATTTTTTTTACAGATCCTGGATCGCCCTTGTTTTATTGTAATGATAAGTCGGGCACCGTGGCTTTTACAACAAGACAATAAAATGAGTCATGAAATATTAAATAGGAATAGTAAATAAATATGTTTTGGGAATGAAGCTCATAATAGATTGTTGTGAAGTACAGCTCTATTAGAAACGGATTTGTTTTTGATTTAAAACACAATTTTTTCACACTTAAGATCAAATCAATATAATTGTGACTACTGATTTGGGGTTTCCCATCCTAAAAATCAGAGGCAGTGGCGGATCCAGGGGGCAAGGGGGTGCCCCCCCCCCTAATGTAGACTAAAGTAGTGTAATTTCTTAATTAACGCAAGTTTGCGTTAATTAAACTGGCTCCTAACGCAAGTTTATCGGATAAACCTATTTTGCCCCCCCTAAAAAAATCCCGGATCCACCCCTGATCAAAGGGGCGCTATAACCCCAGCCAACCCCTCCCAAATGACGGCCCCTGCCTAAAGCATGAGATAAGGAAGTTTTCGTGAGTAAACTTAGAATATTTCTTTTTAAGATGCAACCATATTCTTTTTTCATTTTGCAGTTTGATTGGGTTTTCCATGTGCTTTATTAAATAATAAAGTGTGTTAATTAATAAATATTAATTAATGTGCTTTTTTTGTTGTTTGCTCGACCTCGACATCTATTTCGCAAAGCACACAAAAAAAAAATGATGAAAATAGTCCTGCCTTGTCTGTGTTGCAACTTGTAACCGCATTTTGCGTATAATACCCGCAATTTGGAGAGAAATGCCGCCTTTTTTTTTTATTAACCGCAGGACTATACCGCGAAATAACTTTGATCAGCGCATTGATGCCGCGAAATAACTTTTATCACTGAATTTATCTTAAGTAATGTCACCGTACGGGAAAAGGGACAAAATGTTTGCTCTCTACTTCTAATAACATATAACTGGGTAGGTTCCTGCGGAACTCGCGAAAATTCAAACTAGTAATTATGGCTGGATAGGTTCCTGCGGAACTCGCGAAAATTCAAACTAGTAATTAACGTGCTTCCAAGAGCAAATATTTTACATGTCAGTCAAGTGCCAGAATGAAAGTAATTTTTTCAACCCTTAGTAAGGTAGAGGTGTACAGACACACTGCAAAGCAGAGCAAATACTATTGTAGAATTTAGTAAATAAGTAGTCACGGGCTATCCTATCTTGCTTCTTTTGGGCATTACCTTTCCACTTTTAATTTACAGCCAAAAGACTAAACAACATACAGTAAAAGAAGTTAACAGCTTATAAACAATTAAAAACAAAGAAATCAAGTTTTAAACAATTTCATCTTTGGAACTTACGTTGACAAGGGTGTCATTACCTTCTTTGCTTTGGGGGTAGAGGAAGAAATAAAAATATGCTGACAAATTAAAAACCGAATCATGCTGACGATTTTTTAAAGGCAAGTAAATAATAATGCTCTCTCGAAAAGTTGAAAATTGTAGAAAGGCATCACTACAAATTCTCTTATTCATTGCATTAATTTTTTTGTTGAAATATATTTTAAGGAAGTAAGTTGTGTAAAAACTGCTTCTGTATCGCAAAGTGTCTAAAAATTAAAAAGGGGAAAAAATGAGCATTCTGGTTCGAGAATGTCGTTTTGGAATATTTGCCTGAGTCCAGTAAAAAACTTTTCAATCTAGCATTTTTTTTTCGTCTTTTAGAGTGCGTCAAACTGCCTACTTTCTCTTTAAAAAAAAAAATGTGGCGGAAGACTGGAGAGTGTAGACTGGCACATTGGTCTCTCTTTTTTTTCGTTTTCAAGGCCGTATATCAGATGGATCCAAAAAAAGAAAAATGGGACAAAAAAACGAAAAGTTATCAACCAGGGGCGATCCAGGTTTTTTTTTAGGGGGGGAAATAGGTTGATCCAATAAACAAATTTTAGGGGGGAGGGGGTTTACAAAATAGGTTGATACGATAAACTTCCGCTAAAAGCAAGTTTTAATTAACGCAAACTTGGTGTTAATTAAGTTAATTACACTACTTTAGACCACGTTAGGGGGGGGGGGGAGGGGGGGGGGAGGGGGGTACCCCCCCGCCCCCTCGATCCGCTACTGGTATACACAGTATTTCTGGAGAAAGTGCCGAAAATTAAACGAATATTGATAAATAAACTTTTAATCTATGTTTAAAACAGAAACAGAGTAGATTATGCTGCTTCCAATTTTCTAGAGAGATAGATGGTCTGGACTGACGAGCTACTAGTGATGAAGAACGGACGCGAGTGGCCAGAAAGTGGGAAAAAAGATATGAATTTATTATTGGGGAATATTTTTCCCCTTTTTTATAACAATGGGTGAATATCTGGTGGATGTCTCTTTTCGTTTTATTCTACCCTTTCTTGTTCAAAGTCCACAGCAAAATCCATCACTGAAGAAAAATAATAAAGAATAATATCCATTTGCTAGAAAATTAGCAAGGATTAATTGCTTTTAAAAAAGTAAGTTTTTGTTTTAAAACTAGTACAACGATTTTTGCATTACTATATCAAAATACACCTATAAATTCCTCCCCATGTTTTCGGTAGAAAGAATCCCGCAAAAACACCGCTTTTATCATCGACTCGACACCAGCGTTTTGGTATCGATCACACGTGGCAACACTGTACCGCTTTTATTCAATTGTTTCATTTAAATCAAAGACTGACGAATAGTCTACTTCAAAAGATTTTCGAAGAAATTTAAAAATTTGAAGTAGGCTATGTTTTTAGCTCAAGGAGAGACAAGAAAGAAGAAGAAGATTGTAAGCCAACGTTCATTTGAAGTTTTGGTTCTGGTGCTAGATTAGGGGCTATTGAGAAGGAAACATGTAGGGGCAGAACAATTCTTACTTCATAATAGGGATAGGCTTATGCAGAATAGGCCTAATTGTAGCCACAGTGCCTGGATCAACTGCCCTGGTGCCATCCCCCTAGAAATGGCTCTGACTACACCTTATCTTATAACCCCTAATGTGCTAATATATATAGCCCAATTCGGGGGCAACTAGCTAGGCTTACAGTATTTTTGTTTGTGAGCAAGAGGGACTGCTATTGAAGTAGGCCCTAGCCTAGGTACTTACTCATCTTAATCCATTTGAGAGCTTTAAGGTCCTCTCAACCTGTAGTGCTATCTTGAGTTGACAACTCCCAGTTGAACCTCCACTGCTTCTTCTCCACTCCTTGTCAGTTGATGTTCAAAAGACTGGATAGAAGGAGTGCTGACAGTAGAGTCCCTCGATTTGTTTCCACTGGTTAATCACTCTTCTTGAAAAATAAACTTGATGGCTTCTTGATCTGGAGCTTAGAGTAAAAGACCCTCTTTTTGGGAAGACCACTTTCTTTGGCATTCTGGAAAAATAGCAATGGGTTTTTGGGACGCACCCCTTTTTGCTACAGCATGAAGCAATGTGAGGGCAGTAACAAGAACCCTGCCTTCTTAGAGTCAAATTTCACCAAGGATTTGTTCAGCATAAATTGAAAAAATGTGGTCTCTGTTTTGAAAAGCCAATTGAAAAGAAAAACTATATTCAAATATTTGTGAATTAATAGAATAAATATCAAGCAATAAAAGTTAACATTTCTAGAATCAGAAGAAAATCAGCTTTCTGTTAATATATGAATAAAGCTGAAAACACTAAAAGGAATATATACATCAAAATAGATTAATTGGTAATTTCCAAAAATGAGGTCCCTACAGGTAAGTCAATAAAATAATAGTTTCAAGTTAGTTTGATCTAATAATCTGAATAATAACCAATATTGAGCATAGCTTAGACATTTAGCTATTCATTAATATACCCAATCCTTCTCACTTTCTTTTCTGGTAACAAGATGTGAGGGTTTTAGTTTTACACAATTTTGCTCAATTGGATACTGGTTTTTTTACCCTAGATTGGTAGCTTCTTTAAATGTACTTTTGAGATGATGGCTGGCACTGTGGTTGCCCTTGAAGATGGTGGAGTTCTCCTTTTGGAGTTTATAAGTCAGTGTCATATCACTACACATGTGTCTATAGACAAGGGTAGGTAGCTTCTTGGAGGGTAAATATATACCAAATCATATTATTGAGTTAGGATAAAGTGAATAGCCTACACCATTCAATGCTTTTTTTATGCTGATTACAAAATAATAATCATTTCTATTAGAAATGAATTTTAGCCCCCCCCCCCCCTATATATGCCCAATTCAGGGTATATATTTTCTACATTAGGGGGAGGGGTGAAGTTTTAAACTTTACCATCCCATTTACATCAGAAACAAATTTGCAATTATCTCATATGATTCCAACAAGTTTGTTCAATTGATTTCCTGATTGGAGATCATGTGCTTGGGTGACAAGATATGTTTTGTGGTTAAATGTTGGAGCAGCATGAATCATTTGGTAAAGAAGAACATCATGAACAATGCCAATGATTGGGCTTGTAGGACCAGAAGAGATGTAGGGAAACTGGTCTTTCCAGTTTGTGTTAGCTTCATGATGGGTGTCCCCCCTGTAATCTGGCAGATGAGCTCTGCCTGTTTCCTCTGTTGATGGTGCAGATGGACTTTTGTATACACCGCCAATTCTGACAGGAGGGTTGCTTTATATTTTCAGTAACTGAAATATCAAAGAAAATGGTTTTCAGCATAAGGTCATCTAATAGAGAAGCTAATTATGGTGACAGTGTAAGAGGTGACCAGGTGCTATTTAAGTGTTAGGGAAGAAAATTAATTATTTAATTAATTAATTATAACAAACACCCTTCTTGATGAATTTAAAAACATTACACAATACATTATAAACAATAAGCAACACATTAAACAATCATAAATGTAAGTGCTAGTGCTTGACTTTTGCTAAAATTGTCAGCAATGAGCTACTGCAGACAACAGTAGTATAACATAAACAAGCTTTGAGGTGAGCAAAGGTGGATGTTGTATACATTCAGCTTTTTTTCAGCCAGATTCACCACTAATGTTGCAGTACATATCCCCTTTCCACATCCTCCAAACCCCACCCCACAACACAGGATGCTCAATCTCATAACTGAACCAAGCTCTATTCTAATAGCCCTGGGTATTAGGCTATTCATTTGGTTGTTATTTTTGAATAGATTTTTGACCCTGTAAGGATTTAATTTGTTGTACTAAACTTTTAATAGCCTATACATGATTTTGAAATGTTACTTATTATTTCTTTTATTGAATTGATTTTATATCAAGGAGGCACACTTGTGTCTCTATAAAGAGGCAAAACCCACCACAATGTTGAAGCGATTTCAGGTCCTAGAGGTCCCCAGGAGACACGGCAGTAATCGCATTTTTGTAGCCCAAGCTTAAACTAAGAAACTTGCAAAATTTTCATCCTCCTCCGACTTTATCTTCATGGGGTAAACTGGGCTGGAAGTTTCGACCCTCCCATCACAGCCCCCTTTAAAACGTTGTCCCGATTGGGCCGAAATTTAAGAGGTTAAGCTTTTCTAGGGCCCGGGAAGCTTATCCTCGAAATTTCAGCTCAATCCGATCACTCCTTCCCTGTTTTCAAAAAAACCAAATATAGCCACTTAAATTCATTTCTTTTTTTTCTTATCCACGCCTAACAGGCCACAGTTGACAACTGATCCGGGTGAATGAGGACTCATTCAAAGCAGAATTCAACCTGGTTAGGGCCTTTTGATATTTTCAGACCAAAAAAATTATCCCCCGCCGAATTTACATTTATGAAAAAAACCTTGTTTTCCTATAATAGCCCATGTTAATTTTTCCCACCAACAACCCCCCTTTAAACGTTGGTCTTGATCAGCTGAACTTTAGAGGATAAGCTTTCCTGGGGCCTAGGAGCTTATTTTCAAAATTTTCAGCTCAATCTGATCACTCCTTTCCCTGTTTTTCAAAAACCAAATATCAAGTTTTGTGGGAATTTGCTTTCGTCAAAATAGATTCCATTTACTAAAAAACAATTACAATTGTGTCTCTTTAGTCCCCAGCGGTTGATACTCCAGACTGTCAGGCGGGAAAACCCGGTTCGATTCACCGTCAGAGCAAATTTTTTTATATACTGAATTTAAAAAATTTTAAAAAAGAAACTCAGTTTCCTTTTTTAAGATTATTTTGAAACACAATTACGTTTTTCTAAAGAGTTAAAGAGTCTTAGTTACAGGGTCGACCCCCTTTAAAATGTACAGGGATTAGGGAGGCACAGTTGGGGGGGCATGTTAAAGAGGCTGAGTCACAAGTCAACAACCTTAAAACGTACAGGGTATTGGGAGGCACCCATGTACAATGGTGATTTGAGTAATCAGGAATTAAAAGTCTTGAATTAACAAAGATGGAGATGTTTCAAGAGTGGGGGGTTTGTGGGGGCAGCAGCCCGCCCAACTTTAAACTTCCTGACATGACAGCTAAACAGTTAGTCAAGCACTAATAAGTTAATAAAACTGTTACAAACAAACGTGCAGAAATTATTTGAAAAAAAACTATGTTTTTTTCGTAAAGAGTTAAAGAGGCTGAGTACAAGGTCGCAACCTTAAATATGTACTAGGGATTTAGGAGGCACCAGTTGGGGGGCAGCAGCCCCCCAACTGTGGCCTCCTAATCTCTGTACGTTGTAAGGTTCGACCTTTGTAACTCAGCCTCTTTAACCCGCTTAGAAAACGTAGTTTTTTTTCAAATAATTAATAAAATAGCATTGATTTTCAGCAGGTCACATAAAGCTGAAACACAAATATTGTAGGCATTTGGCAATTGTGGCTGTATAATTACAGAAAGATACAAGAATAAGTCAAAGTATTTACCATAGATTGTGTAACATCACATTGTTTGACATAGCCTATCCCCACATTTAAATAGCAAAACTGTATTTTCAATTTTAAAGTATTAAAAAAAAGAAGCTGAGAATTATTAACTTATCCATTGGGTATTGGTTTGACAAAAGAGTATCCTGTAGACCTAAGCAATTCCTGGCATCATTGTGGGCAAGAAACGATTTAATTAAATAAAAAGTGCCAGGGATGTCACCTGGAAAGGAGAAAATTGACTCCTAGAGTTTTGAAAAACAACCTCCCCCTTTGTAGCTCTGTTGAAAAAAAAAATCTATAAAATTACAACAAATTTTTCTTGTAAATCAGGGTATATTTGGTATATATTTTCTGGAGGAGGGTAGACACTGAATATTGTTTTTATTTCTATAACTGCCTTCCACAAGCAAGAGTCAGTCCTTCTAGTGCTACATGATAAAACCTGATAACAATGGAACAAGAGAATGGGATGGGTACTGCCTTATCATGCGTCACGTCACAATTTTTCTAAATTTTGTGAAAAATATAAATGATTTTTTTAAAATTCCATTTTATTCCATTCCTCAAAGCAGACATTTTTGTACATCATGCTGATGCAGATATATATCTCCCACCAATTAGTGCTGGCATTGTGCAAAATACTACTAATTTCAATTCGTAGCATATTTGTTTCTTTTTGGAGCTGGGTTAAAAGAAATGTTTAAAAAAAAAAAAATAGAAAGAAGGTAGTATAGTATCATATATATAGACCAGTTTCTTCAATTTATGGGTTAGTAATAATGTGAACCAAAACACAAATAATCAGATATTGTCAGCACTTATTAGGTATTTCAATTAGAAACAAATAGAATTTGGAGCTATATCAGATTTTTAATTAAATAGCTGGAAATAAAAATTAAAACAGTTAAATAATTCCTGGAGCAGAGCCCCCTTTTACCAAGTGCCATGACCAAACTATACAACCGATTTGACCTATCTAGTTTATAGTACAAAGATCATTTATAAAAAGCACTAAGGTCTTATTTGCTTTTTCATTTAGGGAATTGAATTCACTCTATATCTAACCTTCTGTTCATCAATGATTCTATTTCTGTCCTATTGGCAGACCTTACAAATTTTCATAGAGTGTTTTTTCAACATTTGAACTTGTGAACAAAAGTTATGTCCTAACAGACCAACCCATTTAAAGACCTTCATTCTGCTTTGGCACACTTATCTTTAGATTAAATCTGTCAAAGATTCAGATAGGGGCAGAGAACACCAGCTTCTGGCGCAGCACTCATTAATTACAGAATTATCCTGCTAAGAAATAAACAAAACACCACTTTGTTTTGTTTTTTTTTTCTAGAAAATTTGTTTTTTCCTTTTGATTCCTCTTTTTCTTCTGGATTCAGTTAGTGTCAAAATTAATAACATGGAATATCCTTGTGATCACAAATTTAAAGGCTTAAAAGTGAAAGTGTGGTCCTGGCAAAGATTAGCCTCACTAGACCTAATGTAGACTACAAACCAAAAGTACAGAAAAAATCAAAGACTTGGTTCAAGCTGATGTAAGACTTAGGTCTAGTGTATTTTATCTATATTTCTTGTTTTGATTTGTTTTCTTGCCCCTTCAAAAGTATGAGTCCGTCTTTGTAAAGATTTTCTATAATATTATTATAGAGCCTAGGCTATTAGGTTTTTTATGTTGATGATTTTTTGATAATGCAAAATGAGTAATGAAGGCACTTAAATAGTCATATTTGTTTAGTATCCCATTAAATGTTACGAATTATGTTTTATAAGATTTTGATCTAGACAAATTAGCCTATAGACTATCCTTAAATTTACCTTAAATTGTAGCTTGGAGAAATCTAAGGATTCCTCCTTGTAATCATCCAGAGTTAACAATTTGAGTTGATTTTAGAATTCTTTAGTGACCAGGCACACTGTGCTGATCATAGCTTCCCTGTTGAGTTTACACTCTCTGGAGGACCACTCAGTATCCCAGTTGTTATTTATAATGTCCACAGATTCAGCATAACAGGTTTTTCGGAGAGTTTATTCCATTGTTTGAGGATTCGTGAAGAAAGAATCTGAGCACAGACTCTGGATAGGGTAAGCTGCTTACAAGTTTTCAACTGATGACCTCTAGTTTTTTAAGTGAAAGACCAACAGTAAAATACTGCTGGAATATATGAGCCCTCATTACTGTATAGGTTAAAATGGCATCACCCCTATTCTCCTTTTATGCAAGAGTTAGTATTTTTCAGCTTTGCTAGTCTTGCAGGGTAGAAAGTTTCCTGCATGCCAGATATCACTTTGGTGGCATGTCTCTGCAACATCTTCCAACGCTTATTGTCCTTTTTTGAAATAAGGGAGGCTATAGACATTCCAACTTCAAGCTTCGATCACAAGTTCTTATACAGAAACTGGGACAATTTAGGGGTAATGAATGGAAATAGTATGCCTACACTTAATCAGCCCTATGGTTGCATTAGCACCAGCAGCGACTTCCTAGCATGAGCTATTAGATTCTCTTTCATTGGCCTAGACATTTGAATAAGACTATGCTTTCATTAACCCTACCATCTGAATATTTTGTAAGGGAAAGGTTCTAAAGTCATCTATTTTTGGAAATAATTTCTCTCTTTATCTTAAATAAATCAAGGCATGATGATTGGTATAAAAAATTGATACCAAAATTGAGTTTTTTGCAAAAGGTATTGTTTTGTGAGCTGGAAAGAAATGCTGGCTTATTCTGTTGTTTATTTGCTTTTTTTGCAACTAGCAAGAAAGCTGCCCCAGAACCCCTATTTGCAAGACGAGAATAGGATAGACTTGGAAACCAAATCCATATTGTTAAAGGCAATTGTAACTGGCTGGTGGTTTTTAGGACTAGATTTCAAACTATTATGCTCACAGCTTAAGTAAAACTTTAAATTTTATGATTTTTTTATTTTTGTAGTCTGGACTAAGACCCATATTAACTATGGTTTTATTATATAGTTGGTTGTGACAATTGAAGTGTGTCATTTTTTAGGAAAGCTCAGTTTTTCAGTTTGTGAATTTGCAACTAGCCATTCTTACAAAAGTAAATTTTCTTAGTTTTTTGTATGGGACTCTTTGTAGAGTGTAACTAACTGGAAGCACTTCTGAAACATTCAACTAAATTGAGATTGTTAAGAATTTGTTATATGTTTTTGTAAAACTAAACTGTACAAAGCATCCTAAATATGGCTGAAAATCCAACCTACTTTTCAAAAGCCCTTGAGAGTAAAGGATGTATGCTCCAGCCAAAATTAAAGGGCAAAATTCAGCGAAAGCTTAACAAGGGTGGAATAGAAATACAAGCTTGAAATCAACCTTCCCAGGGCATAATTGGTGGTCTGAATTCCTTCTTGATTTAGTTTTTTTTATTACTATTATTCCACTTACAGAAATATATTTAAAAAAAATATTTTTTGAGTAAAAAATAACAAAAAAACACAAAACAAAAAGGTTTAAAAAGAATCATAGACACATAAGAGCAGCAAAAAGAATGCTTGTCACTTATCATCAAAATTGTAAGCAAAACAGTTACATAAAAATAGAATTTAGTATTACATTGATGCATTTTGAAACTAAATTGCATATTGAATTCATATAGTTAATGAAAACAAAAATTAAATTAGGAATATTCAAGGTTTTGTGAAACAGAAAAGTTCTGTTCACCTGACTCAGTTAGGCAGAAGCTACTATTCTAAGATAGCAAGAAGGCCCCAAACTAGAACTCTTTATTATTACTTGTTGCCTTAATTTGCACGTCAAATAAAATTAAGGTCTACTGGATCTTACTTCTGTGTGTCAACTATGGTCAATGCCAACAATAAAATCAATCTTTGTTTTTTTTGTTGTTTGTCTTCTTGATGGTTTGTCTCCAACTCATTAAAGTTTGGTGCCCTGTAGGGGAGGAAAAGGGAGCCAAGGCAAATATAGTCCTTTGAATAACCTCCCGAGTTTGTTTTTGGCTCTCTGGATTCCTCCTTGACTACAAGTGATTTCCAGGATGTGGAAGCCCATTATCTAGAATTTTCTAGTGACAGTCAGGAATTTTTATTCCAGAATATGGGTTGAAATCTTTTGCCTATCCATTGTAAACCAAATCGCAATTAAATTTACCACAGAGTATTATTGGTGATCATATCTACAATACTTATCTTGTGTGCCGATAACAAGATAAATAATAAAACAGTTTTTATCCCTAGAATAAATAGTTTCCTAAAATATTATTGCGTTTACTGTTATCATTAACCCTGGGGTGTAGACATAATATCTAGACACACACCCACCATTTTATTATGACTAAGATTAATTTTTATTGTGGCATTGACAAATGGCACAACTTTGTTTTGGCCAACAGTTAAGATAAGTTGAATATGAGTTCTCTTTATCTAAGCTCTTTTAATTTGTTAAGTTATTGTCCAGAGAAGTCTTTAATCTTTTTATGTACAGAAATTTTAAGGCTGACCATATTAAAAATTAAACAATCTAGAACTAGACAAAAGGTATTTTTGTAGTGAAAGTATTAACTCTTTGCATAATTGTTGATCCTCCAATCATTGATTACTGCAAGTATTACTGTTCTTGTGTTGCCCTGGGAATTTGGAGGTATCATATCTAGTCGCAGTGTAGTTTCTAAATTATGGCCATTAATTGCATTTTATTTATTTTAAACAAAAAATCAGAGTAAGCCCTTGGCTTGTCTTGTTACAAGTAAACAATAAACAGAATAGGACCCCCTGGGTATTGATGGTAGCACAATACCAATAAATCTTTAGGCTGAACACATTAAGGACCTAAAGCAATACATTGGGAATGAACAAAGAGATAAGTTAAATAATGGAACTCGTTTAGGGGAATCTGAGTTAAACATATCATACAAATAGCCATATATATTATGGCTTTTATATACTGTCCTTCATAAAAGAGGTTCCAACCAACTGCAACATTATTTCTTGAAACAACATGTCCGAGGTAACATGTTCTATGTTTTAATGGACCAATTTACAATTCCTCCTTACCATAATAGAAGATAGTAAGGATCTGCAGTAGACATCTTGCTGTTTGATGTGCTTCCATGAATCTGCACAGCTTCCCAGGAGTTCAACCTTCATTCAGCTTTTTTCTCTCCTTTTCAACAGCTGCCTTGATGAGCTGAGGGTTTCTTTTTCTGACTTGATTTTTTCCTGCTGAGTTTGGCTGTTTTTTAGAGAGGATAGAATGGGATATGGTAGTAATGAAGAGAAGTTTTATATTCTGCTGATGCCATGAAAGAATTCAGCTTTTTGATATGGGCCCGACTAAAGGAAAGAGACCCCTTCCCCATATCACATTTAGGGTTCATTAAGTTTCTGTAACCATGATTTTTTTTAACAAAGGTATTTTTTTGATTTTTTCTTCTCCCTGTACAATCAAAGTTTTGGTGACAAGTCCGAACGTACCAAGAAATTTAAGGGCTGGTTTTTGTCATAATTGAACCATTTTTTTGAAGACTTGAAGGAAAAGCTCAGTACCAATACCCCTCTATTTCACACTCTATAGGACTTTTGATATTCAATCTATATTTTAGGTAATACA
>CM051259.1:44314080-44465026 GCA_027921565.1 Artemia sinica | reverse complement strand
TTAGGTAATACAAGAGTCTTAGCCCTCTGTTATGTCAGTGTATTTTTGTGTTTTATTTTTCTCTAAGCTTATTTTAATTTCTTTACTTCCTTTTTAGTAGGAAGTGGAAATCCCTTTGGAAATTTGGATAAAAGCACATTGTTACTTGAAGCATCATCTCTATTCAATGAGACATCATTAAATGTGAGAAAATGCACTTTTTGTCTTGGAAAGATTCTGGTCCTTTTGAACCAGGTTAGTTAATTTTTGAATTTGCTTAATTATTGTTTTTGGGTTACCAGTAATGCTATTTCAAAGAAATACAGGATGGAAGAACTAGCAAAGTGCTCAGATATGGAACCAGGATTGAGAGGGGGAATAGCCAGGATCATGATTAGTTTTTGTATAAATGTATAAAAGAACATCAAATCAAACTGCAAATAAACTAGTGTAGCCTGCCCCCCACCCCCTACTCTCCTTGGATCCACCATTCAAAATGTTTGCTATACCCTGAATTTGTCATCAAGGCATTAAAAAATGAAGTCTATGGAATGAGTTTTGAGCTAGTATCTTTTGGTATAATTAAAATGGAAAATAAACTGAAGATTAAACTTTACATAGAAAAACTCCTAAGTATGAGTCTCAGAAGACAGAATATCCAGGTCTGCTCCTGATATTTAGAGAGTTTAAGGTAAAACACTTTATTGACATGTTTTTATGCAATCATATGACTGTACAAAAATGCTTAACATTTGTTTGAATAATTTTTAACATTTGTCTTGTATTTTTGTTGTTTCTATTTTGTTTTTGTTTACTTAGCCATAAGCACTGTATATAAATAATGTAACAGTAAGATCACAGCTTAGTGATTTTTGGCTACTACTTCCTTGGCACATACAAACAAATCCTACCATTTAATCTACCATCAGCTGTCCAGTGTGTATTATCCTGGAACGTGTATTTTTGCAGAATCTTTCTCAAAATGCCTTTGAAATCAACTCGAGACTTTGAAACCTGCTTGTAATTCCTAAAAACGTCTAATAATAACATTGCCCTACTAATTACCAATTTTCATAAATGTATTGGAATAAATTAATTTAAAATTAGATTCTTTAAAATTTAGTGTTACAAAGGTGAAACCAAGTTTCACATTGAAGAAAAATATGACTTGTCTACCTTTGAAAAAATCAAATGTCGCTTATGTTAGTACTCTTTAAATGTTCTCTGGAGCACTTGTATCTTGGTCTGGCTTTGTGTAATGGCTTAGATAGGGAATGATCATACTGTATTATATTTATATACAGTGGACATAAGAAATGAATTTGGCTCTATTAGAGCTGGTGACACTCATCAAAATAAATATGGTCTTCCCAAACTTGCATGAAAGTTTATCACAGGTGGCAAGTTTAATGTTTTGGTATACACAAGTATTTTGAATATATTTCGATCAGCCATAATAGAGCTGCATCCTCAAAATGCCTTTCCCTATTCAAAATTTTCCTAAGTTTAAAGTTGGGAGATCCAATGTCTTTCTATTAGTCTAGATCATCTATGTTGGCAATTGTAGTGTAAGTAAACTTGCTACTTTTTTTTACTGAAAAACGAATTTATTAATCTTCATACTTCTGAATCCTTGTATTTGAAATCCATTGCTTGAAACACTAAGCGTAAGTTAAGGTGCGAATAATGTTGAACAAACAGACATTCAAATTAGAATAAATCCATTTATCTAGACTGTGAAAACAGGTAAAAAGTCTAGATGTTTCGATCACATATACAGCAATCATCATCAGTAGAAATATTAAAGTGTTAAAATTGAAACTAACATATTTATACAAAACAGAATAATTAATTTTCGGGTTATTCACAAAATAATGAGCTTCCTGGCTATTCACTAGATTTTTTCAGAGAGAGTTCAATGACGAAGTCCATTCAAAGTCTTGATGTAAATTTTCTTCTTTAATCTTGCCTAAATGGTAATAAAATTTCCAATGAAGGTCGCAAATATCTAGACTTTTGTACCTGTTTTCACTGTCTAGATAAATGGATTTATCCTCATTTGAACGTTTGTTTTTGTTTGTCATAGAAAGGGAGTGTGGTCTGGGAAAAGTATACCTAATTTAAAGTGTTTCGTCAAAAAGTGAATAATATCTCTTAAGTCATCACAATTATTTAGCTCTTACCAGATATCTAGTTCTTCAATGCTACCTGCAATGTAGAGATATTCTGAGTAAAATGCGCCGAGAGGCCACCTTGATAATGGGGAAATTGTGGGCCTGAAAATACATTTGAGGCACCACACCCAACCCCCAGGGAGATTCTCCTGTTTCCAACTATACCCATTTTACTAATATACTTGGTCTGTTCCATGTCTGTATACCCTGTTGGACACTTTTTTTTTGCCCATGCACACTATGCCTAACCACTTTTTCAGGGTGAATCTTTGAGCAGAGCTGAAGCAACCAAAGCCTTCTTTGCTATTACAAAGCTTTCACAATCAAGAGATGTAAATTTGCGAAAAATGATGTATTTAGCCATCAAAGAATTGTCACAGAAAGCAGATGATGTGATTATGGCTACTCAAACTCTAATTAAAGATGTCACTGGAAAGGATGACAACTGCAAAGCCCCTGCATTGAGAGCTCTTCTAGCTGTAATTGATGTAAGATTTCTTGTTTCTTCTTAGTGTTTTATTTACTGTGTCTTTTCTGCTTATTTATTGTCTTATTTTTTGTTTCCTATTTAGTGTATTATAAGATTTTTTATTTCTATTAAGTGTAAATTGAATTGAACTGAAGATACCCAAAAATTAAAATATTAAGTAAGCTGTAGCACTCCTTGTAAGGTTAGATCCCTGGGATACAGGAGGGTGCATACAAGAAAATACATCTCTGTTAAAGAGCGAAATAAAAGCGTTAAGGGGAGAAAAGAACACGAGAGAGATTGAAAGACAATCAAAATATTATATTCAATTGTAACATCTAAGTTCAATGTGGTATTACAAAAAAAGGCCCCCCTCAAAGAAGGAAATCCTACTAATTAAGAAAGGGGGTCCTTACACATTTCCTGAATCTACCATGCAAGTAACATGGCTGTGTATCCATGGGCAAGATCTCAAATTAACTACTTGATCTTTTTGTTTATTTTATTTATGGAAAAATACCATTAACCCGCCACTGGCTAAAACCGGTATTCTGGTGATAAGCTTCACTGGGGTATGAAAGGGAGAGCTTGATATCCTAAAGGCAGGATCTTTGTCTTTTCTGAACTTGGTCAGGTGTGACTACTGGTGTTTTGGCAACTGTGGGAAAATGGAGGGTGGCTTCATCATATGGGTGCAAAATAATCATTGATATTTGCACTGATAAGAAAACGTTCACCATTTATTAAACTCAAATTATTAATATCTATAGCCGTCAATTTCTGGAATGTTGTTGGGAAATTCTGATTTAAGGAGTCTTCTGGTCATACTCTGACCATCATTTTTATGGGGTTTACGTGTTTTGTTGATATATAAAATTGTGAATTTATTCCTGGATTTTATTGTTTGTCCTTCTTTGAATTGACTTTTGTGCTTCTGAGATATGTAAATATATACAAAGGCAAACCCAGGCCGTGAAACCTCACGTATTTTCCCATGAGCAGGTCTTTTTTAACTATTCATTGAGAGACAAGTAAAAACGTCTGTAGCAACATATATGTCTTCGTCAACAACCAAATATTTCCTTTCAAATATATCCTCTTGTTGATCCTGACATTGCTTAGACTTTTCCTAGAAAGCGATCCAAACAAATTGGGAAATTTGCCTATTACGTTATGTTTTCCACGTATTTTTCAGCCTGACAAAAAAAAACAAGTAAATTCAAAAATATCATTTTGTCGAGAGAAAAAGCCAAGTCATAGCTATTGAGTGATACCAAAATTATCTTCTTGTGTTTAGACACAAATCCTCTGGAATTATTGAAATTTAATATACAACAACTTGCGGAGGGATCATAAACTAGCAGATTAATAATTTTTTTGCAACTTGCAGAGGGAACATAACCCTTAAACCAGCAGATTAGAAATTTTTGCGCCACTTCCTCAGGGAACATAAACCTTATACTAGCAGATTAGTAATTTTTTGCGCAACTTAGAGTAATGGAGAGGGAACATAATCCTTAAGCTAGCAGATTAGTAATTTTTGTGCAACTTGGAGAGGAAACATAACCCTTAAGCTAGTAGATTAGTAATTTTTGCGCAACTTCCTCGGGGAACATAAACCTTAAACTAGCAGATTAGTAATTTTCGCGCAACTTGGAGAGGGAACATAATCTTTAAACTAGCAGATTAGTAATTTTGTGCAACTTGCTGAGGAAACATCAACCTTAAACTAGCTGATTTGTTATTTTTGGCAACTTGGAGAGGGAGCGTAAATCTTAAACTAGAAGATTGGCAAGTTTGCGCGACTTCTTGAGCGAACAAAAACCTTAAACTAAGTGCGGAATTAAACAAGCGAAGCTCGAAGATAATAAATAGAATTTATCCTAACCCATGTTTTACATGGAAAATATAGAATATTTAGGCGCTAATGACCCTAAGACTTTGGGGTGTTGTCAACCCCCAGAAGAATGTTTGTTTGATCATTAAGTTTCAGACCGTTAGGGAATGGTTAACGCCAAATTTGTGCCTTTCACAAGCAAAAAATTCAACAAAAAACCAGTATTGTCATAAATCTTCACCCTCTTTTCGCTTTCCTTCCCTCGCCTCTCCTTCCCCACCTTCCTTCTCACACCTCTTCCCCCTTCTGTCTCCTCCAAACTTTAAGTATTTTTTATCGATTACCTATGGCTCTTACCACCCTCTTAATAACTCAAGCCTTCTTTTCTTTGGCGCATGGCTGATTACCGAAGATTGGTTAACTGATAACTTGGATAACTCTACTTTCCATAAAAAGCTAAATGATAAATATATAATTTCTTTCCCAGAAAACTTTAAGATCTCCAGTTAAGCCCCACATCAGTCAACCCATAAAGGCACTAATCAGAAATAAAATAAAGCTGCTCAGAAACGTCAAATTGAATGAGAATGATAAACTAGGGAAAGTGCGCCAAAAAAAAATCCTTAAAGCTACTCGATCCTTCTACACAAACAAGGTCGAAAATTTGTCCCAAAAAATAAACGATACACCTGGTTTTCCAAGGTTAAAAAGTTGGTTGGCAGGAGCCTTGACCGGCTAAATTTCAACCTACCTTAACCTCCTGGAGTTATCACTAATAGCCTCAATAGGTTTCTTGCTTCCGTTGTCCGAAACCCTCCTGTATTGTCTTACCTATTACCAACCGATGATTATTCTTTGTTCCTCTATTGGAAATCAAAAGAAGAATTGGGGAGACTAAGAAAACGGGTCTCTGCCTCCCCCCCCCCCCTCCATACCCCTTTTACCTTTTTTAGTACTTTCAGGGATTTCCTTTCAACGCCATTGTCTTTCCTTTTCAGCGAGATTACCAAGTCATAGCAAATTTCCACAAATGTGAAAGAATTCATAACCTAAATACATTCTAAGACCACACTGGCTATACATGACATATGGAGCTAAGGGAGGAAAGGAAATAATAAATGAAAAATAAAATCAAAAAAGGGTGAGAAAACGGGATTTTGTCAGCCAGTGGCAAAACATGAAGACGAAGAACAAGCAAATATTTCGACAAGGACCTCTGCCAAGTCGTTCCTCAGTGCTAAACAAAAAAGAAGAAGAAAAAAAAAAATCTAACTTTTGGAGTTTACTCGACAAGATGCGAACAGACACTGAATGAAAGACCAAGCCGAAATCATTGAACAAAGGATTTAACAAAGAGATTGAGCAAGAATGGATTTTAGGCAGACCCTAAAACTTTGGGGCTGAACATAAAATTCATAAGAAAATCCATAAGCGTGCCTAAAATCCATAAGAAAGATATTCCGTTATGTCCTATTGTAGCATGTTATAGTTCTCTCCAACTATAGGTGTGGGAATGTTCTTGGCCACCATTTTTAAGCCTCTTTTAAGCACACAGAAATCTTACATAAAAAATTCCATAGATCTTGTTGAGAAGTTAAAACTTCAAAGTATAACAGAAAAAAACTATCTTATCTAGTTTTTATGCAGTTTCTATCTACACTTCATGCGATGTCCATGAATGTGAGCAGCCCTTACAAAGAAAATTAGAGGAATATTCTGCTTGATCAGATTACAAAACTTTGGAAATTGACACAATAATGCCGCTTATTCGTCTTTGCAACAAGTTCTCCTCGTATTTTAAGTTCCGAGACAAATTTTCCTTCAAATCATGGGCCTTTCCATGGGCACTGTTTTATCTTCTTAGTTGGCAAATTTTTGCATGGATTTCATAGAACAATCTGCTTTGAATAGTTTCCACTTAAAACACTCTCTCTAGTTTCGTTTCGTTGATGATATCCTTTCTGTTTGGGAACATGGACAGGACTCTCTTAGGGATTTTTTGGCACATTTAAACTTTTTGATTCGAATCTCCAGTTCACAATGGAGCTAGAAGATTCAGGAAAGCTGCCTTTCTTGGATGTTTTGATTATAAAAAATTCTCCTAGCCTTGAATTTTCTATATACGGAAAGCCGACCCATAATGATCGGTATCTACATTTCTCGTCAAATCATTCCCCTTCTGTTAAAAGAGGGGTAATAATCTCTTTAGTCGACAGAGTTTTAAAAATCTTCACCTAATTATGTAAATTCTAAATTAAATTATATCAAAGATATTCTATTTTGCAATGGCTACCCAATAAACCTTATTGAAAATGTCATAGATAGACGATTAAAAAGATAAAACAAAAAAAATAGGGAGCCCGTCCCCCTTGATTCAGTTATTCCGGCAATTGAGAAAAAAAACTTTCACCACTTTACCATACATTTCAAAACTTAGCGATAAACTTGTAAAATTTTTAAATAAACACAATCTTTCTGTTTTTTCCAACAGTGAACAAAAAGTTGAACATTTTTTCAACTCAGGAAAAGATAAAACTGACCATGTACTGGGTAGTGGTGTCTACAGAGTCCCCTTTTCATGTGGGAAATTTTACATTGGTAGGAACCATCAACAACTTGATGAACGTTTGCATGAACACAAAATTTCAAAAGATAAGTCCCTGAGATTGGAAAATAAAAATGACAACTTTGATTCCGCCTTGACCCTGCATATATTTAAAAATCCTACACATATTGTTCTTTTTGAGGAGGCAACTTTAATATCTACTGTAAATGGCCTACCGCAATCTTTAAAGAGGTAATTGAGATAAAAAAAAAACAACATATAAACAGAAATTTGGCTGTAAATAGAGACACCGGAGACATTTCATTAAGCCCAATTTATAACAATTTAATATTAAAAGACTCAATTAATATTTTCACCCAGTCAAATTTAAGAGAACCTATTTGCATATCTAATGAAAACCGAAATTGCAGACGAGCAAAAAGTATTGCAAGGCAAAACATTCTTGCTCAATATCTTTGGTAAATCCTTGTTTCATTGATTTCGGCTTGGTCTTTCATTCAGTGTCCTGTTCGCATCTTGTCGAGTAAACTCCAAAAGGTTAGATTTTTGTTGTTTTTTTTTTTTTTTTTTTTTTTCTTCTTTTTTGTTTAGCACTGAGGACGGCTTGGCGGAAGTCCTTGCCGAAATATTTGCTTGTTCTTCATCTTCATGTTTTGTCACTGGCTGAAAAAATCCTCGTTTTCTCACCCTTTTTTTGTTGTATTTTTCATTTATTATTTCCTTTCCTCTCTTAGCTTCATAATTCATAACCTTCTTAAGAAAGAAAGATGAAAGCCTGGTTTTGAAGGTGCTCGCCCTATTTCTGTCACTTCTATATCCAATGAAGCTTGCAGACTGGCTTAAGGAATAAATCCAACGGCCTACCGACCGAGATAATTCGGGAACCTCAAATCCAATTCAATGTTCAATGTCCTTTTTTATCGTGTACCATTGGAAAGATTCTTGAGAAACCTAATACTTGGCTAAATTGAGTTTCCGTTTATATCCAAAAAGCATTTGATTTGGTCAATCACAATATTTTAGTTAAAAAATTGGTCACTAAATTTAATATTAATTCTTCCCGGTAAAATTGGTTGCCTCCCTCTTACCACAAATAGTTAAATCCTTATCCCAGTCTTCTTTCTGTCGACAATGGAGTATTCTAAGGTACTCTCCGAGGCCCTCTCCTTTTCTCAGTCCTAATTAACAGCCTGGGTAAGGAATTTCCGGACTGATGGAAATTTATTGATGACTACCGTCGTCGCAGAACGAACGACCCTATGAGCATCATCAGTGACGTCGGACAAGATGCCTTGACCTTTGACATGAGAGTAAAACCTTCTAAATCCATGATTATGTCCATTTGCTTCCTTAAATCCCTGTCCCATTTTCTTAGTCCTATCTCTTCTTAAACGCCTCCTCCTTGAAATTTCTTGGCATCATAACTACTTCTTATTTAAAATGGGGTATCCATGTTTAAAATATCACCCATATAGTTAGTGTATCTATCTCCCTTCTTAGGCTTCTAATTAAATTTAGAATCCCCCCTTCTCATGCTTTAAAGATATATGCTTTTTTTTTATGCACCCTTATCCCGAATATGCTAGTTCAGTTTGGCAACCTGACATTCCCAGGGAAGAGTCAGATAAAATCGAATCTATCTGCAAAAGAGCCCTGCGAATAATTTGCAAAGAAGGTGAAGTCCGATACGCTCTTTCTAAAAAAAGGGTGCGTTATACATGCTTGAGTACAAGAGAGGTTTGTTGATTTCTAGTGCCCTTTTAAGAGCCAAGGGGATCAAAAGGCATTTAAACCCCTCCCCCCTCAACAAGTCATTTTTGGGGCTGAATTAAACCACCAGAACCTAGGGACGAGGGTTGTAAGTTATGCCGTGGGACATTTAAGGTTTCTATGGAAGGGATGGTTTTTTAACTTTAGAAGAGGCCCATTTGGTTGAAAATTGGAAGTTCTAGTTTCTTTTGAAGCGTTAGTGATGGATGGTATTTAGACCCCCCTCCTCGACAACCCCTCCTTTCACCAAACTCATATGATTGAAATTATGACATAGCGATTTTGTTCAAAATTGTTCAAAACACATATAATAATGTCTTTGTATCTCCGTTTTTTTTTAATTCAACGACAAGCCCTCGCACGGAGCACAGTATCTCTAGATATGAAAAAGGCTTCGCACCCTATATTGCGGAAAAAATAATCAAAGCATGCAGCTAGTTTCCCTGTATTTATTATTTCCCTGTTTTTTTATTCTCTCTTCTTTTTTTTATGTTCCTAATGTTATATTCATTTTTTTGTTCATTGAGTTTTACCTGTTTTTGTCTTTTTAACATTTATGATCAGCTTCAGTTTAAATAATGACTAATGAATGGATTTTCATTCTGATAGTTTTAATTTAATTTAATATTCTTTCGCCAGTATTTTAGTTTTTGTTTGGGTTTTAAGTTTTTTGTTTATCCTGTGTTTTAATTTATTGACCTCCAAATACGAAATCGGCTGATCGGGGTTTGTAATAACAATTTTTTGAAATAAATATAATATCTTTCTCAATGTCTCTTTTGCCCAAATCAGTTGTGATTTGGGCAATTGATTTGAGTAACCTTTGGCAAAATTTGCCCATGTTGGTTTCATATTTGTGCTATATTTTTCTTTGTAGTTTTCTTTCTGCTTATTTGCATTTCTTGCATTTGTGTATTTTTAGTTTTCTCTGTTTTTATCTATATTCTTTCTAGCCCATTTTATATTTAAGTGTTTGTGCGACGCGTTTTGTCTGCGTTGCGATAAAGTTGTGTTTTACAAGAGGCACAAACGCGCGAGAGGTTTTACACTGGACGCGTTGCATGTATTCTTCTTTTTATGTTAAATTTTCATTGCTTTCCTCTTTGGCGAAGTTTCCAAAGCTTATGAAATGCTTGTTCAGAACAAAAATATTATTTTAATTCATGCTTCAATTTTGCTCTTGAACTGGAAGCCATAAAAGAAGACTAGTGGCTCAATGCAGATGACCTTACTTTAGTTGTTTGGTGGACAGAATGGAAGCACGTATTTCGTGTTACTTATACCCCAGCGAAAAAAAAGTGAACACTCAGTGATTATGGTAAAAGTTGTTGCTAAGACAAATACTGTAACAAAAAGAAATGATCTAGAAGTATTTTGGCATCGTCTCATCATTATACTACTCCTACTTGTAACAACTCACTGCAGCATCAAACTTCCTGAGGCCAGCACAGCTACGCACGCTCTTCCTCCATCTCAATCTATTCAAAGCCCTCCTCTTTACACACTCTCAAGAATTTCGCATTTCTCATAAATTTCTCCTTAAGACATCCTCCAACCCCATTTGAAGACGACCTGCTTTTCATTTTGCCCTAGATTGTTGGTCTACAAGAACGATCGTTGGCAATCTGTTATCCTTTATACACAGAACGTTTCCAAGCCATCCCAACCTATGCAGTCCTCGAAAGTGGGATTGAACCACTTTTTTCGTACAGCTTACTGTTAGAGATACAGTCAGTCAGACGGCATCTTCACCATAATTTTGTATAATATGTATTTTAATGCACACAATTGTTTTTCTAGTTAATTTCTCCTTTTCAGACTTCCATGATTCAGTCAATTGAGCGCTATATTCGGGAGTCTATTGTTAGCAAAAGTTTGCCAGCTCTGAGCAGTGCTGCTCTAGTTAGCTCAATGCATTTGCTGAAAGCGTGCCCTGAAATTGTGGGTAGATGGTCAAGTGACGTACAACAAGTAGCTTTATCCACAGACAAGTAAGTATTTACAATTAAATATGTTGCTTTGGACTTCTGTTCTTAGGGAGGGGACAATGGTGTATTCAAGATTTCGGAGGAAGGGCTAGAATTTTGGTCATTTTCTTAACATAATCATATAAATTTAAGCTAAAACTATACAGAAATTATATTCAAACCAAGAAATGGTCGCTTCCTCCTTGGATCTGCTAATTGGAGCTGTTTGGCCTGGGTTTCTATTTCATCTTCGTTCAGATTTTAGCTATTTCGACATCATTTTTCCTCTGTTTTGGATATAGTCATAAAAACGAGTATAAGAGTGATGAAATTTAAATGAATAAAAAAGATGAACTTGAAATGGGAATGACTTTTGGGAAAGGCTACTCTAGATCAGAGGCAACGCTATAGCGTTGATTATAGTAAAGGCCATACGGCTCCAATGTTTTTTATTATTATTATTATTATTTTTTTTTTCCCCAGACACACTTCATATGGAAGGAGTCGTTGTAGAAACTTCAAAGGGGGCTCATTCGAATGGAAATCGAGAGTTCTAGTACCCTTTTTAAGGGTCAAAAGTGATTGGAGTGCAACTAGCACCCCCCCCCCCCCACGCCCATCATTCCCCCAAACACATCCAATCGAAATTTTGAGATAGCCATTTTGTTCAGCGTAGTTGATTTCTGCATAGAAAATATGTTTTTAAGGAGGACACTCCCCCATAACCCTCAGGGCATGAGTTTTTAAGTTATGCCGGGGGGCCATATGAGAACGATGTTGGCACAATGTATTATTTATTTATTTTTCCCTTAGAGCAGGGCCTTTCGTATCGAAGAAGTTGTCGTAGAAACTTCGAAAAGGGCTCATTCAATTGGAAATTGGAGTGGCTTGTGCCCTTTTTAATAGTCAAAAGTGATTAGAAAGTAAATAACATCCCTGCCACGCCCACCATTTCCCTAAACACATCCAATCAAAATTTTGAGATAGCCATTTTGTTCAGCGTAGTTGATTTTCAGATAGAAATTATGTTTTTGAGGAGCACACTCCCGCGCAGCCTTCAGGGCAAGGGTTGTAAGTTATGCCCTGGGGGCATATAAGGTTTTTATAGAAGGCGTTGTCGTAGAAACTTCAAAAAAGGCTCATTCGATTGGAAATTCAAAGAGCTAGTGCTCTTTTTAATAGTCGAAAGTGATATGCCCTGGGGCATTAATGGTTGTTATGGAAGGGATGCTCGTATAAACTTCCTAGAGGGCTCATTTGATTGGAAATTAAAAGTTGTAATTCATTTTTTAAGAGTCAAAAGTGGTTGAGGGCAGCTAGCCTCCCCCTAAACTCCATTTATTTTTTTCCCAGAGGCACTTCATATAGAAGGGGTCGTCGTATAAACTTAAAAGTGGGCTCATTCGATTGGAAATTGAAAGTTCTAGTGCCCTTTTTAAGAGTCAAAAGTGATCGGAGGGGCAAACTAGCCCGCCCCCCTCCTCCACGCCCTAAATGCATCAGATAAAAATTTTGAGATCGACATTTTGTTAAAAATAGTTCAAAGTTCTGATAATAAAAAACTCCGGTGTCGACACAGCCCCCAGGGCCCGGGGGTAGGTGTTGTAAGTTATGCCCTGGGGGCATATCTGGTTGTTATGGAAGGAATGCTCGTATAAACTTCCTAGAGGGCTCATTTGATTGAAATTGAAAGTTGTAATTCACTTTTTAAGAGTCAAAAGTGATTGGAGGGCAGCTAGCCTCCCCCTACACTCCAGTTATTTTTTCCCAGAGACACTTCATATAGAAGGGGTCGTCGTATAAACTTCAAAGGGGGCTCATTCGATTGGAAATCGAGAGTTCTAGTGCCCTTTTTAAGAGTCAAAAGTGATCGGAGGGCAACTGCCCCCCTCTCCAAGCCCTTTTCCCCCAAATACATCTGATAAAAAAAATTGAGGTAGCCATTTTGTTAAAAATAGTTCAAAGATCATATAACAAAAACTCCTTTACGTAGAGCCATTTCGTTAAAAATAGTTCAAAGGTCAGATAAGAAAAACTCCTGTGTCGACCCCCCCCCCCCCAGGGCCCGGGGAAGACGTTGTAAGTATTGCTCTGGGGGCATATATGGTTTTTATGGAAGGTATGCTCGTATAAACTTCGGAGGGCTCATATGATTGGAAATTGAAAGTTCTCGTTCACTTTTTAAGAGTCAAAAAAGAGATCGGAGGGCAACTAGCCCCCCTCTCCACGCCCTATTTTCCTCTAACCCATCCGATAAGAACTTTGAGAGAGCCATTTTTCAAAATAGTTCTAACGTCAGATAACAAAAATAGAAAGATAAAAAAAAAGAAACGCCCACCATTTCCCTAAACACATCCAATCAAAATTTTGAGATAGCCATTTTGTTCAGCGTAGTTAATTTTCAATAGAAATTATGTTTTTGAGGAGGACACTCCCCCCCCCCCAGCCTTCAGGGCAAGGGTTGTAAGTTATGCCCTGGGGGCATATAAGGTTTTTATAGAAGGCGTTGTCGTAGAAACCTCAAAAAAGGCTCATTCGATTGGAAATTCAAAGAGCTAGTGCTCTTTTTAATAGTCGAAAGTGATATGCCTGGGGCAATGGTTGTTATGGAAGGGATGCTCGTATAAACTTCCTAGAGGGCTCATTTGATTGGAAATTAAAAGTTGTAATTCATTTTTTAAGAGTCAAAAGTGATTGGAGGGCAGCTAGCCTCCCCCTAAACTCCATTTATTTTTTCCCAGAGGCACTTCATATAGAAGGTCCGTCGTATAAACTTCAAAGTGGGCTCATTCGATTGGAAATCGAGAGTTCTAGTGCCCTTTTTAAGAGTCAAAAGTGATCGGAGGGCAACTAGCCCCCCCCCCCTCCTCCACGCCCTAAATGCATCAGATAAAAATTTTGAGATCGACATTTTGTTAAAAATAGTTCAAAGTTCTGATAACAAAAAACTCAGGTGTCGACACAGCCCCCCAGGGCCGGGGGTAGTGTTGTAAGTTATGCCCTGGGGGCATATCTGGTTGTTATGGAAGGAATGCTCGTATAAACTTCCTAGAGGGCTCATTTGATTCGAAATTAAAAGTTGTAATTCACTTTTTAAGAGTCAAAAGTGATTGGAGGGCAGCTAGCCTCCCCTACACTCCAGTTATTTTTCCCAGAGGCACTTCATATCGAAGGGGTCGTCGTATAAACTTCAAAGGGGCTCATTCGATTGGAAATCGAGAGTTCTAGTGCCCTTTTTAAGAGTCAAAAGTGATCGGAGGGCAACTGCCCCCCTCTCCAAGCCCTTTTTCCCCAAATACATCTGATAAAAAAATTGAGGTAGCCATTTTGTTAAAAATAGTTCAAAGATCATATAACAAAAACTCCTTTACGTAGAGCCATTTCGTTAAAAATAGTTCAAAGGTCAGATAAGAAAAACTCCTGTGTCGGTCCCCCTCCCAGGGCCCGGGGAAGACGTTGTAAGTATTGCTCTGGGGGCATATATGGTTTTTATGGAAGGTATGCTCGTATAAACTTCGGAGGGCTCATATGATTGGAAATTGAAAGTTCTCGTTCACTTTTTAAGAGTCAAAAGAGATCGGAGGGCAACTAGCCCCCCTCTCCACGCCCTATTTTCCTCTAACCCATCCGATAAGAACTTTGAGAGAGCCATTTTTTCAAAATAGTTCTAACGTCAGATAACAAAAACTCCGGTGTCGACACATCCCCCCAGGGCCCCGGGGGGCAGGTATTGTAAGCTATGTCTTCGGGCCGTATGTGGTTCCTATGAAAGTTGGTCTATTTTCTCAGAGGAAAAAAGATTGGAGGGCAACTAGCCCCTCCCGCCCTCAACGCCTTTGGATTTATCGGATGGATAAACCCATCCGATAAAAATCTGAGGTGACCATTTTGTTAAAAATAGTTCAACCATCAGATATTAAAACTCCAGGGTCGACACAACCCCCCAGGGCCCAAGAAGGGATACTCGTATAAACTTCAGAGAAGGGCTCATTTGATTGAAAATATAAAGTTTTAGTTCACTTTTAAAGAGTCAAAAGAGACCGAAGCTTAATTAGTCCCCACACCTCCTTTTTCCCCAAACCCATCGGATGAAAAATTTTGAGATAGCAATTTTGTGTTAAAAATAGTTCAAACATCAGATAATAAAAACTCCGAGGTTGACACAAACCCATTTTTTCACTTTGATTTTGTTACTTTGATACCAGTTTTGATACTTTGATGAATATTTGATTTTTTTTTTTTTTTTAAGTTTGATTTTGAAATAATGAATTTTTAAAAACTTGAAATTTTTTGCAATAAAAAACGAACAAAAATTAATTAAAAAAAAAACTTTCCGAAAAATAAGTTTTTCAAAGAAAAGTGAAGGCCATTTTAAAATTAAGCTCAGCAGATACAAATACCTTTTAAAATTCAAACTCAAAGCGGCCAGAAATTACTATTAAAGAATAAATGAAACCCAAAACGAACAGAAATTAAATAAACAATCATAGCAAAACATGCAACAAGTAATAATATAAATGAATAAATAGATCTTAAAGCGAGTAATGCTTAGATTGAATATGAAAATAGCTTAAAACGAAAAAAAAATATTTTCCTATTGAAGTATAAATGAAACTTAAAACGAACAGAAATTAAATAAACAATCAATGCAAACAAACACACAATAGATACTAATGTAAATTAATAAATAAATCTTAAAACGAGTGAAACTTAAATTGAATATGCAAATCAAGCTTGAAACGAACAAAAATCACTACAAAAAAGAGTTTGGGTATGACCTCCTTCTCTCTTTGTAAAAGTCTAAAACCTACTGCGTCATTTGCGCTGTACTGAAAACTATATGCGTCTTTAACAGTCTTGGAAAGTATAAACAACATCTAATTGAATATGTGATGTATTATGATATTAATTATTGAAAGATCCATCAGTTCAAGAATTTATTTCACTGTAATTGTATTTTATTTTCAATGCTGTAAGAACTGGAAAAGAAAATATTTGTAGTATAATTCGTTTTCAGTTAAGCGCCAATGACGCAGTAGCCTTTTGGTTTTTATGTACAGTTAGGAAAGGAGGCAGTATCCAAATACTTGTTTGTAGTGAAACTATATTCGTCTTTAACATCTTTAAAAAGAGCTAATAAATTAAACTGAATATTTGATGTATAATAATATTAATTGCCGAAAGCTCATGACTTCAAAATGTTACTATAATTTTAATGTTTATTTTCAATATCATGTACAAAAGAAAATATTTGTCATAAAATTGGCTTTCAGCAAAGCGCCAATGATGCATTAGGTTTTAGACTTTTACAGTGAGAGAAGGAGGTCATACCCAAACTCTTGTTTGTAGTGATTTTGGTTTGTTTCAAGCTTGATTTGCATATTCAATTTAAGTTTCACTCGTTTTAAGATTTATTTATTAATTTACATTAATATCTTTTGTATGTTTGTTTTCATTGATTGTTGATTTAATTTCTGTTCGCTTTAAGTTTCATTTATGCTTAAATAGCAAAATATTTTTTTTCGTTTTAAGCTTGATTTTCATATTCAGACTAAGCATTACTCACTTTAAGATCTGTTTATTCATTTATTATTACTTGTTGCATGTTTTTGCTATGATTGTTTATTTAATTTCTGTTCGTTTCGGGTTTCATTTATTCTTTAATAGTAATTTCTGGTCGTTTAAAGTTTGAATTTTAAATATATATATATATATATATATATATATATATATATATATATATATATATATATATATATATATATATATATATATATATATATATATATATATATATATATATATATATATATATATATATATATTACAAGCCGAAAAAGACCACCGTTTTTTTTTTTGTCTTTTAGCTGAGACCTAGTGCAGAATAAGCCATGACCACCGATTCCGGTGGTTGCGCTTACGCTCTGAATAGTCATGAAAAGTAAGGATAATTAGTATAGAGATGGGTATTCTAATACCACTGGTTTGGTAAGACCAGCTCTGGGGAAAGAATGGACACACATCAAAGCTCTCCATATAAAGATATGATTCGAAAGTGTAATTTTATTGGCATACTTTGTTTTTGAATTTGACGTCATTATTGAGGTATAAGCTCTTTCAAAATTCTTAAAATTTCTTCTCGACATTTCAAATAACTGGTCCCTTGAATGTTAATGAAAATTACTATTTTCGAAGTTTCATCCCATTAGAAATATTTATCGTCTTACAGTTTGTCTAAAAATGATGGATTAATTATGGTTTGCTGTTTGCTCTTTCACAATTACTACCATGATGCTGTCATTTCTTTTTTTCAGTCAAATGGTAGAGTATCAGTGTGTTGTCTTGTATTATAATGCAAGAAAGGGGGCCAAGCAAGATATAATGAAGATGTTTGAAAAACTACGCAGTCGCCTTCGTTCTCCTTATTCTCTATGCTTCTTGGTAAGATCTATTTATTCTTTCCTTATATTTTGTTGGAAACCAATTGTATTTGAGGGTTCACTATAAAAGTGGGTCAAACCCAAAAGTCAGATGTATAGTTTTATTTAGTAAAACATATACATAATGCAGCCAAACATATTGTCTTATTCGCCGCACCCCCTTCCGCGAGGCTCGATGTTTGAAAATGCAGGTCTTCTGTTAGTGTTTTCTGGGTACTACTACTACTAGCAACTCATAACAGCACCAAGCCGCTTGACGTCAACGCAGCTAGGGATTCACCTCCATCCCAATCTATTCAAAGCCTCAATCTTTGCACCCTCCCGAGAAGTTCTAATTTCCCCTAAATCTTTCCTTACAACATCCCACTTCATTCAGAGACTGCATAATGCTACACCCTGTATATATACTGCACCCGTAATGCCGCGACTTTTATAGTCGTTTTTTTTTTTTCCAAACGTATATGGGGCAGGGTAGGAGAAATCTTATAAACACCGTTGAACATTTTCAAAAAGTTACGGTTCAATTGTAACCAGGGGTGCAATGTTGCACCCTGTAGTATTGTCAGTTCTCTGGTGATCTATTTGGAAATCTGTGGTAGAATTCATAGGCAAATATTGAAAAGTTTTGATTAGCTCGTATGTGAAGGTGATCTAAACGGCCTATTTGTACTAGGAGTCGATTGTTGTGTATGCAGAACGTTTGAGGCAAACTCTGTTATGGCTCTTTCATACTACACCATATAACCTTTCCAACTAGCATAACATAAGACTTTGCGGTACGCTATGTAACCTTACGGAGCAATCTCCGGCAGTGTTGAGTAGAATCGAGACCTACTTTCAATTTTTGTGGCATAGGGGTATGTTACGCTAAGTAAAAGTCGTAGCACAAGCACACGAGCCTGCACCCAAATCAGCGGGAAAATCCTATCTTCCTGTTATCTTGAATTTACTGTGACACAACTTTGCTTCCTCCTCAGAGCTTTTCAACTTCCTAATGGATTGGATTTTGAAGTATTCCATGGAAGTTTGCGTTGGAATCAACATGAGCCCTTATTTTGTCGTCACCAATTTGTACTTCGTGGATGATGTCTCGCTGCTAGGTAGTTGTGCGCTGGTAACACGGAGCATGCTCCAAGGGGTATCTGTAGCATATTCTCCCTTGGGATTAAATATCAGTATCGAGACGATGAAATGATGACCAATTTAGTACTGAATTACTTCCAGTTTGAACTTCTACAGCTGAGAAGTTCAAATACCTTGGTTCAATCTTAAGAGATTGGTGGTAAAATCAGTGCTTGCATATCAGCAGCTTCCTCGGTCTTTTCGCAACTGTGTGGATTAAAGTACCCAAAACTCAGGCTTTGAACTTGTTCGATCAGAGATGCCTGATATACATACCCAATAAAATAACAATATTATTTCTTAAAATAATGAATAATTATGATAATAATCGAGTCACGAATAAAATAATAAGAGAATGTCGCAGACAGAGGTTTGATCTGGAAACCATCGTTTACCGTCACCGTCTCTCCTGGTTTGGCGATGAATGTGGCGGACCTGATTATTTCTAATTTATAGGACCTTTCTTTGCAAACCACAGTCAAGCTAGAAAAAAAGGCATGGAGGAAAGTCGAAGTCCTTGATGGTACCGTGAAATCTGACATCGAACCCTTTGGTGGTCTCAGATGACACGATTGCCGATGGCACCATTCCTGGCTTAAAATTGTTGCTCTTCTGACCTTCGACCGCACCGAGCAGAATGCGACCATCTGCCACTAGCTCCAGGGAGAGCTCCACTCAATATAACAGCAACAGAATGGATTTCTTGTTGTGCGAGTAATAAATTTTGAAAATAAACTTTAAACATTTCCTAGAAATTTTTTCTCGCTTGATCAAAGCTTGAATCTCCGTCACCGTTCCACTTTCTACATTTTCTTAAATAGTTTTGCTCATAATGATTGTGATTATTTCAAATGATGATTATGATGGTTTATGAATTGTGTGTTTGCCTAGTATGAAACGAATTGTTGATGTTTGATACAATATAGTTAACAGTACATAACTTAAACACTTAGCATAAAAAATTATGTACGTAGTGTGAAATCCGCTTTTGTCCCAAACTTGCGTAATTTGAAAAAACAGTTCTACCTCATTTATAAGAAGTACTGTTGTTTCATTGTATTCTCCAATCTGCCTGTTATTTTGCATTTGATTTTTAAATCATTATTATTATTCTAGTTTCCCTTTTTTCTCATTTTTGTTTTTATTTTTCTGAACTTTTCTTCTTTTCATCGTCTTCGTTTATTGTAGCATTTGATAACCGAGGGGGATTTTACTCGTATATAAGTTCAATGCTGGTTTTCTCCCAATCTCTGAGCTCTCCTTTGTTTGAAAAAAATGTTTATTTTTCTTAACAAGTTAAGCATTTGTTTGCCTTTTCTTCCTTTTTGAATTGGATGTATTATGTTGTAATAAAAATTGAGGGATGAAAACAGAATGGAAATGGAATTAACATTGCCTTGTTAAATCAGTAATTTGGCCCTTCAAAAGCCAATCTTTACTAAATCTGAGATTGATAATTACTTTTGTTGATTGGCCACCAACTCAGTACGTTTTCAATGATATTCCGTAAATTAAGGACCTACTTTTATAAATGACAAAAAAAAAATCAAAATCCTTTTTTTATAGACCAATTTGAGTAAATCTAAATGAGACTGTAAAAGGATCTCCATACTAAATTACATAGAAAACGTAAAGAAATTTTCTCTTTCGTTTTAAAGTGAACTTTTCTATAGGTTATAGAATCAGCCTGGGACATGCTATGAGTAGTTTTCTGCTTGGGCACGCAGAATTAACAAGGTGCAAAGCCGTTTCTTAATACTTCTCCCACTAAGTCCAGTGCACTGGATGCTGGTCGTGGATGTAGGAATTTTGAGGGGAGTGAGTAGAATTTTGTGACTTTTTGGCTCGACTCTTTTGTTTAAACGTTGCTGTTAAAACTTAACTTCGAATTGAAAATTAAACGAAAGTAACCTGCACCTACACTAGAGGAGGGTCGTACCTGCCTCCTCTCACTGGTACCAGGTGGTACCCCTAGACCCACCACTGCTGGATGCCAACCTAGAAGTTTAAGTATAAGTTATCGTCTACTGATGTGAATGGCCTCTATTCATGCACGGTATATTTAATTTTGTTTAATTTCTTTTGACATTGTAATGTCAAAAAATGAGAATAGTGAATTCTCCTTCTTTAGTAGTTTCTTGGGGTTAATAAGCATCTCTTATTAAACAAGGTGTCCCAACGTTGATAGGCTGGGCATAGTAGACTGAAGCTATTCTAATCGTTGAAAGATCTAAAGCCGAACTTGCCAACCTTTAAAAAAAAAAAAGAAAGAAAAAAAAATCCCAAGATAAAGAAATTATTTATTTCCCGGATAGATGGAAATTCGTTGATGATTTAACTGTCTTAGAGACATGTTTCAAAAATTTAAAAAGCAGCCCAATGGACATCTTGGAATCGATATCAGCCGAAGCTCTTACTGATGATATGAAATTCAACCCTTTAAAGTTAACTGTTCTTACTATTAATTTCCTTAAAACTCCTCCTTTCTCCTGTCCAATCCCCCCTGAAATGTCCGTTACCAATATGAAATTACTGGGCGTTACCATCTCTAGCGACTTAAAATGGGATTGTCATATTAGTGACATCTTAAAACGTGCAAATGCCGCATTTTCCCTCCTTAAACTCCTCAAAAATTTAAATACCCTAAATCGCATTGTTTGAGGATTTTCCTGTCATTTGTACGCCCAACCCTTGAGTACGCCTGTCCTGTTTGGCATCCTGGTATTTCCATTGAATTGTCGGACAGAATAGAAGCAGTACAAAAAAGGTGCCTAAGAATTATCTTCAATGAGGGTAAGTACCTTATATTTCCCTTCTTAGGAGAGCTAACCTTGTCACCCTTAAGGGAAAGGAGAGCAAAAATTACCTTGCGTTTTGCTAACAATGCTCTTCATAACCCTCGAACAACTCCCCTTTTCCCCGGTCAATATTCACCCCTTCAAAACCCGCCTCCGCGTTCTGTGTCAACAAAAATCCCCCTTCTCGCCCCAATAAGAGTTTGCACTGAAAGATATAGAAGAACTTTTATCCCTTACATAGTTGACATTTTCAACCACTGAATCTCCGCTGCCTCCCCCCCCCCTCACTCACTCTTTACCTCATAGTTATTAATTTTAATGCCCATTTTGCAAATTTGGAGGTTTTATATTTATGTTTGTTAGTCACCAACTAACTTATGTTTTTGTTTTAATCCTACTTTATCCCCTTGTTAATTTTACGAGTTTTTTTTTTGTTTTTTTTTGGGGGGGGGGGGGCATTTTTGCTGACTTGGCATTCGGCCTTCTATTTTTATGAGTTTACTTTGTACTTTGTTTTTGTTTTTAACGTTCTTACTAATTTGACATTGACCCTTTTATAATTTTTCTGTTGTTGTTTGATTGTTTGTTTTTGTTGTTCTTTTTTCGCTGTATTTGACGCTAAAGTGCGAATTCGGCCCTTTTGGGCTTGTGATAGCCATTTTTCAGCAATAAATCTTATCTTATCTTAAACAAACGGGATTATGGTCAGTAGAAGGAAAAGTGAAACTAAAACGACGCGGACGTTTCATCTACATTATCGTCTTCAACGTTAAATGTAGACGAAGAACATAGATAAAATCTAAAATGATCTATAAAACCTAAAATTAAATAAAATTTAAAACCAAAAAAAATAGATATATATAAAAGTGGTGATTTTACGAAATCACCAGGGGACTAGATTAAATATAAGATGAAGGAGAATTGCAGCAGTGGAAGCTAACAAAAGGATTATTTCGTAACAAAATAATAAATTGTTTTTTCTTAGATTTAGATTTTATTTAATTTAGATTTTAAAGGTTATTTTAGATTTTATTCTTGTTCTTAGCGTTGAAGATGCCTTGTTTTATACAGATAAAATATCAGCATCGTTTTTGTGTCTTTCTTCTACTACTAGCCAAAGACCTGCTTGTTTCTTCGGCTTGAAATTTTTTTTTTCTTTATTTTTATTCAAACGATGTATGAAACCAAGAAAGGAAAGGATATAATAAATGAAAAATCAGATCAAATAGGGGAGAAAACGAAGATTTTGTCAGCCAATAGCAAAATATGAAGACGAAAAACAAGCAAATATTTCGACAAGGCTCCGCCAAGTAGTCCTCAGTGCTCAAAAAAAAAAAAAAAAAAAAAAAAAATCTAACCTTTCTCTATGAACTTGACAAGAGGAGAAAAAATACTGAATCAAAAAGCAGCCAGAAATAAATGAAAGAGAATTTACCAATTGAATTGGACAAGTATCCTTTGCCTTGCAATAGATTTTGCCTGTCTCAAAATCATTGCAGATCTATTACAGGCAAAATTTATTGCAAGGCAAAGAATACTTGTCCAATCCAATTGGTGGATTCTCTTTCATTTATTTCTGCCTGGTTTTTTGATTAAGTATTTTTTCTCCTCTTGTCAAGTTCGCTTCGAAATGTTTGATTTTGTTGTTTTTTATGAGCACTGAGGACGACTTGGCTGAGGTCCTTGTCGAAATATTTGCTTGTTTTTCGTCCTCATATTTTGCTACTGGCTGACAAAATCCTCGTTTTCTCACCTATTTTATTTGATTTTTCATTTATTATATCCTTTCCTTTCCTGGTTTTATGCGTCACGTATATCCAGTGTGGTTTTAGAATGTATTTTATTCTAATGGTCAGATGTGATTCTGGGTTTCTGCTCACCCAAAAGCTCTTTGCTTGGTCCTTATCTCCGGAAAGGAATACCTGCTTATGTGGCCAATACTGGTGCTGGAATCGACCTTTCATAAATTTGCATAACCAAAACCATTATTGTAAATTGTGTCTCGTAACATGAAATGTTTCGACGTTGAGAGACAGTTACTGTGTTAAAAAACGCAGTCGTCTTGAACTAGGCTTGTTAAGTGTGTGTTGAAATCGAAGGGTTGGGAAAGATGTAATTAGGTGGGGTGGAATCTGGTCATTTAAGTAGGAGGAATGGACCTAAAGATAGGTATTGGGACTTGATTATGAAGCTTTTCAAGTCTTTTAGTTTGGGAAGATTTTAGTAGTAGTCTTAGCCTGGGCTTGGCGGATGCGGAAGGTCGCAATTTTAATAGACTGGTGTAATGTGTTCTGTATAATAACCTATTGATAACCAATTGGGTGATAGTGATGGTATTGGTGTTACCTTAAAGTATCACGAATATGACGAACAGAACATAAAGTATAATGACCATAGATAGTGGAAAAACATAAAAAATAGCAACAATACAAGCAGAAATAAAGTTCAGCTTCATCAGATGACTTTATATCGACAAAAACAAAACACGATCATCTCGTTGATGATGCTGTTGTAAATATAATACTGGCAGGACTAATGCAGGAAACTAGGGTTCTAGGAGTGGTGTTATTGGTATCAAAGGAAAAAAGTTTCCTAAACTGTGGTTAGGTTTTAGAAAAAGGGTATAAAAAACAGTGATATAATTTTTAATAATTTGAAAGTGAAAGAAGAGGTATCTACTACGGTGTAGTTAGAGGAAGTGTTAAAAGGATTGGAAATAATTATCCTGTAGGTCTTTATAAATACTATGTAAATGAGCTCTTGGAATACAATGGAAATGAGTTAATAGGTAACCCACTGAAAATACAGACATTTAGTGGAATTCTAAATATTTTCATATATTCAAGGTTATACTTAAAAAAGTCTTTTAACTAAAGCTTTTTATGAAGAGTGCACGTAGTAATATAAAGACATTTTTTGTGATTTCGCTATGAGTTTTGCAAATATATTAGTTCCTGTCTGGGTCTCCCCCCCCCCCCCCATCTATGTGTTTTCCATGTGTTCAAGAAACTTTTTGTAGGAACAAATTGAAATGATCAGATTTTCTATTGTTGTTGATAGTTTCAGTGCTCGTTTTGTATAAGTTGATGGAGAAAAGGGCGTTGATATTTAGACATATAGTATATTTTTGGGTTCACAGATCAAAATGAGATTACAAAAACGAGTTAGAAAATGTCCTACAATCCTAGAGGAATCCCAGAGAAAATAAGTGCGTTGTCAACTGCTTGTATATTCTATTTTTCTTTTGAAGATTCGTATGGTTGCAAAGCTGATTCAAGATGGAGATGAATCAAAACATTTAATTGATTTCCTGCGAACTTTGTACCCGTCACAAACACGACATTGTTGGGTATGAAGCTGCAGCTGCAATTGTAAATTTGAAGAATCAACCCTCAGATTCTCTCTCAAAGCAGCTGTTTCGGTTCTGCAGTTGTTTTTGGCTAACAGCAAGGCTGTTTTGAGATACGCAGCTGTTAGGACACTGAATATGGTGAGTTGCCTCATTCTCTTTCTTTTTTATCCTTAAACTTACTTTTTTTTTTCACATTTAGCCCTAAGCTGGAATGTCTTTTCTTGATAATTTCTATCCAAATTCCATTGCAAAATGTTTCTAGTTGCGAATTCTTAGTTTTTGCTTTTGGCCGAACTTAATCAAAGCCAAGCATTACGGACTAGATAAATACATAACTTATGTATAGATACATAACTTTTTTGATTATCTAGGAAAATCACTATCCCAGACAGGAATATATCTGGAAGTCCAGGGAGGAAGGAATGAGCGTCTTCCTATCTTCTATGAATAGGTTTTTTATATTTTGTATAAAACAATTTTTTTTTTTTTTATGTTTTCAAAGTTTGGACTAGCTACTAGGCAAATTTGGAAAATAATTTTTGAACTAATTGTTTGTTTTTTTCTAATTAACATAATCTTAATGTTCTCAGTAAGTAGTAGTTTTTTTTTTTTTTTTTTTTGAAAAATCTAAGAGGGCGAAAAGGTTCCCCTTATTGAAAACACACTTGTGTTTTCCCCGTTCTTAACCAATGTCTGTATTTTAAACCAGTTTAAGGACTACAGTTCTTAGCTCTCTTATTCGGTTAAAACACGGGAACTGTATGATATGTATTTTTAGGTATCAATGATTCATCCTGACATAGTCATTCCTTGCAATCTCGATTTGGAGAATCTTTGCACCGATAGTAATCGTTTAGTGGCAACTCTGGCAAATACGACGCTGCTGAATACATGCAATGAGTCATCTGTAGATAGGCTTATGCGACAGATTTCAAATTTTGTCTCTGATATATCAGACGAATTGAAGATCGCAGTGGTACAGGTGAGTTAATTATTCTGGCCAGAGTTCTATTTTGATCTGGTAGGCAGATTCAATATCGCTCAGCAAGAAAGACTATTTGGGTAATGGGGGGAGGGAGTAATGGAAAGTTTCTCGTCCGTAGGTGAGAAAGGCTAATTTCGAAAATAGTTTATGGTTCAAAATAGTCGGTGTTCTATGCTGATTCAAATACTTATACCCATTATCTTTAGAACTGTCCCCTTAAAGTTGATAACATTAAAGAATGTGCATGATTTTTAAAAGATGTTATTTGTGAAAGGTTAGCAATTTAATGAAACTAAACACAGAGGCACCACATATGGGTAAAGGAGGGGCTTTGTTTCAATTTGCACCACTCGCTGATGAGAAAGTTTCTCTTCGTGTAATCATGGCAGAAAAAGAAAACTACACTGATTCACGTTTCTTACTTATTCTTGCTAGAATCTTGATCTCAGTCAGTAGAGGAGCTGTCAAAAATGATTCACCAGTTCGTAAAATCCATTACTCCTCCCTCAAATTTATGTCTGTTTCGGATCAGAATTGAAAAATTCCTTTTTGGCCTGCAAGATTGTGCTTACCAAGTAGCTACTTATCTCTTATGTACTACGTACAGTTGGCACTCTTTTAAAGGTTTTTTTTTTTTAAGAAAACTTCAGAAAATATTTCTTTGAATGAAATAGACCGGTCGGAATTGATAAAGCAGCCTCAGTTGGCTGTCTTAAAAATTAAAGATTAGCTAGGGTCAGGCCTCTCATAAAATCTTTTACTTTATTTCCGTATTTTACGTCAAATTCATCAATTTGTTCTGCAAATAAACAGTGTAGCTAAGTCTGCTGCAGAGGGAAATTATGGTTGTTGGAACTTTTGTAAATAAAACCCTGTCAAAATGTAAACCCGGAAAGAACAACCAGTTGTAGATAATTTGGTATTACTTATTGGTACTTAGCATTTTATATCACACTAAATTGTTACCCGTCCCGACATCTTTATTCTGTGTATTTATATACCTTTCACCACATGAATGGTACAATTTTATTGCCAATGTTACATTTGGTTCAGATCTATAAAAATTACTTTAGGGTTTAGATGATGGGAAAATAAGTATGCTGGGTCTCATTCAAGAGCAGTTTCTCAACATTTCTGGGTAGGGATCTATAAGTGGAGACTCAGTGTATGCCAGTTTGTCCTAATTTTAGGAATAAATGGGATAAAAAAGGTGATGATTGTGGGTCATATGCATTTATGAAACTAGCCCCGGCCACGTTGTGACTGAAACTGTCAATAAGCACTTTAGTGCATGAAGTGCCTACTGTTTTCTGGCAACAGCTGTGATGATATTAAGGATTTATTAGTGACATAAATGATATTAATGAATAATGCTAATTATACTGACATTAATGAGTGGACCTTAAGGAAATTCAACTTAAACAGGGCATAGCTCCAGTATTTTTATTGGGGGGGGGGCAAGAGGGGTTCATATTTGGAGAGTCAAGGGGTATTGGCTATGTAATAATTTTTTCTCCAAATTATTGGGGGGCAACTGTCCCCCTTACCCCTCCAAAACGATGCCACTGAACTTAAGCAAACTTGAGAATTTGAACTTACTAAGTTACCCTAAAGGGGACGACCATGATTTGACCTTATTTCGTTAGTCAAGATTTCTAGGTGTAAAGCCTAAACATTCGGACTCTTTTCTTAGTATAATTTATATAAATTTAGTGTATATATAAAATTGATCTCATTGGAGATAGCACTGTACATGATTTTATCAAATGTTAAGCGGATCAACTTGTTTATATGAAGCTTAAAAATAGATGGCTATATTAACCATATATTTTGTATAGATTACGTGGCTCTTTATAAACAAATGTGCAATCCCGCGGTATTACTGCCTCTGAAGCTGGAAAGCCCGATATATAGGTATTCAAACAATTTTAAATCAATTGGCTATCTCAGATATTTAAAGTTCTGTATCCCTCAGTTTTTATGCGAAGAATTGGCAGAAAACGCCACTTCCTTGTGATAAAATTCTGGCTACTTAAAAAAGGTAACGAGAACTTTTAATTTGCGTACGAATGACCCCTGTCCTGATTTTCTAGGACCATTGATTCGTAGCTTTTGATAGATAAATTTAAACTTGATGAATTTTATATAATTGAAATCAGCATTAAAAGTCAATTTTTTTGAAGCATTATTTATTATCGAAGATTCCCCTTATAAGAGTTCGGTTACTGTTAGCCCCCGTTGTTCCTCTTTTAGTTCGTTAGAACGAACTGTCTGGTACTTCCCCCATTTACTTTGATTTTGAGAGCAAAAAGCCCCGGCAATAGTTTTTGGACGTTTTGATTGAATTTTCACACCGACCAGTGTCTAGGGCATTATACCGGTTCAAAGAACGATGTTTGGCATTCATACTAGCTAGGAATTTTTTTATTCGTTCCTAGCGATAAGCAGGATCAGAGTCATTAATCATCGACTCGGACAATGCAGAGGACCCTAATAGGATCAATTCCACGCTTGAAACCGAAACAACTGTATTGCCCAGGAAACTGGCGAGGGGAATCATCAAGATAAATCTCAAATAAAAGGGTTATCTAAGTAGTTTATGTGCCGCAATAATTTTTTTTTTTTTACAAAAATAGGGGAAAACTGAATGAAATAAAAAACATTTTTGTATCGAATAGTAATTATCTGAAGTGGAGTCCTATTATTGATGGAGATTGTATTTGAATTAAAATTCCCATGGAGTTGGTTAAATTCATCTTTCTCTCTTTTTTTGCGTGTTCCTCTTTCGTTATTGGGGTATTCGTTTATTTTGGACGTCTGAAGTTTGAATAACGTTTAAATAAGCACTTCCACAATAAAGAACTGGGATGAAGAGATTTTGGCTTCGGATGGCTGACAATGGATATATTTTTCTGGGGGGGGGGGGGCGAAGTTTGAATGAAAGGTGTTAAATAGTCATATAACATAAGTACTGCACTAGAATTGGGCCTAAGATTTACCACTACTGAGAATTTAACTAATGAGGGGGGACTCGAATAGTTTGTCTGAATTGCCCCCCACCCCTCTAAGTAATTTATTCCTTATCTTCATTGTCTCGGGACGACAAAATAGAAACACGACGAATCAAAGGAAATCTCTTATGGTGCTATGAGTATTTTTACTGAAGCATATGATAGGTTGCTTTTTTGTCGGAAATCATTTAATTGTGCATATTTTCAGTTATTGTTTAGTATTATGACTATTTAAGTATTCTTTTATTTGATTTAATATTTTGTTTTGTTTTGCAAATAAATTTGAAGACATTTTTTTTTTTGAATATGACAAATTAATGCAATGCAAAACCAGTATTTCTAGTGAATTTCGCAAGACTTTACATTGTTACAATTTACAAATAAACATAATATGCTGCTTTAAAGACAAAAACTTAGAAAGAATCAACTAGGGTTGGTGAGGAGGAGTAAAGAGTAATGAGGAAAGGGGAGTAAACACCATTATGAGCAATGGGGTAAAAAATGCAAATTAGTTTGTGACCGCTCAGATAAGAGTTTTTAGCCTTATAGACATAGTGGATGTATGACTAAGTGCATCTCCTCGCCCTTTCACCTTCCAAAAGGATAGAGAGATTGTGTCTTAAATATAGGCTTCGATCCCTTCTTCCATAAAAAATTGTGCAACAAATACACCTGCGTAAGAGGTCAAATTGTTTGGACCTCTGTAAACAGATTGTACCTGAATATTATTTGGCTGCTTTGGCTTTACCTTGAATATCCCTGTGAACCGGAAGGTAGAGGGACTCTATGCCTATGAATTAATCAGAAAGATTTCCCAGGATAATTAGAGGCCTGCACATGCCTAGTTTTGTGATCTCGAGTATTTAGACCTGATTTTCAATTATGGCCCTAGGCAGCCTGAACTAAGCTGACAATTTAGTGTGTTGAATATTTAGGTCTATATCAAGGCTAATTGTGCTCATTTTTTTCTCTCTTTTGTATATCCCATTTTGGAATTGAAAAAATTGTTCAATCTACGCAATTTTTCTTTGTGTTGAACTATGTTATAAATCTGTTACTCGTATTTTATAGAATGTTCGTACGTTGTGCCGTCGTTTTCCGAAGAAGCACAGTTCTCTTTTGTCCACTCTTGCTAATTTCCTCCGTGAAGAGGGGGGCCTCGAATACAAGAGTGCCACAGTGGACACAATTATTGCAATTGTAGAGGATAACCCGGAAGCCAAGGAACTAGGTAGGGTCTTCCACTTTCTCTCTCTCCCTTTCTCTCTCTCCCTCTGTTTCTCTCTCTATTCCTCTCCTTTTTTCTCTATCTCACTCTCTTCTTATATTTATTCTTCTTATATTATCTCTATTTATTTTTCTTTTTTTCTTACTTTTTCACTCTCTTTCTTACTTTTTCACTCTCTTTCTTACTTTCTTTTTCTTTCCCCAGCTTTCTTTCTCTCTTTTCTTATTGTCTTTTTTTTTACTTTATATCGCTGTTTTTCCCCCTCTTTCTTTTTTTCCCCTTTTCTTTCTCTATCCCTATATTTTTTCTTTCATTCTCTCTCTCTTTTTTCTCTATTCCCCTTTCTTTCCCTCTCTGTGTCGAAGCTGAGTCGGCTAAGCTTCAGATTCTGGATCTCACGATGGGAGTTTTTCTCGTCGGTATAAAGCACATATATTGGTACCTTTTTTTTCGACCCCCTGCCCATAAAAGGCTATACTCTACGAGTGCTTTGCGTGATGATGACACTTCCTATGAATTTTGTCTAAATTGTGCAAGTCTCTAACATGGGCACATTTCCTGTTCTCTTTCTCGATATTGGTGGTTGTACAAGACTTAAAGGGTGATTGCCACACTTAACTCTGAGTAATTTTTAGCTCTTCTAGAAATAAGGAATTAAATCAGGAGGACAGTGATCATGGGTGCCAAGCCACTGAAATGTTGGCGGGGGGATTTTAATTCTCAAAATCAGGGGGGGGGGGGGGGGCTCAGTTTTTCTTCTTTATTCAATGAAAATACCACGAAAAGATATTTTTAGTAAATGAACTTCTGCTATTGTCAAATCTACCACTGGTAAAAGGTCTCTTATAAGAAACGCTGATTTGGCGCCCTGATTGCCAGGAATCACCCCGGGGGATCTTTATTCTATCCTGTCATTAAGCTGAATAAATAATGTACCTGCTTTCACAGGTCATTGAGTTGGTTTTGTGTTTCATGACACCAAAGAATTTACATAATTTAAAGAAAACTCGAGTAGCACTGATTGCCAGAATATTCGGTATGAAAAAAAAAAGGAAGAGGGAATTAGGGTCTTTAAAAACCGCCTAACTGATCTATCTTATCTCTTAATTGCGTTTATGTATTTAAGCCATTTGTTAATATTAAAAACACTTTGCATGTCTCTAGCAATGCCTTGAATTTTTTTATGCTTTTGTAGTAATTACAAAGATCTCTTTTTTCCTTTTAGGTCTGGTTTACCTGTGTGAGTTTATTGAAGACTGTGAGCATACTTCTTTAGCCGTGCGTATACTGTACCTGCTAGGTCAAGAAGGCCCAAGAGTCAAAGACCCTCGTCGCTACATTCGTTATATTTACAATCGCACTCAACTTGAGAATTTTGCTGTCCGTGCTGCTGCTATATCTACCCTCGCTCGCTTTGGAGCACTCTGCCAAGACCTATTGGCGGATATCCTAGTTTTGTTGGATCGCTGCAAAACGGATCCCGATGATGAAGTCCGTGACAGAGCAACGATGTTCCGCTTTTTATTAACTCAACCTTCGCTTAGAAACATGTATATATTGAGTAAGATTGAAGTATCTGTCGCCATGCTTGAGAAAGCCCTTCTAGAGTATATTGAAGCTAGAAATTTTGACAGGCCATTTGATATGGGGGCTGTACCGTTAGCACCGGCTGATCGACCCTCTAGTATTGAACCGATTTTATCCGCTAGACCAAAACAAGCACAGACTGACTTGCCACTGGATAGCTTTAGGTGTCTTCCAAATCTTCCTGAGCTCTCTGCTTATGGACCACTTTTTAAGATGTCAGATCCAATAATACTTTCTGACAGTGACATGGAGCGTTACGTAAAGCTTGTTAAACATATTTTTAGTAATCATATTGTTTTAGAATTTATTTGTGTTAATACTATGGACAATCAAATCCTTGAAAACGTATCTGTTGAACTTGAGCTTCCTGATGAGTTTGAAATAGATGCCTCTATTCCATGCCCTGCCCTTGAGTATAATGTAGAAGGTAGTGTTTATGTCAGTTTGGCATTCCCAGAATCTTTGAGTAATTCTGTTGGCTCCTTCCCAACCAAATTATTATATTTACTCAAGGAAGATATAGATGGTAGCCCTAATTGCGCAATTCTTGATGATTATCCCGTCAATGATGTTGAAATTGATGTGTCTGATCACTGTAAGAAGGTTGAGCAATGGAATTTTAATGAGTTATGGGAAGAGCTGGGAGAAGGCTGCGAAATCGCTGAGACTTTTTTACTCCAAGAGCCATCTCTAAAGGATGCTGTCTGGAAAGTTGCAAGTCATCTTGGCCTAAAGCCATGCATGGACAGTGACGCAGTGCCTAGTGGAAAAACTACCCACACAGTTCTTCTGTCAGGGCTATTTCGCGGAGGATTTAATGTGCTTGCTATTGGCCGAATGGGTCTCTCTGAAGAAGGGATTGCTATTAAACTTATATTACGATCATCCTCGACTGAAATTAGTGAACTCATTGCCTCTGCTATTGAATGATTGGATGTTAAGTAGCGTGCTTGATCGTTGTTAATTTTGTCTTTGAATATGGTATGCAATAATGCTTTATTTGTTTGTTTGGCTCTTAATGAACATCTATTAAAATTTCGTATTACATATTGCATTCCCGCTTACAAATGGCTAGCCATGTATCATGTATTGAAAGTGATTTGCATTTGTGTATCTGATACAAAGGTTGTTGAGTTTTTTTTTTTTTTTTTTTTTTTTTTTTTTTTTTTTTTTTTTTTTTTTTTTTTTTTTTTTTTTTTTTTTTTTTTACATATTATTTAGTTTAAAGTCAATAAAGCTTCTTTTAAGGCATGTAAAAATGACTTATTTCTTTCACTAAAAATTTTGAGATTTTCTTGAAGACTGGAAACATTCGCTTTCAATCAGGATTTTCATAGCAACGTAGCTTGACCGTTTTTCATTGCTAATATTTTCTATTTTCTGTCTCCTTGTGACCAAAAATGGACTTATTGTTTTACAGTAATGGGTGTAATCAAAATTTGCTTAGAGGTAGGGGTGCATGTACACAAGCCCTTATCTCCCGCCCCCAAATTTTATACTGTTTTTTAAATGTTTAAATCTAGTGGAATTCCTTCTACTGTGTAACTTCCTATGGTTGTACCCATGTACACAAGTAGCAAGATACTGCACTCTTGTGAAGTTTCTGATGATCATTTTGTTTTAGCCTGGTTTACAGTGTGAAGTATTTTATGCTTGTTTGATTTTTCTTGAGGGGGGGGGGGGATATGAAAATTGCACATTTTGGGAAATCTTGTAGCATAAGCATAGAGTCCAATATGGCAGCCATCTCAGATGCTACAAAACGGTTGCCATACTAAATATTTTTACCACATCTCAGCTTCTAAATAATCCAAAGCATTGATTTTAACTGCTAAAATACCTTTAAGAGGGCCATAGGATACAATGGTGTGTTCCATTTGCAGAGACTTCAATATGGTAGCCATCTTGGATGCTATAAAATGGCTGCCGTGCAGCTAGTGTTGGGCGATATTGGATATCGATATATCGGACTAAATATCGATGGTAAAAGTAAATATCGAAAACGATATTTGTGTATTTTAGAATATTTTCAGCTTTTCCTGGTGTCTACCGATGAACGTCCAGGGAAAAGATCCAACATTGAAAACTGCTTCACAAATGGCCGGGAAGAAGAAGAATAATTTCTTTAATCTATTGACTCATACGTGCTGATACCCTACATAGCTTTCGTAGGGTCAAGGATCTCACACAACGTAAATAGTTTGTCCTCAAACAAGAATTGCTGCTTGTTTTGCTTCATCGCCTCCACATATAACTTACGTGCGCATTCATAAATGACTTTCACTTCACGTTCATCTGCTTTTGTGCTCGGATTTGACTGCAAGGTTTGAAGAGACTCGTGATCTGCCATCTCCAAGTACACATCTTCAGCTGGAATGTATTCACTTGCTTTGTCAGGGTCGAGATTATATAGCGAGGTTGATCTAATGCAGCTAGTCTTTATGAAATTCATGGTCGGATTTCTTAGAAGTATCTCCACCTCTAATTCTATTTTGTGGAACAAAGAGTTTTTCACGTTGGAAAAGAAGATTAAAATCTCTAAACAGCTCCAGCACATAGAGCTGGAACTTAAGTTAAATCCGAAGCAGTCGATTTTTTAGGGCTTGCGATACACTATCATTTGCGTGAGTTGGATCCTCAGCTGCTTCTCCCTTAAAGTAGCTACTAAGCGCATCCTAATTATGCAATAGTCGCTCAACGCACATCCGAAGAGACAGCCAACATGTCTGACATGGGGCAAGCACATTCAGGACTGGGGTGTCTGTAAACTTCTGGTGCAATTGGAACTCATAGCGTCGTTGGCACTCATGCTGAAGTGGCCGTATACTGTGCAACACAGATCTCCCAATCGCTTTGGCAATTGTTTGCAAGCATAAGAAGCAACTAAATGAATAGAATGACTGCTGCACTTGACACAATATTACAGATGGGAATTTGTCCTTGATTCTGCTCACAACCAAGTCATCACACTCAAACATAGTATTACATGTGTCTGCACAGAATCCAACCCAGATTTCTGGTGTATATTTTTATCTTGAAGAACATCGCAAATAAGGTTGAAAAGGGTTTCTGCTTTCCCATCACAACGCTCAACCATATAAAGGAGATCTACTTGTTTTTCAAACTCCTTATTGCAGAACAAAACTGCAACAAATTTTAAAAAGTTTCGCCTTTCTTAAACTAGTGATAGGTTTTTTTTTTTTTTAATCACTAAGAGAACGGTCCCACCCATTTGCTAGTTTGAAAATCCTTCTTCAGTAACAAAAGAAAATCTAGAACAATTAAAAATCAGACAAATATCCGTTTCTTACTAAAAATCCGACAAAATTCCGACATCTGACACAATTTTTTTTGTCTGACAAGAGGGCCAAAAATCCGACATAGTGAAAGCACTGGGCAAAGAAGTTGTTGGTTGAAGCAGGCTCTTCAGCGTTTTTTCCGGCAAAGGAACAGGTGAACGCGGAGGTCATTAAAACTCGGTCGATTTTGTTTCAAAATCTCTTCAGTAAGAGCAGATATTAGAGGTAACCACGACAGAGCTGCTCTAAGGATTGTCTACTTTCCTTTGGAGAAAATGAAGGTCACAGTAACACAATCGGTGAAACAGTACAAAATTCAATTGAATTTACTAGAGACGGTGGAAGTCTATTTGTAAGTTCTTTGATCGAAATTACTTTGTCCCGCAAGCGAACCAAAACATTAGGGGTGGCATGGCTTTGCTTTTCAATCGTCTTAAAATACTGAAGCAAGATGACCACAATGTCTGTGCCATTTACTTCCACGATTACATCCGTGCACCCCGTCCTGACACAGAAACCCGTGTGAAGAGGGACACGGGTATCCGCTTCTTCATGTATGCTGCTCAGTTCATTGGCAAATCTCTCGCAGTTTACAGTCTGGTTACCTGGAAGCAGCTGAACTACTCCAGTTCTATCTGTAAATCCTCCTGATAGGTACACTGGAAAGGCAAGGACTTTGTGGTCAGTAAGTAAGTAATTAAATTTATTGCCCGAAATTTCACATGGAATTAAAAGAAAGTATAACAAAGCAAAAAAGAAAAGAAAAGTCACACTAGGGAACATCACCAAACATATTTGATGTACATTAGCAAAAAACTACTGGCACAGGATGGCTAGCAACGGGTTCGCTCTTCCCTTAGCGGTTTTCAAAAAATTCTCGACGACACGGTTAACACAGACTGTTGGATCAGATAAACCATAATTACGCATGATATAGGAGCTACTCGTCCATGGTGGAAGTCTCAGAAGGAACTTCGCGAATCGAAAAAAACGGAACTCTTACTTTTGCACACTGAGTTGACGATAGGTATTTCCAAAAAGGTGCTATATACAGTACATATGGAAGGGCAATACAGCGACGCAAAATATTTACCGGCAGAACCGATGTCTATTACCAATAATTGACCCGTACATAATCTGGATTTTCACTTCTACGTGGCGTATAAGCTTTATCCCGGTGGAGTGGAGGCTTCGACCGATTCGTAAACCAAGGTAAGTAATGCTCTCAGATGGTTTCACAACTGAATCGCCCAAATGGATTTCTTCTTCGCACTGCTCTGCATTGAAAAACCAGATGGCAGATTTTGACACATTAAACGACAAACCTACGTTATTGTATTCCCTATTCAACACATCAAAATTCTTCGATAGTCGATCAGCGGACCTGTTCAAATTAAGCAAGTCGTAAGCATACGTCATCAATGAAACATCTATCCCTTTTGAAGCAAAAGAAGTAGCTACTTGGACTTGCGCCAGCAGGACACTACTGTTGTACAAACTCGGATACCCGACTGAACCTTGCCTGACTCCTTTACGGACCGGTACAACAGCGGATTCGACCGGATTTGAGTATATTTTGATTTGCGCTCTAAGGTTATTGTACATGTAGTATAATACTCTGACAATGCACAAATTTAGCCCTTGTTTATACGCTTTTAGAAGCGTGGCTAAAAAAAAAACCTTTTGTAATTAAAGAAAGTTATCTTTAATATTAAATCATTTTATTATAAAAAAACTGCATTTTCATGGTTAATATTGATGAATTACGTCATAATGGTACGTGATTAATCATCAGAATAGAGAACTGTTTAATGGCTCATTTTAAAAGAAATTTTCTGCATATAGAAACTTTTTGTAATTAACAAAACAATTTTTAATATAAAATAAATTTTTACAAAAAACTGTATTTTAGTGATAAATTATAAGACAATCATTAGAAGAGGAATGGTTTCCATTGCATGCATTGGACTTAGTTAGCTCCATGATTCTTTGAGGCTCATCTCTTACTAATCCAAAGAAAAAACCGTAGGCTTTTTCCTGTTTGTAATCATTATACCTCAGAAAAAGGCTGTTTAAACCGTATATCATAAAACACAGAAAGGTAAGCCCATTCGAATTTGACGAGAAGATAGAGGCTTATTATGGAGATCTTTTTAAAATTGTTTAAACCTTGGCGAAATGAAAATGAATTAGTTGCCAGTGGGAAAGAACAACTGCGAAACCTACTGTATTGAAAGTTTAGATTATCCCGACATGGTAGCTTACCATGAAAAATTTGATGTTAAGGTCAAAAGTGATACAGAATTTTAAGAATTATAATAAAGAACGAATATTCTACAGATTGTCTACTAATAACCATATATAACATAATAAGGGACATGACGTAATATCTAACACCGATTATGTACAAATAACCATATATGACGTGTTCAGAATCGCTAAAGTTATAAACTGCAAAAATATTTTAGGTATATGAGCAATAATTTTAATCTTTTAATTTAAATTAGAAAATACCTGAAAATTTTAAAACTAATTTTTCCGGGTTGCAGCGGAGCTAGAAACCTAGTAAGAGACGATCACGTCCAATGTTAAGAAATATAAAAACCCATAACTCCTAAAAAAAGGAGTTAGCTCAAAACAAAAAGTACACCATTAGAACTGCCTTGTTCGAAACCCCTATATAGGAAACTTTCTGTCCCTTGGTTTGAACAGCAAGGGAAATATATTGGCTTGAAAATCAAGAAAAGTTGGAGCTACTACAACATTCTGCCTAAACGGGATATTTTTTTTTCCACTGATAGCTTGGCACTGGAACATCGTAGAGAGTTGTTCAATGGCTCATTTTTTTAAAGGAAATTAATTGGGTTAAAAAATTTTTGTAACTAAAATAAATTATTTCTAAAAGAGAATAAAATTTTCCACTAAAAACTGCATTTTTTATGTCTTTTCATGCTGCAGTCTTTTCAAAGATATTTGATTTTTGTACATAAATCATAATCGTATGCCAGCGGTAAGATTTGAACCCACGCCTCCGAAGAGACTGGTGGCTAACACCAACGCCTTGGACCAATCGGCCACGCTGCCTCTCATAACTATATATGTGAATCCGGTTGCAGCAGTAGCTAGTAACCTAGTAAGAGACGATCAGTCCAAATGCTAAGAAATACAAAAACCCAGAACTCCTAAAAATAGAGTCAGGTCAAAACAAAAGTACATCATTTGAACCACCTTGTCTGAAACCCTACTAGATAAATAATGAATGTCGCCATAGTTTTATTAGAGCTATGACGTGAATAGAAAAACACGACATTATTTTGTTTTTTACATAAAGGATCGACATAGTTCATCATAAAATGTGGACAGAACTGAACCAAAAATTATAAACTATTAATCCGTTATGGTATTTTATAGAGTAAGAGAAAAGAAAGAGCATGTGAATATTGTTTTCATAGGTCATGTTGATGCTGGAAAGTCAACTATTAGTGGGAAGATTTTAGTTTTGACCGGGAAAGTTGACAAAAGAGCCATAGAGAAATACAAAGAGGAATCCAAAGGAAAATACAGAGATTCTTGGTTACTTGCTACTAATCAAGAAGAACGAGATAAAGGAAAAACGCTTGAAGTTGGTCGAAAATATTTTGAAACTGAAAGCAAGCATTTCACAATTCTGGACGCACCAGGCCACAAAAGCTTAGTACCAAATATGATTAAAGGAGCTTCCCAGGCTGATCTTGCTGTCCTTGTGATATCAGCCAGGAAAGGTGAAATTGAAACTGGTTTTGAAAGAGGAGGCCAAACTAGAGAACACGCTATGTTAGTAAAAACTGCGGGTGTTAAACATTTGATAGTGCTGATTAACAAAAATGGATGATCCTACTGTAAATTAGAGCAAAGAAAGATATGAGGAATGTAAAGACAAAGTAAGGCCTTACTTGGAGAAAGTTGGTTTCGACCCTCTGAAACATGTCACTTTCATGCCCGCCTCTGGCTTGACCGGTGCAGGTCTTAAGGAACCCGTTGGATCTGATATTTGTCCATGGTATTCGGGACCCACGTTCTTAAGTTTCATTGAGAATATGGCACCAGTAAGTAGAATGAAACACGCCCAATTTGTTATGCCAATTGTTGACAGAGACAAGGATATGGGTACTGTGGTTTTGAGAAAAGTGGAAGCTGGCACTGCTAAACTAGGAGATAAATTAATTGTTATGCCCAATAAGAGCCAAGTTGTCGTTGATCAACTGTGGTCTGACAATGATGAGGTGCAGGAGGTTGCGCCTGGAGAAAACGTACGAATTAAGCTGAAAGGCGTTGATGGAGAAGACATATCACCGGGTTTTGTCCTCTGTGACCCATCAAAATCTTGTACAACTGGCCGAATTTTTGAAGCCCAGGTTGAGATGCAAGAACATAAATGTATTGTTTCCGATGGTTTTTCTTGTGTCTGTTATATTCACACAGTCTCAGAGACTGTTCGAGTGAAAGCTCTTATTGCTATTGTTGACAAGAAAACAGGGAAACGAGAAACAACGAGACCTCGGTTTATTAAACAAACTCAAATTGCAGATACCCAATTTGAATGCCTTTCTGGAAAAATTTGCTTAGAGAACTTTCAGGATTTTCCGAAAATGGGCCGCTTCACTCTTCACGATGGTGCTAAAACTATCGCATGCGGGAAAGTATTGAAAATCATTGAATAGAAGATTTTTCTCAAGTTATAATTTCAAAGGAAAATTTTACACTAGCAATATAATGTATTTCTATGTATGAAAATCTTAATTTTTTTCAAATTAAGTTTGACGAGTGTGACAACGGCATTGCAATACTGATGTATATAAAAATGACGTCACTCACATACTTTTTTTTTCCTTCTAAAATTAAGCCTCATCATTTGAATAAAAGAAGCTTACAGCTTTTTCTTCTTTGGAATTGTAAGAGACAACCTCAAGGAATAGGGCAGCAAACTCTGCTCCGAAGATCTCAGGTCCAATTCCAACCGCAGGCAATTTTTACATCTTTGTGAATTTAAAGTCCAAACAAAACTACTATTAATAACTACTACATCCGATTCTCTTGAGTGACACCATTAATGATGAACTTTATCGATTCTTTATCGGTCCTATATTCTCGCCCAGCTTGTAAATTTAGTTTCAACTTTTTTTTTAATTAACACATTACGAAATAAAAAATATTAAGACTTTAAGGAATTAATATTAGCATATGTATATTAAACTGATTATGCAGATTAATTGGTATTTCCAATCGAATGAACCCCCTCCAAAGTTTTATATAGCCACCTCTCCCATAAAACCTTATATATTAATAATTAGCAACTAGTATAACTTATAGCTCTTGCCCTGAGGAATCTTGGGGGGGGGGGTGTCATTTTTAATAGTTACTAAACCTTTCAACTACACTGAACACAATTGCTATCTCAAAATTTTGATTGGATGTATTTGAGGAAATGATGGGTGTGGAGAGGGGGGGAGGGGGGCTTGTTGCCCTCCAATCACTTTTGACTATTAAAAAGAGCTCTAGAATTTTCAATTTCAAATCAAATGAGCCCCTTTCGAAGTTTCTTTGACAACTTTTTCTATACTAAAAAGCAAAAAAAAACATGACGAACAGTTCCTTTGAGATTGTGTGTAGTAGGGAATCAGTAATCTCATTATTTTTTTTACCCTTTTCTTAATGATCCAAAAATTTTAACTAATGGTGCAAGGACTCCTTGTTACTCGCAAAGTTAGACACTGGGGGGGGGGGGGGGGATAGGGGGGCATAGTATTCTGACATTTAACAAAATTTAACGTTTTTTTCCGGTGAAAAAAATTGTTCAAAAACTTTCTTCTCCCTCCTATCTGGAAATTATTTACATGTATGCGACCTCCCTCTTCCTCTGTTCAAAAATAAATACAGGAAAGCCATTGATTACACACGATACTACCAATAATATGTATGCATATGACTTCATGTCTGCTCAATGATTAAGGCTTAATGGCTTAAAAGGTGGCTTCAAGACATGAAATTTATAATTTCAAAGCAAAAACAAAAAATCTGAAAGCAAAGACGACTCTTGTAGCACAAAGACTAGCGGAATACGTTCGGCCTGTTTGAAAATTACGCCAGAAATGTGGTTTCCAGCTTCACATTCCGCGATCCGTTTGGACTCACTATTCACGGAAGCAGAAAGAATTTCCAGTCGCAAACACCCAATAGAAAGTTATTCCTGTCCGTCTTCATCTGCAAAAACACAGGGAAAGTGATTCAAGATTGGCTTTCCAAACCGCGAAGATCCCCCTCTAAAGGTGGGATTCTAATTCTCTAGATCTGTTCGCCCTCTAGTCCTGATCCATAAATAATAGATTAGTTTCCTAGATACCCCTACAAAGCTGTGAAAAGTTTTAAAAATTAGAACATGGTACGGAATTGGGGAAAAGAAATTTCTACAGAATTGAGCCAAACAAAGCCATTTAAATGTGATTTTGCCATAAAAATTGACAAAGTGTTTTGACGAAAATAAAACTATTTGTAACTGTACTAGGTGAGTATGATCTTGGTATTTAGAAAAGTCTAAGCTACTATTTTACAACATTAGGCTAGTTACTACCCCCACTGCTTGAACAGTGTCTAATCTTTGACAGCTACCTTACCTTAATCCATTCAAGAGCTCTAAGGTCTTCCAGGGTAAAATTCTACTTTAGCTACTTTGGCTATCTTGGGAAGGGGTTAGGTTAGGAAAATGAAACTTTGGGGGATGGGTGTACAGGCTAAAATATGGGTCAATATCTACCAAATCATATTATTGAGTTAGGAATAAAGTGAATGCACCATTTGATGCCTTCTTTTATGCTGATTACGAATATAATAAGTATTTCTATTGGAAATGAATTTCAGCCCCCCCCTATATATGCCAATTCAGGTTAGGTTAGTTAGGTATAGCCTATATAGGGGGGGGGGCTGAAATTCATTTCCGATAGAAATGCTTTATTATATTTGTACTCAGCATAAAAAAAGGCATCAAATGGTGTAGGCTATTCACTTTATTCCTAACTCAATAATATGATTTGGTAGATATTGACCAATTCCATTTTTGTCTGTGATTTGCTGATGACAGCTCTTAGAAATATAGCCAAAACTTTATCTAAATTCTGACAAAAATGTTTTATCTGAATTTTGAGTTTTCAATCTCTTTTTGGCCTTTCAATTTTAGTATTTAAAATAAAATTCCTGTTATGTCAGTAGAATTTTAAGCTGTATCAAAGTCCACCCTCCAATTTAAGAAATGATTTAAAACCTTATAAATTGGGATTGAGCATAGGCATGAGGTTCAAAACACTTTTCTTGTGCCTTATTTCAGCAGAAGATGTACTTTGGAAGGTTTCACTTTTGTAACAGAAAGATTATTAAAGATATGAAGGTTCAGTGCCCTCTGGAGGAGAAGGAGTGGAGGTAGATGCTTTGAAATATCTATCCAGGAGATCATTGAGGCTCTGGATACACTTATGAAAGTTCCATGTAAATCTACTACTATCCCAGAGAGTAAAAAACTAAACTAGAATTTTACTGGCTCTTGATTATGAGATCAACTTAAGTAGCTTCTTAGAGTATCATTGTATGTGATGATTGCTGTCCTATTACTGCAGCTGAAGATAGGAGAGTTTTCTTCTTGAAGTATGTGAGTCAGCATCTCATCACTGTGTATGCATTAGTAAACAAGGGTATGCAGCTTAAGTTGCATAAAGTAGTCCCTGTGTGAATTTGATTTTAGACCCTTGGCAAACGTTATTGCTTGCCTCTGAAAATTTTCAGCAAGCCTTACATCTTGTCAATAATAAAGACCAGCAAGGTACATGCCAAAATCAAGATGGGGTCTAACAAGAGCTTTAGATGGTTCTATCAATATTGGTGCTCTCTGCTACTAACAGTCTGTTTCAATAGGCCAAGACTGGAACTTCAACTTGCTGTCAATGATGACACCAAGGTCTTGTTTTACCTTTCTACTTTCTAGATACTTTCTTGTAGTAGTGATAGGAGTATAAATGAAGTACATAGCTGTTGGGTTGCTAGGACCAAGATGCAAAGTACAGCATTTGCTTATGTTAAATTGCAGAAGTCATTCTTCAGTCCAATCCTGTAGCCTGTCTATGTCATATTTGATTTTTAATGCCAAAGAGTTTGGTATTATCAGCAAGCAACTGCATACCATTATCCACATGACTTAAAATGTCATTGATGTACATTACAAAATTTTTTGGCCAAGTACAGTTTTTAGTAGTACCCTGCTAATTACTATGTCCTCTAAGTACATTGGCTGGCCAACAGTGTCAAATAAGCAGACTTTCTGCTTGTTGTTGGTGATAAAGTTTATTAATCAGCCTGTCACTGTTGAATTGATGCCACCAGCAGATAATTTGGAGTACAGTCAATTGTTGCTACTTTGCCAAAAACATTGGCAAAGTCCAGCTGCAGTAGCTTAACTGTGTGTCCTTAGTCAATCAGGTCAGTAATAATTTTGTATGATTCCAATAGATGTATTTCAATGAATTTTCCTGACTGGAATCCATGCTGCTTAGGTGGCAATATCTTATTGGTGGCTGAAGGTTTAAGAATTTAATATGCATTGAAGCATCTTACAGGCTATATAACCTATTAGCTGAGGTTATGCTAATTGGTAAATAACTTACAGACTTGGTGCAGTCTTCTTTTTTTAATACTGGCACTGTGTTGGCTACTTTTCAGTCTATTTGTAGGTCTCTGGAGACAAGTAACACTTGAAAGATTCTTGTGGGGTTCAGCTGTCACATGAACTGTTTTTTTTTTTTTTTAAATAGTCTAGGATGCTGATGGACAGGTGAATTATTGCCATCTAACCCCAGTAAGTTTTAAGGATATCTGTAGAAAATATGGTGATGCCTTTTGTTGGTTCTATTGTATTTTAATTTGGTGGGGAAGGTAAGGCACCTTCATGTTCAGTAGTGAAAACAGTGACAAATTGTAAGTTCAGCATGGTAAGTATTCTAGTTTGTTAATGTTGGTGGTCTACTTGTTTTGCTGCATTATCATTTTTTTATACACTGTCTATTATGGTCTTAGCTGGAGATCTACTGCCGAAATTCCTTTTTTTTTTTTTTGTGGCTTTGTCTGGAAGTTTAGTTTCAAAGCTTGTACGTATACTGATCTTATTTCAAATTTTAGATTGTTCTGGCTTTTATATATCTCTGTTTTGAAGGTGTTGTATTTTTTAAATTTATCCCATTGTCTGCTTTTACAGATGATGTCCTTCTTAATTTCTTTGGTCATTATTGGAAGTGTTCTTGGTTTAGAGACAAGCTTACTAGAGGTGTACTGATTGTTTTGTCTAGCAGTAATTCTTTAAAGTGCTGCTACTGCTATTCCAGAGGGCTAGATAAGACATTTTTCCATATTGTGCTGCCAAAATCTATCCTAATCTTTTCATAGTTAATGAAAGTCTGATGTATTTGTTTGTTACTTTGATGAAATTTGTTCTGATGTCTATCATGACATGGTCACTCTTTCCAATTGGGGGCATTTATGTAGATTAGAGACATTTGGTATCATGAGGAATACCAGGTCAAGGAGGCTTGGTTGCAGTCCATCCCCAAAAAACGTGTTTGTTAGTCAACAATTTGGTGAAGCAAGGTATTGTGAATCATGTCAATGATTGGGCTTTGATTGGGCTTTTGAGCACTGATGTGACATATGGCAACTGGTTTTTCCAGGTGAGTTTTGGCAAGTTGAAGTTGTCTGCAATTAGTAGATTACCTTGGTGGGTGTTTGCAATCTTGCAAATCAGTTTCTGCTAGTTTTCTATCTGTTCTCTCTGGTGACGCTGCTGATGGACTTCTATATACACAGCCAATTTGGACTGGAAGATGGTTTCTGTTTTCTGGTACTGAGATATCAAAGGAAATGGTTCATTATAGGGGCATCAAGTGGAATAGCCAATGGGGTGACAGTATAAGAGGATTTGACAAGTGCAAGATGGTGGCAAAAATTACATGGTAAGCTGGATACAATATGGTAGCCTTGCAGGCTAACATGTGATTCCAACAGCGGGTTTTTTGAGTTCTTAGGACACACATCAGTTAGAAGTATAATATCATAATCATTTTCAGGAATTGGCGATTTCAGCTTGTTAATTTTGTTTTGGCAGTTGGTCAATGTTTGTTATTAAAGCAGATAAATCTTGCCTTGCTTGCCATTTTCTTTAGTTCAGTAATTCCTTATGACAGTGATTCATGTTGAGTATTGGCTTCAAGGGCGCCAGCACAAAATTTTCCAGGGGGGGGGGGGGGAGCAGACGCCAAAATAGCAGTGGTGGTTGGGTGACAGTTTAGGCGGTTTAGGGCACCAAACTACGACTTTACCCCAAATAGGACAAATTTGCAATCAATTTAAAATCCTGAGAAGCTAATTGATTTACAAGTATCAATAACTATATTTTAGGCCACACAGTGGAATTGCTGGATTCAACCAAGTTGATTCGCTTTATTTGTAACGAAATCAGGCTACATTTTGTGATCTGTAATTGCGTATAAGCTATATTGAGGGGGAGTGAGTCATTGTTTAGGTGGGGGTAGGGTAGATTCCTACAAAAGTACATTTTAATGGGAAAACTGCTTACTCTTCATAAGGCTTTAGATAAACGTTGAAAGAGGAAGGGGGGAGTAGGAATTAATTAGAATGTTTTTCTGTACAGCTAATATGTTACATTCCATATCTACCACCACAGAGGTGCAAAAGACAAGGCAGGTCATCATTAGCCCCGCCATGAAATTTCTTTGGGGTGGCAAATAGTGCTAGGAACTTAGTTTTCAGCGATTTTAAATGGTAATATTTTTCTTTTTCTATTTACATGACGTACAAACATTTTGTTCTGATCCATATCTAGATTCAAGACAGTTTGACAAAGCTTCAATTTCACCCATATTGTGAACCTTATATTTAATATTTGTCGAATTTGGTGTTGTGCTGTTAAAGTTTTTTAAGTACTGCCAAAGCAGTTAACTATGTTTTAAGTTTTTTCTTCTTCTTTTGAATAGAGTGTGGGTCTTCATTTATACTGTAAGGTGCCTCAAAACTTCCATACATAATAAAACTAGTCTCCATATGTAAAAAAAAGACTTGGTTTATAAACTGAGGCTACTGGTTTCGAGGTTTTGAGATCAAAAATGTATTTTAAAAAAATATATGTAATAATGCATTTATCAATAAGAAAATCCTACTGTAGAGGTTATGATGGCTTCTGTTATGTAGAAGATCAAAAGTCTCACAGAATTTCCATCCATACAAACAATAATACTCCTTTTCATCCAACCAAAATTCTTTAGTAGTAATATTAACAAAGACTTTTCACCAAACTTACTATTCATTGCCAATTTTTTAAGTATTTTCAAATTTTATCCAAAATTGAAATTTCAAATTTAAACGTAGGACGGTACTAATCAACGTATAATTATTGATTTACACATTTTAAAACATTTGACCAGGGATTTAAGGGACCAGTACCTCAAATTATGTCTTGGTTAGGCCTGGGCATGGTTTGGAAAACAATCAGAAATTAAATAAAAAAAGAGCTTCTCAACTGAAAGCAAGGAAAAGATTTGATACCTATTTGAACAGATTATTCATTGTATGAAGGGGGCTGTCTCCTCTTTTGCTCCTTACTCTTCACTGTGAAGTTAGGCTTCTTTTCAAGTTTTTAAAGAAAATTTGCAATTGGGAAAACAAATTTCAAAGTACTAAAAAATTTTTTTTAATGAGAAAGGTATCGAAAAGGGGGCAGTACCCCTTATATACAGAGTAATTTATATTTGTTTTAAGTTTTAAACTTGATCCTTACTTTAGTTGAAAAATCTTTTCTATTTGCTTCATTTAAATTTCGTGAAACTGTAGTTTTATGAAGTTTTATGAATACAATAATTTTTGTAACACAGAAAAAACGATCAATATTTCGTATTCGTTTATTCAAATAGCTTTCGTAGCAAACAAAACTGAACGCTAAATTATGCTATTTTTACAATGCATTTAAGAAAAAAAAATCACTTATTTAATGCACTAACAAAATATGGTAGGAAGGAATTTGCAAATCTGTTCGTTCGGCACTTGACGGGTTTGCAGTCTGTTCTGATGCCTGGTGAGTTTAGGGGTCGGTGCGGTTGGAGGAAGAATTGAGCGTTGTTTCTTGTTTGACATGAGTGATTTCCCGAATCTCATTATCAAATCATGTCTTCGGGCGAACAATGTAGGCAAGCTCATAACCACAAGGGCATGCTGGTAACTCTCATACCTGGGTCCAAGAATTATTTTAGTAGCACGTTTTTGAACGTCTTCTAGTTCCTCTGACATGTAGGCAGTGTTTTGTGCTTGGGTACCCCAGACAGGACAACAATATTCAAGGATTGGCCTGATGTATGTCGTGTAAGCCAATAAGAGCTGACGATCTGAGAAACCCAGCCTTAGCATATTCGTTAAACGTTGGATTGAGTAGTGTCCTTTGCGTACGATATTGTCTACATGCAGTTTAAATGAGCAATCGCTTGTAAAAGTCACGCCCTGTTTGGATTTTTATGGGTAATCAAACAGTTCGTGTTTTTTCCCCAGGGGTGATCGTATAGACCCAGTGGACCTAGAACGTCGGGCGTTATTTACTTACCATTCATTACAATGAAGAATTTGATTTTTTTTTTTTTTTTTTTTTTTTTTGCTCCAACCAAATCATAAAGAAAAACGTTTGTGGAAAACTGGTTAAGAGTTACTCAGTCACAAATCAGAACTTGTATTTTCCTTATTATGGGTCAGAATCTACAGGTAGGCAGCCAACAAGGGGGCAACAAACATTTTGTCCATGGTTTTTCCATATTCTGCTCTCTTTCCTTTGGTTTCCTTATAATTACTTTATAGTCCCAAATTTCCAGCCCCCTTGCTGGCGCCCATGGCTGGCTTGTTCACAATAGATAGAGAAGTGCCGGAGAATCTACTATTATCTGTAATTTTGGTTAAATAGTACAATTGTGATTTTAATCAAATACTTTGATAAAAATGTATCTGTCATAAATTTGGACAGTAGGCTTCTAATTTTGGTTATAATGTAGACAAATTTGATTGGCTGGCTGCAATGCAAATGGCAAGAAAACAATTTTTTAGTTAAAAAAAGTTATCTTGATATCCTTGCCTATTTAGATACAATTGTTCTGCTTCACAACACTTGTTTTAGACTGAACATACCCATGATTGGTATACTTTTTTGTAACTTTAAAATCATTTGTCCAAGATTGGGTAGCATTTTCGAACTTCAGATGTAAGCTTAATGTGTGTGTCCAAGATTAGGCTCCACTGTTTACTATTCGTGTGTGTTTTAAATTTTTTGATTTTGTATATGGTTGAAATATTCAAGCTAATCACATTTTAATTAGAAAATGTAGGCAAATCCAATGATAAACAATCCATTTTCTAGGTGGCATAATAGAGATTTTACAGTGATTTAACAGTTGAGGTGATGATTATCTGTCATGCTACTGGGTATATTACTATATACCATTCCAGTTTGGACAGCTAAAGTTTCTTTTATAAACTTATCATAATTTTAAGTGTGGAGTCGTCAGAAAATGATGTATAACCTTGCAGTTGCTGCAGCAAAGCCTGTAAAACTATTAGCATAGGCTTAGGCTATGGTGTCAGGAATGTGTTCTCAGTTTCTTCTGTGTTGCTTTTGTCTAAGTATCAGATTTGCATGTGTGGTAATGCATATCAAAACCCCCTCTCCCCCAATTATCCCAGAAATGACCCTAATTAATATATTTCTTTGTTGTTTTTATCTTGTGATGTCATGTTCCATTTATTAATGGGCAGGTGCATTCTTGACCTGTGAAAAAATAAATGGTCGTTGTCTTTGTAATTGAATCGAGTTGTATAAACATAAAATAGGAAATTCCAATGGTGCCAATTATGTTATTATTAACATGTTTCCTGCTGTTTTATTTTCATGGAATTGTTATGGTTTAGATTCTTCCCTTTTCATTTTAGAGGATATCTTATTGTATGTGAGTGGGAAGTTTGTTTGGTTGTTCTTCTTGCTGGCCATAAACCTGTCGTTTTTTTTTTATTTTTCTTTTCTTTTTGTTTTACCCCAAAAAAATTTTGTCTGTTGAACTTTTGGGGCTGTATCTCATTTTACTGCATTCCAGTCTCACCCCCTTCTAATACCTGGATATGCCCTGCGGTGCATGCAAAAGCTACAAGTTTTGTTGTCTGTATTTTTGGCTGGACTCTTTTTTATCAATAACTGGTTTAAGATGCCAATTAAAAAAAAAGAAGTCAGTAAAAAAAAGCATTTTCTCTTTAATCCTTTTCAAACTAACTCAGTGCTGGCTAAGATGCAATACTCCAAAGATTCCTTGAATGGAATCAAATACTCTACTATTCTGAACAAGTTGAAATAAAACAAAAATGTCTTACTAGCATGATAAAACATGTTAAAGGGCCCTGAATGCTATACCTGAAGATCCCCCCCCCCCCCCCCCAATATGCTTAGTTGTGAAAAGGCTGGCGCTGACCTTGATCAATCTGTATTTGCAATATGGTAGTTAATACAAATGCTCAATCATCATGCTGCTATTAAGAATAGTCATTGGATCTTTTATAGGGTGAGGAGGGGACACCTAAAGCCTCAAAATTACGTTTCTGGACACTAATTTCTGAACCTTTTCAGATAAATATAGAGGAAGGATTTGATTCCTCAATTGGGAGAATTTGTTTAGACTAGGGATTTCTGACAGGAGGAGAGGCAGCCTCCATCCTATTGTGGGAATGACAATTGCTAGCCATAATTGTCAGCTTTTAAGCAACAAAGTGTTACGAAACAAGGCTGGTTCTAGCATTTACAGGAGTGATCTGACAAGTTTCTGGGCTAACAAAGATCCCAGAATGTTTTCCTTTAGATTTATTTTTTATATTTCTACATGATCTTGATGCAAGTCTACATACATTTTTCCTCTGATGTCCCCACCCTCCCAGCGTTTTTTTGGATTGGAAACCAAAATGAGTTGCTTGGGGCTAGATCTGGCGAGTTAGGAGCGTGGCCAGGCAGTTCAAACCATTATTCATGTAGCTTGATCACAGCAAGATATGAGGTATGAGATGGTGCAATGTTTTTGGCAAAACTGGACATTTTTTCTAAAAAATGGCAGTTTTGACAAAATTTTGCCTTTCTCTTGTTAAATAATGATGCATAATGTGCTCCTCTAATGGTGGTTCCTGGTTCGAGATTTTCAATTAATGTAGTCTTAACTCCAGGGCTAAACCAAAAATAAGCTGCCATTACTTTCCTGGCTGAATAAAGTTTTGCTTTTTTTGGAGCCCATTTCCCCTTTGTAGTCCACTGTTTTGAATATATGTTTGTTTTAGGTGCATAATGATGTATCTAATATTCATCCACAGTAATTCATCAACGCCAAAAAACTATGAATTTTTGCTCATAAACTGAGCCAACAGTGTGATGAAAATGTTCATTCAAACAATTTCTGTGAGCAAAGGCTGTATCTAATATGCAGATAGCTTTCCCATGCTTGAATATTCATTCCAAGTGTGGCAAACGTGTTCTTTGGACATATTAAAAGCCTTCTATCTCTCTCATTTTTAATCCAATGGTTATTAGGAACCATTTGGTGAATTTCAGCAACACTGTTGTCAGTGGTTGCAGCTTCTGGATATCTAAAATGTGTATCATCTATCAAGCTGGTAAGGCCATGTTTGAATTCAGATACCTGAAAATTAGCACTTAGAAACGATGGGGGTTAAAAAATCCCCCATAGCCTCTAAAGCAAGGGTTTTAGCTGATGCACGTTACTTAGGGTTAGCCTATAAGGTTTTTTGCGGAAAGGGTGGTTGTATTAACTTTGGAGGGTGCTCATTCGATTGGAAAGTGAACTTTTAGTTATTTTTTAAGAGTCAAAAGTGATCAAAGGGCAACCATCCCCCCTTCCCCCCAACCCCCATTTCTCCTAAGACATCTGGTCAAAATTTTGAGATAGCAATTTTGTTCAAAATAGTCTGTTCACAGGTTCAGGGAGTTGAACTGGGATTGAATTCAGTTACCTGAACATTAAGACTTGGAAATGATGTAGTAGAGTCTCTGTAAACAGGATTCAAATCTCTTTTGATTTGGATTGTCCTATTATATTTAGAATACAAGTATGCAATGACAGCTCAATATTTGATTTTATCCATTGTCACAAAAACTCAACTTATTCAATTCAAACAGTTACAATGTAGCAACTGTACATCCAAAATGGTTGAAGATTTTACGAGTAAGTGTCAAAACTTGTGCATCCAAAACTTGAATGATAGATGGCTCTCGCGCCGTTGAGGCTGCAAGTCATTCTATCCTAGTTTAACTTGTTCAGTGCCTTGAAATACTCTTCCTTTGCGATGAAAGTGGTATTAATCAAAACTGTATTAATAGTGCTATTCTTTGTGACTGAGGCTGCTGCTGAAAACTGGATTGATCAATGCAAAAAAGGTACTTTCATTTCTTTTGCTGTTTTGGCGCCATCTGTCATAGCCACACTCGTCACACTAAGAATTTATAAAAATATAGATGACGTTCCCTTCGTTCGCAAGCGAACAAGAAGAGGACGCAGAGGTGGCAGAAAGAAATTTAAGATTGACGTGTTAGTCACCTACGGACGATTGGCCAGGCAAAAGCCTAAGCGTGAGAGGTGTTTAGTCTCAATCCCGCGCGTGAGCCTACCGCCCCGGCTGATCCCTGACAACAATGCTCCTACCAATGATTTCGGGTCTGATTGTCCTCCAGTATTATCGCCACAGGTTCTCTCTTGTAAACACCAACTTCCAAACTTCCTTCTGAGCAACGTCCGCTCACTAACGAATAAAGTAGATGAGTTAGATGTCATTCTACGTCAGAATAATATCCATATCGCCGCATTAGCAATTACCGAAACATGGCAGCTCGACGAAACAAGTGGAAGGATGGCTGGTTACAAGGTTTTCTTGAACACTAGAACAGACAGGATTGGCGGAGGTGTTGCCCTGTATGTACGCGATGATATCCCCTGCAAATATTTAGATAACTTCAATGACCCTAACCATGAAGCGATCTGGGCATTATGCAAGCCAAAACATTTACCACGAGATGTCTCTTGCATCATTATTGCAAGTATCTACTATCCTGAAAGCGCCAAGAACAGACGGCTGTTGGTATCCTACCCTTCAGTCTACGTTAGACACATTACGTCAGCGGTATAGCCGCCCGGGCTTCATAATAGCTGGTGACTTCAACCAAACAAAGAAACAATGGCTTGCTAATACGCTGGGTATGTCACAAGTGGTCAAGATACCCACCCATGTCACCGGGAGCACCCTTGACCTTATTCTTACAAACCTTGCTCCATATTACAAAGACGTGTCTTCGAACGGGCCATTGGGCAAATCGGACCATCACACTCTGCTGATGAAGGCAAAAAGTGAAATCAGGAAGCTTAAGAAAATAAAAGTACTCCGGAGACCTATCACGAAGTCTGCTATTAATACGTACGGAATGTGGGTCGGTACTCACTGCTTCAGCGAAGTATACAACGAAAGCGATGTCAACAGGAAAGCAGAAAATATTTCAGTCCCTACTCTATGAGAAATACTTAGAAGTTTTCCCGGAAAAGCAATTTGTCGTGAGCGAATCTGACAAGCCCTGGATCACTCCAAAAATAAAACAGCTGATTCGCGAAAAAACCACTGTAAGAAAGTCAAGTGGTGACGCAACGTCGTTACGATTATTAAGAAACAAAATTGTTAGCCTTTGTCGCGAGGCAAGAAAGTCCTTCGGAAAATCCCCTTTGGACCCTGAAATAAAAAAGGATCCCCGTAAATGGCACCGTCTAGTGAGGCAGATTGCTGGAAAAACAGTATCATCCAGTATCCGTATTCTGAACGATGATGGGTCACTCGTGAGTGCAAATGACGTCAACAATCACTTTACTGACATTTGTACATCCTTTCCTGCCCTCATAACACTGAAATAGAGAATCTACTGTCAATATGCCCTGACGAAGGTGAAATCGAAATAGTTGAGTATCAAGTTTTCAAAGAGCTGAACAAGTTGTGTCCATCCAGTAGCTCTTTTCCTGAAGAGCTGCCTATAAGGTTAATACGAGAGTTCTCTCTTTCCTCGCCAAGCCACTTGGACACATCATCAGCGAATGTTTCGCCCAGTCAACTTTCCCGTCGTGCTGGAAACGCGCATTTGTGCGTGTTATACCGAAGACTAAAACACCCAAATCTTGCAACGAGTTACGACCGATATCAATCACATCTACCTTTGCAAAAGTCACCGAGTCATTCATCCTGCGTGAATTGCTAAAGCAAACGCGGGAAAACATAGACCGTTACCAGTATGGCGGCCTCAAAGGTTGCAATACCTCGATATACCTCGTGCGCCTAGTTGACATTATCTTTAAGTGGCTTGACAAGGGCAGTACCTTCATCGACCTAGCTCTCGCCGATTTCAGGAAGGCATTTGACCTGATTTGTCATCTTACGGCAGCAAAAAATATGCGAGCAATGGGCGCACAGAAGCGATCTCTTGCATTAGTGATGAGCTTCCTTCAGGACAGAATGCAGTGTGTATTTCCATTGTTTGAAGGTGACTTGATCTCATACTGGTCTAAACTTACCTGTGGAGCCCCTCAGGGTACAAGACTTGCTGGTTTCATATTTATCTCCCTCATCAACTTCCTCCTTCAGAATTTCGAAGAGCGACTCAAATTCGTCGACGATTTATCATTTGTCCTCAAATACCTCGTGAGAGAAGGTGTAATCGAACGTCAGTTCAGCGAGACCCTTCTGGCATCCTTCTCTGAGGATTGTGAACGTTACAAGTTGACACTGAATGCAGATAAATCAATGATCCTCAGGTTTTGCCCCTTAAAACGTGATCTGGAATTCCCGCAAGTCCCTTTCCCTATTGTTCCATCTGCAAAAATCCTCGGAGTCACATTATCGATCGACTGCACATTCACCGAACACGTGGAGAAGGTTATCAAGGCTGGCAATGCATCACTTCAGACCCTAGTCCTGATGCGCAGGTTTGGCTGCGACACTCAAAGCCTAAAAAATGCCTATATTACGTATGTGAGACCTCTACTCGAATATTCTGTCGCTGTCTGGGGACCTTTTGTCCAGAGCACCCACTACCTTTGCGATGACCTTGAATCTTTGCAGAAACGAGCTGTTAACATAATCGTTGGTAACAGAAGTGACGACTACAACAAACTCTTGCAAGAACTGAACCTTGAATCTCTCAGCGACAGACGATTATCACTGATCATGTCCCTCGGCAAGTCACTGCTATCTTCGCCCCATCACAGACTGATCCTCCCACCTGATGCTCCTGTTAACCAAAGAACCAGATCCCAGTCGAAGCTACAAGCCCCTGTCTGCAGGACCAACCGCTACAAAAACACGTTTGTCCCCTTTTTCGTTGAAGCATACAACAAGACTTAGTGTTATTTGAATTCACGTGTTAGTGTTTTTATAGTGTCATTTGTATTTTTTTTTTCTTCTCATATTGTTGTAAAGACGACATAAATTAGCCATGGCTACGCTGTTCGATCTTTAATAAACCTATGTCTATGTCTATGTCTATGTCTATCCACATCACTTGACTTTATTGACCAGTGGTGCCATCTTAACATTAAGGACAGGAAATTTTCAGACAACCCTCTCGAGAGCAGCAATTTCCCTTATTTTAAGAAAGTCCTATTCCATTGTGTGAAACATATATGCCTAAATGAGTTCTTTTTCCTTATGCATTGTTATGCAAAACTTAAACTGTAGTATAAAGAATGGGAGGATTGAGAAGGTTGTAGTCTCTTTCACATTTAGAATTTTTCTGAATATAACTTTAGAAATAAAGAGAGATTAGATTTAACATTCCTTTTTCAAAATGAAAGGAAAGATCAGCACTTAAGCTTAAAATGGACAGAAATAATCCTTATATGATGAGGATTGTCCACCCATTCACCTCTCTCTTTACACTAAAGTTTCTTTGATGACAATGAATCTTTGAAGATGGATCTATAAAGACATGCATTGATCCAACAATGAACGGTCTCATGAAGTTGGAATGTTTCTTTAAATCACTGAGTGAAATTGACAGCAAAATAAAGGTAAATGAAGCATAAAAAATTCATGAAACATAATAAAGAGAGAATACATTCAACATTGTTTTTCAAAAATGAGCAACTATTCTTAAAATGGACAGAAATAATCCTATATATGATGAGGGCTAATACCCATCCACCTTACTCTTTACAATAAAGTTTCTTTTATAAGTGTTTTGAGAATGAATTCTGTAACACAGGAGAAATGCAATAGAAGGCATTTTCCTCCACACTTTTTTATTTACACTATTTCAGTTTAAATGTTTCGAAAGCCATAAGTAAGTAAAAAACTTGCAATTATCAACTGTTTGCGCTGTTGTAAAGTGCTTTCAGGAAACGACTAGTCAAACTTTTGCATAAAGAACAAGGGATGTGAAGATGTAAATTCTATCTTTTATAGTTGTACTTATCTTTGTTAAGATAAAGCTGCCAATTTAAATTTTCAGCTTACAAATATTTTTTTCTTTAATTACAGAATATGGAATAATAAAATACGGGTAAGAAAAAATCATTGTTGCAAAAGCTACAACTAGGTAAACAGCAAACCTCAGCTCATGTTAATTAAACATTAATCAGCGCATTTAAATGAACATTTCAAATATAAAAAAATTATCATTACTGATTCAGGAATAATAACTATTATCCATGTCAAACTTAAAAAGAATTGAGAAAAAAAAAATTGGAAATTAAGGAGTAACATTATATCCTAAAATAAACAGAATTTCTATGTTAAATGGGACGTTGCCACTCTGTTGATGTGGTCCCTCAAAATGTATTGTTACTAACAAAACTTCACAGCAGTGGCTAAAAAAGTGGTTTCTTGAATGTTTTAAATTATTAATTAGAAAAAAACTTTCCGAAAAAGAAGCTTCCTAAAGAAGCATAAAGGCCATATTAAACTTAAGATCATTAGAAATAGAGGCGTACAATAACTTTAAACCAAGAACGAACAGAAGTTAAATAAACAATCATAGTAAAAAAACATACAACATGTACTATATAAATGGATAAATAAGTCTTAAAACGAGTAAAGCTCAAGTTGAATATGAAAACAAAGCTTAAAACGAACAAAAATATTTTCCTATTGAAGTATAACTGAAACCCAAAACGAACAGAAATTAAATAAATAATCATTGCAAACAAATATACAATAGGTACTAATATAAGTGAGTAAATAAATCTTAAAACGAGTGAAGCTTAAATTGAATATGCCAATCAAGCTTGAAATGAACAAAATCTCTACAAGTAGTAGTTTGGGTTTTGCCTCCTTCTCTCACTGTAAAAGTTTCAAAAGTGCAAAAGAGTATCTACAAAATGAACCAAGTTACACTTTACATCAAAATCATAAGGCTTGTGGTAATCATTATCGAAAAACTAAAGCCGTTTTCCCACTGTATATAATTCAAGCCGATCTTTTAACTCTAGGTGAGATTCAAAGACGTCACAATACACCCTACAAATATATTCTACTTGCAACCAGTGTCTTTAGTCGCTATACATATGCTATTTCATTGCGGACAAAGAGAGGTGTTGAAGTTGCTCAGGCTATAGGAAGTATTCTTGGACAAGATAGTTATAGAAAAATTCAAAGTGATCGTGGTAGTGAATTTTTTAATCCACATGTAGAAAAAGTATTATTGAAATATAATACAATGCTCTATCATAGTCATAGTCCTATAAAGGCTGCATTGGCCGAACGATCGATAAGAAGTATTCGACTTTTAATTGTGAGATATTGCACATTGAAAAATACTGCTACTTTTATTGAAGATTTAGATAAAATCTTGCAAAATTTATAATCAACGACCACATCGATCTCTGTCCAACGTTAGCCCTCAGGAAGTTCATCATGGTGAAAATACATTTGTCACTTTTCTTAAACAATATTCCAGTTCCAATTCCAGTGAAAAGGTTGTGAAGAAAAAAATCAATCAAAATTGGTGAAATTCCATCAAAATTGGCATTGGCATTTGTAAAAAGTTTTAGTGCAATAGGATCGTGGACAAGCTGCCCACATAAATTTGAAATGTTTGGACTTTCATCTCTTGTGTGTCAAGTAAATTGAATCCCACTCTACAATTTTTCTTTTGATAAATCCTATAGGACACTGTATAAGTTGACAATGTAAACCCTAGATCGAGATTCACAACAATCTGAAAATGGTAGAACTGATACAATGTTTGCGAACACTCAGGGTATCTTTATACTGGACTTGCCTGGCACTCAAGATATGAGTATTGTACGAACGGGGAGTGTATGTCTAGAGTGCACATTTGCCGTGCCATTGGTTGAGAGTATTGCATTAATCTCGCTAAATCAATTTGAAACCTATTAGGAAATCGCTCCCGAAGGCAGTGTTCTACTAGATATAGCACCATAAACACAAATCAAATAATCAGCATATATAATATGGATCCATATATGTGCAAATCCAAATACAAATCCTTTTTGTATATCATCGGACTTGAAAAAATTCAAAGTGTTAACAATATCATTATCATTGTTAATAGCCGTCCATCGTGTGTATAGACAGGTCATTGGCTGTGCATCTTTCAAACAGCGAAGAATATAGAATTTTTGATCCTCTTGGTCTACCATATACATTCTACACTCCGCACATCAACAACTTTATTAAAAGCAGTGGGAAAAACTATTATTCAAAACCAGAAGAGAGTGCAGGATTTAAGGACTTGAAGCTGTGGTTTTCATGCACTACTATATTTTGTTTTCGGATGCCGTGATTATTCTCACAACCAGTTTCTAAACATTTACGTAGACAACCCTCGCCTGAATGACTTTATAGCGGAAAATATACTTTCATACCTGTATAATGTTTATTTTAGTGCCCTACGAATATAATTTTTAAAAATATATGTAAATTTGTTTATTAATAAAAATAATGTATATACACAAAAATGACTTTTTTTTTCTCCTTTTTAGATTCCTTCTTCTTCTAGTGCGTATAGGCAAGTGTCGAGAACAACTAATGATGGTACATCATTTGAATTCACTGTATATTGATCTTGATTGACTGCAAAGTCAGAGTCACATTTTCTATAGTACAATATAACTTCCCTCTTATTGAATCTCTTTGTATAGTCAACGATTCTATTTTCATTCGTATTGTAAAATTCACGTGTTTGAATATGCCTATTTGAAGCAATATCACATACAGTAATTTCAAATGGTGAATCTTATTCTGTATCATCTAAGCAATAATCAGTAGGTTTATAGTTAGACCCCGGCGCCGCACTGATGAGGGAAGACCGGCGGTGGCGGGGCAAAAAACAGCGCGCCGCGCCGCCGGTAAGATGTCGGCGGCGCGCCGCCGGTAAGATGTCGGTGGTGAGCCGACGGCACGATAAATTTTGACCGCAAACATTAATGTTTTCATCAGTCTTTCTCAAATCACAGCTTTAATTTACAACGGATTCGAGCCTATTCATGAGTTCAAAAATTCACAAGTCGCTGGAGCGACTTGTGATTCACAATGGCTGGAGTGGCGTTTCAGAACCCTTCCATAATGCGAGTAGTTGAAGTATATATTAGCTATGTATTCTTAACATAAATAATTATCAAAATTAGTTGTTTCTTTCATCGAGCATTACTGCATACAAAGCTTCAAATACCGTATCGCAAAATTCGTCAGTTATCTGGGTAAAACCTTTGAATATAATTTTGAACTTAAATGCTCAGTTTTTTCATAATGCCCTTTGCTTATATCTGTTTTGTCACCTTTAAAGCAGTTGAAATTGGCGACTTTGATATTGATTGTTTTTTTTTGCTCTTTTGGATTCCTAAAAAGCCTTCTTGTATTAAAAACTGGTTTTTAATAACAATTTAAAAAAATGCGTTATAATTTTTTTTTTTTTGGCTTCTTTATAGAATTTATGTCATGTAGGCTAAGGCTGAACTGCTGTTTTTTTATTGCTTTTGGCTTCTCTTTTGGATATTATTCATTTTTTATTTTGGGGATTCATTCCAAATTATAAACTGATAAATACCTAATATCAGTTAAATTATAAACTGCATCTAAAAGGAGTAAATTTATCAAATCGAAAAATACATGATGAACACTTCAATTACAATGAAACAAAAGCACTGAATGGTTTATTCGGCATGAAGAAAAACGAAGTGCCAGCTATTTTCTTTGGTAAAAAATGAAAAGCTCATCCGTTTTAAATGTAATTAAATGACATAATATGCAGACTGAAGTAGCTCCAGGAATATGTTGAGATTTTCATCCTAGTTCGTCGCTTTTAATCCAAGCAAAATGCTAGCACACTTAGTATCAGTTACTGAGTTTAATCTTTGATTTCCAAAACGCTCACAAAAATTATCAAATTTAAGAAAGTCGCAACAATAAGTCACCTATGGTAAAAGTATTCAAAGACTCCTCTGTGATCCCCACTCAAAGCTTCTGCTATGGTCATTTCCATGGAAATCTCCAAAGAGTTTCTTTTTAAAGTAGCTTTCAAACGTAGTTAGGGGCATTTAGTCTTTTTTGCTTTTCTTCGAAGCTTTGAAAAAAGTTTTGTAATATTCCAAATGTTTCATTTGTTATATTTGTGCATATTTTTGGTAATCATATGTGGGGTGATCGAATTTTTTAAACCACTGTAGATACGTAAGAACGTTGCAACATCTAGTACCATGAGGTCATAAGACTGTCAAAGACTCCTCCTTAAACCTCTCAAATTGAAATCTCTTATTATGACCTGGTCTTTTAATGTAATTATTTGAAAAAAAACTACGTTTTCTAAAGAGTTAAAGAGGCTGAGTTACAAGGTCGAACCTTAAAACGTACAGGGATTAGGAGGCACAGTTGGGGGGCTGCCGCCCCCCAAACCCCCCGCTTTCGCAGCCTGTAAATAAATAAAAAAAGTTTTTTAACTGAAAGTAAGGAGCGACATTAAATCTTAAAAACGAACAGAAATTATTCCGTATATGAAAGAGGCTGTGCCCTCCTCAACGCCTCGCTCTTTACGCTAAAGTTTTTATTGTTTAAAAAAAGAGTTGTGAGAAAGTCAAACTTTAGCGTAAAGAGCGAGGCGTTGAGGAGGGCACAGCCTCTTTCATATACGGAATAATTTCTGTTCGTTTTAAGATTTAATGTCGCTCCTTACTTTCAGTTTAAAAAACTTTTTTTATTTATTTACAGGCTGCGAAAGCGGGGGGTTTGGGGGGCGGCAGCCCCCCAACTGTGCCTCCTAATCCCTGTACGTTTTTAAGGTTCGACCTTGTAACTCAGCCTCTTTAACTCTTTAGAAAACGTAGTTTTTTTCAAATAATTTCTGCACGTTTTTGTACAGTTTATTACTTATTATTGCTTGACTAACTGTTAGCTGATCGTGTCAGGAGTTGAAGTTGGGGGGCTGCCGCCCCCCAAACCCCCGCTCTTGAACATTCTTGTGTTAAGGCTTTTAATTCCTGAATACTCAAATCACGTCGTACAGGGTGCCTCCTAATCCCTGTACGTTTTAAGGTTCGAACTTGTGACTCAGCCTCTTTTAACAGCCCCCCCAACTGTGCCTCCTAATCCCTGTACGTTTTAAGGGTTGACCTTGTAACTCAGCCTCTTTAACTCTTTAGAAAACGTAGTTTTTTTTTCAAATAATACACATAAACAGGTTAGACATGCTTTGTTATGAAAATTGACGCGCAGATATTTTCATAACAAAGCATGTCTAACCTGTTTGTGTGTATTATTTGAAAAAAACTAAGGTTTTTCGTAAATGTAAATTCGGGGATAATTTTTTCGGTCTGAAAATATCAAAAGGCCCTAACAGGTCGAATTGTGCTTCGAATGAGTCCTCATTCAACCGGATCCGTTGCCAACTGTGGCCTGTAGGCGTGGCTAAGAAAAAAAAAGAAATGATGATGATGAATTTTAAGTGGCTATATTTGGTTTTTTGAAAACAGGGAAGGAGTGATCATATTGAGCTGAAATTTCGAGGATAAGCTCCCGAGTCCTAGGAAAGCTTAACCTCTAAATTTCAGCTCAATCGGACAACGTTAAAGGGGGGCTGTGGTGGGAGGGTCCAAACTTCCGGCCCAGTTTACCCCATGAAGATAAAGTCGGAGGAGGATGAAATTTTGCAAGTTTCTTAGTTTGAGCTTGGGCTACAAAATGCGATTACCGCCGTCTCTCTGCGACCTCTAGGACCTGAAATCGCTTAACATTGTGGTGGGTCGCCTCTTTATAGAGGCACAAGTGTGCCTCCTTGACTTGGGCACTGGACCTAGAGCGTCATTGTCACTCGAGCGCAACGTTAGGTGGGGATGTCGATAACGCTTTCGTCACACAATTCATTTTAATGTGAATTTGCCTGGTACTTATGAATGAATGTTTTCAAAGTAAACACGTTTCATCAATAAGAAAAAAACGGGTTGGACGCATATGTCCCTTTCCCTTTGGACGATAACACCATGCAAGTGCTTTATCAAGTACTTCTCACGAAAATCTTGTTAATTTTTGTCAACTATTCAACTTTTTGGCATTCTTGCTTTCAATAAAAAAAAATCAAGGTACTATCACTTAAATATAATAACTCCCTATGCCCCCTCCCTCTGGATACCATCCTGATAGGACACCGTCTCTGCTTTAAAAAAAAAATAATTAAATTATCGGCACCCCTGCTTTAAAAAAAATAAAAATGGAGGTATTATCATTTAAATATGATAGCTCACTACCCCCCCCCCCCTCTGGATACCACCTTGATAGGATGCCGTCTCTGATTTAAATTAAAAAAATTATCTTTTTGGGATCCCTGCTTTAAAAAAAATTCAAGATATTATCATTTAAATGTAATACCTCCCAACCCCCCCCCCTCTGGATACCACCTCGATAGGGTACCGTGTCAGCTTTCATTAGAAAAATAATTTACTTAATAATAATTTACAGATATTTTCATAACAAAGCATGTCTAACCTGTTTGTGTGTATTATTTGAAAAAAACTAAGGTTTTTCGTAAATGTAAATTCGGGGATAATTTTTTCCGGTCTGAAATATCAAAAGGCCCTAACAGGTCGAATTGTGCTTCGAATGAGTCCTCATTCAACCGGATCCGTTGCCAACTGTGGCCTGTAGGCGTGGCTAAGAAAAAAAAAAAATGATGATGATGATGAATTTTAAGTGGCTATATTTGGTTTTTTGAAAACAGGGAAGGAGTGATCATATTGAGCTGAAATTTCGAGGATAAGCTCCCGAGTCCTAGGAAAGCTTAACCTCTAAATTTCAGCTCAATCGGACAACGTTAAAGGGGGGCTGTGGTGGGAGGGTCCAAACTTCCGGCCCAGTTTACCCCATGAAGATAAAGTCGGAGGAGGATGAAATTTTGCAAGTTTCTTAGTTTGAGCTTGGGCTACAAAATGCGATTACCGCCGTCTCTCTGCGACCTCTAGGACGCAGGGGGTTGGGAGGTATTACATTTAAATGATATATCTTGAATTTTTTTTAAAGCAGGGATCCCAAAAAGATAATTTTTTTAATTTAAATCAGAGACGGCATCCTATCAAGGTGGGTATCCAGAGGGGGGGGGTAGTGAGCTATCATATTTAAATGATTTTTTTAAATGATACTTGTTAATTTTTGTCAACTATTCAACTTTTGGCATTCTTGCTTTCAATAAAAAAAAATCAAGGTACTATCACTTAAATATAATAACTCCCTATGCCCCCTCCCTCTGGATACCATCCTGATAGGACACCGTCTCTGCTTTAAAAAAAAAATAATTAAATTATCGGCACCCCTGCTTAAAAAAAAATAAAAATGGAGGTATTATCATTTAAATATGATAGCTCACTACCCCCCCCCCTCTGGATACCACCTTGATAGGATGCCGTCTCTGATTTAAATTAAAAAAATTATCTTTTTGGGATCCCTGCTTTAAAAAAATTCAAGATATTATCATTTAAATGTAATACCTCCCAACCCCCCCCCCTCTGGATACCACCTCGATAGGGTACCGTGTCAGCTTTCATTAGAAAAATAATTTACTTAATAATTAACTAGGTCACTATATGGTTAAAAAACACGCAAAATAACGTTAAACAGCTTAGTGTTCCTTGAAAAAAAATTGAGGGTATGAGCAATGGGGTACAAAGACAACATCAAAAATGTCGAAATTATTCAAATATACCTCAAATTATTGGAAAACTGAGTCATAGATTCGCCGTGGCATTCAATAAGATCCAAAAAATCTAATTAAAAGGGAGGACACACACAAGCCAAATTAGGCTAGTAGCCCTATGAGAAATCGCAAAATACCCAAGACAATGAACAAGTCCTAATGGGGGGGCCCTGGGTCTATCAAAATATTTCAATGGTTTCCCTGGGAATTGGATATCATTTTCTTCTGTCTCCACTTTAAATGAAAAAATAATTATCTTTTTGCCATCCCTGCTTTCAATAAAAAAATGAGGTATTATTATTTAAAAATTATAGCCCCCTATCCCCCCCCCCTATAGGCAATAATTTACAATTTATTTATGAATCATATTTTTTGGGTAACTTCCGGTTTAATCTTTAATTCCCCAACCTTGTACATAGCTTAGTCTATAGCTAAATTTTGTCTCAATAGAAGATTTTTTTTTTGGGGGGGGGGGGGTAAAAATGTTTCAGAAAGAAGATTGTATTTTCTATCGGGCGTTCAACAATTGAGTATTAAACATTAAGAAAATCTTATCTAAAAACAGCAAAAAAAAAACCTGCAAACTTACAATTCAGCTGTAGAAACAATCTGTCGGCTGTCAATTTCAAAATCCAACTGAAGGCTGAAGCTGTATAGTAGTGAATGCGTTCTATAATTATATTCAACTTGAAAATAAAATTCTTGACTACGAATGATGTAAGAAATAGCGATTGGGAAACTGCATTCGAAATGATTTAAACTCATTTCATTAAGACGATACTTTTTTTGTCAACATATGAAGAACTGTGTATATTGCAATATTTGCAATTGCATATTGCATCTGTCTTGTTTTTATGCAAAGTAATTGAAGAGACGAAAATTAATGAACAAGAGAGTATTGAAGAATTATGGTATGCAAAGTAATATTTGGCAGGGGAAGTCACTGGTGATAATTCGCTAGGGGTGGCACAGTGATTGCGTGATTTTCGGGGATTCGGGGAACTAAATTTTTTTTCGGGGGTGACGCATAGATTTTCGGGGAAACACCCGAAAATTCGGGGATAGTGCAAGCCCTGCTTGATTTCTAATCAGGAAAATCGAAATACTAAACCACACGAGAAGGAAAAGCTCCGACTTTGCGGTTGACGCAATAAAGAATTGCCGCAAAATGAATTTAAAGTCGACCGAATGCCGCCGTCTCTGCCGGCGGCGGTGCTCCTGCGGCGCACCGGTGGCGTTCGACCAGGCCTCTCGTCGGTGGCGTTCGGTCGATCCACCGGCGTGGTGCCGGGGTCTATTTATAGTTATAATAACCATTGTCTTCACAACGATGACGTAGAAACCAAATTGTCTTGTTTACTCCAACAGCTGAATCGCTGACCTGAGTCTTCCTCCCAAAATAATTGAAAACCACGACGATACCAGTCTCTTAGAAATAGACTAAAATTTCTTTTAGGGTTTTTTTTCAATCATACCAGGATCGATATTCTCTCACTGATCAAATTTATCATAGTGACAAATAGAACATAGATTTCTTCTAGGGCGAGAGTCACAAATCTCTTCAAGACAGGAATTATAATCTATAATTTGTACTGCATACCTATATGTAATTTACATGGATTGCATAACTTACACTTTTCATCATACTCGTCAATAATTCTACAATTCTCACATGATGACCAGCTGCCAAGTGTATACATGCATAATGGACATTCATAGAACATTTTTCCAGTGTTAATTCTCTTGCAGCTAAAATGAAATTGATCTGCGACTGATAAATTGAGAGAGAGAGAGAGGAGTAATTGTGTGACATCACAGGACCTGTTTGAAAAGAATTTTCCAAATTCTCGATGTATTGTTCTCATTTAGACAGAATCTTTAATTTCTAAGGCGGTGTATTCAAAAGTAAATCCACAATATCATTTTGCTTTGTTTCAAATAATATATCAATAAATTGAGTAAATACAGTTGAGTCACAACGTAAAAGTTGCATACAAAAGTCCAATGATGGAGAATCATTTCTCATTATATCGTCAAGTATTCTTTGAGAAAATATTTTCCTTTGAAGAGATAACTCAAGAAAATCGTCATCTAGAATCAAGCATTTTTTTTATAATCACAAAATTCAGTATAATTTTTCGCTTTCTCAAATTCATTCTTTTTTTTTCCATCCTAACACTCACAACTGACTTCAGACTAACCATGATTCTTTCTACTTCAAGTATATTCGATAACCTACAAAAAATCTAACAAGAAAAAAAGAGAACATTTTCGATTTTGAAACACTTTTATTATGTATGTAATACAACAATAACATATTACACATAATTACTGATACAACTTGTTCTCCTCAATATATTTCAATATCGCATTTAAAGCAGCTTGATGTCTATGTATATGCACTATATCAACTTTCGCTACAAAGCCTAATTGTTCCTCCAATTCAAATTTACTTAATGATATCACATCATCCCATTCAAGGCTTAGCCGAGATCCTCTTGTAATTTCTACAGCTATGTTTGGTACTCTCGTCTTTGAATCATGGCTGCTGCTACCACTATCAACTTCAAATAGTGTAAACATACCACTCATTATTGCAAATATATATCTTGTCAAATAAATGAGTATAATCAAACTGTTCTCTCTGAATTCAATTCTCTTACTAATATGAACTACATTGAAAATCCGTCCTTATATTATTTCTGGTTGCTATGAGTGGTTGTTAGGGCCTCTTGGTTATTTTTAGCCCACCATATTTGGATTCCCGTTAGTAACATGAGCAGATTTATCGTCATAGGCTATTTTTAGATGTTCTGTCTGGAGTCCATTTGTCTCCCAAATATGGACTTCCCCCCGGACCAGCATCCTCCTCACTACTATCTTTAAAGTATTTTAAACAAAATGGCTATCTCAAAATTTTGATCAGACGCATTTGGGGAAAAGGGGACTTAAGTCTAGGGGCTAGTTGTCCTCCGATCATTTTTTACTCTTAAAAAGAGAAGTCGAAATTCCAATTTACAATCGAATGAGCCCCCCTTATACTACCACTCCTTCTATAAAAACCTTATATGCCCCCGGGCATAATTTAAGACACTTGCCCCCAGGTTCTGGTGGGCTGTGTTATCCCTGGAGTCTTTGTTCTATAATCTTTAGTCTCTATTTTGAACAAAATGGCTATATAAAAAATCGATTGGACGCATTTGGGGAAAAGAGGATTGGCAGGGGGGCTAGTTGCCATCCGACCCCTTTTGACTCTTAAAAAGGGAATTAGAACTTTCAAATTCTAATCATTTGAGTCCCCTCCGAAGATTATACGACCACTTCTTCCATAAAAACTTTATATGTCCCCAGGGACACAAATTACAACACTTCCCCTAGGCTATGAAGGGGGGAGGGTTTACGTTGACCCCGAAATTTTGGCTGTCCGATCGTTGGACTATTTCAATCAAAATGGCAATCTCAAAATTTTGATCGGATGGATTTGCGGAAAAGAGGGTGCGTGTGGGGTGGGATAGATGCCCTCCAATTTCTTTTGACCTATTAAAAGATAACTAGAAATTTTAATTTCCAATAAAATGAGCTACCTCTGAAGTTTGTACTACCTTCCCTTACATAAAAACTTTATATGCCCCCGAGTCATACCTTAAAACACTTGCCCCCGGGCTCCGGAGGTTTGTGCCGACCCCAGAGTTTTTATTATTTGATGTTTCAACTATCAAGGAGGCACACTTGTGCCTCTATAAAGAGGCGACCCACCACAATGTTAAGCGATTTCAGGTCCTAGAGGTCGCAGAGAGACGGCGGTAATCGCATTTTGTAGCCCAAGCTCAAACTAAAAAACTTGCAAAATTTCATCCTCCTCCGACTTTATCTTCATGGGGTAAACTGGGCCGGAAGTTTCGACCCTCCTACCACAGCCCCCCTTTAACGTTGTCCGATTGGGCTGAATTTTAAAGGTTAAGCTTTCCTAGGGCCCGGGAGCTTATCCTCGAAATTTCAGCTCAATCCGATCACTCCTTCCCTGTTTTCAAAAAACCAAATATAGCCACTTAAAATTCATCATTTTTTTTTTCTTAGCCACGCCTACAGGCCACAGTTGGCAACTGATCCGGGTGAATGAGGACTCATTCGAAGCAGAATTCGACCTGTTAGGGCCTTTTGATATTTTCATCCCCCGAATTTACATTTACGAAAAACCTCGTTTTCCTATAATAGCCCATGTTAATTTTTCCCACCACAACCCCCCTTTAACGTTGTCTGATCGGGCTGAAATTTAGAGGATAAGCTTTCCTGGGGCCTGGGAGCTTATCCTCGAAATTTCAGCTCAATCTGATCACTCCTTCCCTGTTTTCCAAAAACCAAATATCAAGTTTCGTGGGAATTTGCTTGCGTCGAAAATACCTTCCATTTACTAAAAAACAATTACAATTGTGTCTGTTTAGTCCAGCGGTTGATACTCCAGACTGTCAGGCGGAAAACCCGGGTTCGGATCACCATCAGAGCAAATTTTTTTATATACTGAATTTAAACTTAAAAAAGAAACTCAGTTTTCTTTTTTAAATTATTTGAAAAAAGTTACGTCAAGGAGGCACACTTGTGCCTCTATAAAGAGGCGACCCACCACAATGTTAAGCGATTTCAGGTCCTAGAGGTCGCAGAGAGACGGCGGTGATCGCATTTTGTAGCCCAAGCTCAAACTAAGAAACGTGCAAAATTTCATCCTCCTCTGACTTTATCTTCATGGGGTAAACTGGGCCGGAAGTTTCGACCCTCCCACCACAACCCCCCTTTAACGTTGTCCGCTTATCCTCGAAATTGGGCTGTTTTCAAAAACCAAATATATAGACACTTAAAGTTCAAAAAATTTTTTTTTTCTTAGCCACGCCTACGGGCCACAGTTGGCAACTGATTCGGGTGAATGAGGACTCATTCGAAGCAGAATTCGACCTGTTAGGGCCTTTTGATATTTTCAGACCGAAAAAATTATCCCCCGAATTTACATTTACGAAAAACCTCGTTTTCCTATAAGAACCCGCTATAAGCGGGCTCTTATCGTTTTCCTATAAGAGCCCGCGAAAACGCGGGCTCTTATTTGTATATACTGAATTTAAAGTTTAAAAAAGAAACTCAGTTTCTTTTTTAAATTAACACAAGAATGTTCAAGAGCGGGGGGTTTAACTCCTGACACGATCAGCTAACAGTTACTCAAGCAATAATAAGTAATAAACTGTACAAAAAACGTGCAGAAATTATTTGAAAAAAACTACGTTTTCTAAAGAGTTAAAGAGGCTGAGTTACAAGGTCGAACCTTAAAACGTACAGGGATTAGGAGGCACAGTTGGGGGGCTGCCGCCCCCCAAACCCCCCGCTTTCGCAGCCTTTAAATAAAAAAAAAAAAAGGTTTTTTAAACTGAAAGTAAGGAGCGACATTAAATCTTAAAACGAACAGAAATTATTCCGTATATGAAAGGGGCTGTGCCCTCCTCAACGCCTCGCTCTTTACGCTAAAGTTTGACTTTCTCACAACTCTTTTTTTTAAACAATAAAAACTTTAGCGTAAAGAGCGAGGCGTTGAGGAGGGCACAGCCCCTTTCATATACGGAATAATTTCTGGTTCGTTTTAAGATTTAATGTCGCTCCTTACTTTCAGTTTAAAAAACTTTTTTTTTTTTATTTAAAGGCTGCGAAAGCGGGGGTTTGGGGGGCGGCAGCCCCCCAACTGTGCCTCCTAATCCCTGTACGTTTTAAGGTTCGACCTTGTAACTCAGCCTCTTTAACTCTTTAGAAAACGTAGTTTTTTTTCAAATAATTTTCAATAAAATGGCTATATCAAAATATTTCATCGGATGGGTTTGGAAAAAAAGGGTGAGGGGGGGGGTCTAGTTGCCCTTCGATCTTTTTTGACTTTTAAAAAGTGAACTAGAACTTTCAATTTCCAATCAAATGAGCACTCTCTGAAGTTCATAGAGCATTTCTTGTATAAGAACCACATATACCCGAGGGCATAATTTACAACGCCTGCCCCTGGGCCCTGGGGGCTGTATCGACCCAGTTTTTATTATCTAATGCTTGGACTATTTTTAACAAAATGGCTATCTCAAAATTTATATTGGGTGGGTTTGCGGGAAAAAGGACGTGGGGGGCTAGTTGCCCTCTGATCTCTTTCGAATTTTAGAAAGTGAACTGGAACATTCAATTTCCAATCAAATTAGCCCTGTCTGAAATTTTTGCCAGCATCCCTTCTATAAGAACCATATATGCCCCAGGGCATAACTTACAACGCCTTCCCCCGGACCCAGGGGGTTGTGTCGACCTCCGAGTTTTGTTATATGATCTTTTAACTATTATTAACAAAATAACCATCTAAAATTTTTAGTCGGATGTATATGTGGGAAAAGGGCGTGGGGGAGGGGGGGCTAGTTGCCCTCCGGTCAGTTTCGTCTCTAAAGAAGGGCAGTAGAACTTCTGATTTTCAATCAAATGAACCCCTTAAGTTTATAACGAGCAGCCTTTCCATAAAAACTATATATGCCCCCAGGGTATAACTTACAACGCCTGCCCCTGGGCTCTGGGGGGGTTGTATCCACCCTGGAGTTTTTGTTATCCATTCCTTGAACTAAGAATAACTTTTTTATCGGATGTATTTGGGGGAAAAGGTCGTGGGGGCTATTCGCCCTCCTATCACATTTGACTTCTAAAAACGGCAGTATTACTTCCGATTTTCAATTTAATGAGCCCCCTCCGAAGTTTATACAACCATCGCTTCTATATGAAGTATTTTGGGGGGGAAATTGGAGCCTAATGGCCTTGGAGTTAGTGGGGGGAACCTAGTTTCCATTGGATAACTTTTGACTCTTAAAAAGGGAACTAGAACTTTCAGTTTCTAATCATTGGATCCCCTCCGAAGTTTACACGACCACCTTTTCCGTAAAAAACTTATATGCCCCTTTGGCATGTGACAATCCTTCCCCCGGGTTTATGCGGGTGGGGGGTATGCTGACCCCGAAGTTTTGTCATCTGATCGTTGTATTATTTCAAACAAAATGGCTATCTCAGAATTTTGATCGAATGCATTTGAAAAAAGGGGGTGGGGGGGGGTATATGCCCGCCGGTCACTTTTGATGACTCTTAAAGAGGTAAATAGAAATTTCAATTTCCAATCGTTTAAGCCACCTCTGATGTTAATACGACCACCCCTTACATAAAACCATATCTGCCCCCCCCCCGGGCATAACTTACAAGAATTCCCCCTTGCTTAGGGGGGTTGCGTTGACCCCTGAGCTTTTGTTATTTGATCTTTAAACTATTTTAAACAAAATGGCTATCTCAAAATTTTGATCAGAGACTTTTCGGGAAAAGGGAGATTAGGGGTGGGGGGCGCAAGTTTCCCTCCGATCAATTTTTACTTTTAAAAAGAGAACTAGAAATTTCGATTTACAATCGAATGAGCCCCCTCCAAAGTTTATGCTACCATTCCTTCCATGAAAACCTTATGTGCCCCGGGGCATAATTTACGACACTTGCCCCCAGGTTCTGGCGGGCTGTGTTATCACTAGAGTCTTTGTATATAATCTTAGGTCTATTTTGAACAAAATGGCTATATAAAAAATTCGATTGGACACATTTGGGGAAATACATTCTGATACTGTGGTGAAAAATCCTCGTTTTTTCACCTTTTTTATTTTATTTTTCATTTTGTTATTTTCTTTCCTCTCTGAGTTTCATTTGACATTTGGGGAAAAGAGGGTTGGCAGGAGTGGGGGGGATGCTAGTTGCCATCGGACCACTTTTGACCTAAAAAGGGATTTAGAACTTTCAATTTCTAATCGTTTGAGTCCCCTCCAGGTTTACACGACCACTTCTTCCATAAAAACTTTATATGCCCCCAGGACACAAATTACAACCCTTTCCCTGGCTCTGAAGGGGGGAGAGGTTACGCTGACCCCGAAATTTTGGTTGTTTGATCGTTGGACTATTTCAAACAAAATGACAGTCTCAAAATTTTGATCGGATGCTTTTGCGGTAAAGAGGGTGTGTGTGTGGGGGGAGGGGGGAGGGATAGATGCCCTCCAATTTCTTTTGACTTATAAAAAGGTAAATAGAATTTTCAATTTCCAATGAAATGAGCATACTCTGAGGTTTTATACTACCTTCCCTTACATAAAAACTTTATATGCCCCCAGGCCATACCTTAAAACACTTGCCTTCGGGCTCTGGGGGTTTTAGTCGACCCCGGAGTTTTATTATTTGATGTTTGAACTATTTTCAACAAAACGGCTATATCAAAATCTTACATCGGATGGGTTTGCAAAAAAGGGCGCGGGGGGGGGGGGGTCTAGTTGCCCTTCGATCCCTTTTGACTTTTAAAAAGTGAACTAGAACTTTCAATTTCCATGAGCCCTCATGTTGCGCATGAAAATCAAATGGGACCTCTCTGAAGTTTATACGGACATTTTTCTATAAGAACCATATATACCCCCAGGGCATAATTTACAACGCCTGCCCCTGGGCCCTTGGTGTTGTGTCGACCCAGTTTTTATTATCGAATGCTTGAACTATTTTTAATAAAATGGCAATCTCAATATTTTTTTATCGGGTGGGTTTGGGGGGAAAAAGGGCATGGGTGGCTAGTTGCCTTCTGATCTCTTTCGAATTTTAAGCAGTGAACTGGAAATTCAATTTCCAATCAAATTAGCCCTCTTTGAAGTTTTTGCGTGCATCCCTTCTATAAGAACCATATATGCCCTATGGCATAACTTACAACGCCTGGCCCCGGGTCCTAGGGGTTGTGTCGACCTCGGAGTTTTGTTATATGATCTTTGAACTATTTTTAACAAAATGGCCCTCTCAAATTTTTTATTGGATGTATTTGGGGGGGGGAAAAGGGCGTGGAAAGGAGCTAGTTGCCCTCAGATCACTTTTGTCTCTAAAAAAGGGCTGTAGAACTTCCGGTTTTCAATCACATGAACCCCCTCTGAAGCTTATACGACGACCTCTTCCATATGAAGTGCCTCTGGAAAAAAAATTGTAATAAAACATTGGAGTCGTATGACCTTTACTATAGTCAACGCTATAGCGTTGCCTTTGACAAATGAGATCGTACCGGAGCAGATTGCCGTTATCTGCCATTTTACCGAACAAAATATCATTTTTGTGCCAAAGAGACTAAAATATAATGGGATTAAAATTATAAACAGGAATGTACTCAGGGGGATTTGCCTCAGGGTCTGCCTTCCTGAAATTGTACATTTTCTGAATTTATGGGAACTTCTTATTCAAATTGTCAAATAAAATAAATTACCGTACCCCCTAAAAACAATTTTTTTCATTATGGTCTACTCTTTTTTAGAAAAACAAATCAACTTGGTCTGAAGATTATTGGCACCTTTTTTTAGAATTTGTCGCACCTTTGTCGCATTGCCCCCCCCCCCCCCAAGATTTCGCTCATTGGCTTTCTTGTCACATTTGACCTCCTCCAAGATTTTGCTCTAGATCTGCCCCTGTTTTGCATAGGTAGCAGTGATGGGTCTCATATTTTTTATTTTTTTTCTGTCGGGCTACCAAGCTACAATAAGATCGCATAGACATGTTTAATGGATCATTTTAAAGCTAATGTTTATATCTACGTGTTTCTGATCGTCTTGATGACAATGGTTTTAAAAAAAATCAAATCATCCGGGGTTTTCCAGCTGAACTAGACTAATTTTGAAGCTCTGAGTGTAAAAATGACATTGGTTTTGCTCGATCAGGTCAGGATATTTTGCGTAAAAAAAACAATTTCTGCGGATCATCAGCTGATGATCCGCAGAAACGATTTTTTTTTTTCCGTTTTCCTCAAGAATAACATTCAACGTATCCAAATTCAGTTTTTTTATTTACTCCATCAAATTTGATAAGCATAATTCACAATATTGGTAAATGAATGAGCGTTACGTGGCACAAAATTTTAGAGTTCACGGTATAAATTAGTGTTTCTTTCGATTCCTGTGTGTGAGCAGCTGCTGGGTTGTCTCTCTTCAGCGACCATCAGTAATCCACCATCATGACTGCATCCCAACTTTCCTGCTACCTATCCTTCATTTGGCGCATGTCCTGATGGAAACTTTCTCCCTGCTCGTCGCTCATCGCCCTAAGGTATTCAGGAAACTTCCCCATGTGTGAGAACAGGATGTACATCTTTATACTCACCAAACACACACGTTTTTAGAATGTTTTTATTATGCTGCTGACGAGTATGGCGTGGTTTGATGCCTTTGTATTCCCCAGTAAGTTGTTTGCCACCCGCAAAACCGATTTCCTTGCGGCGCACTCTGGTTTGTTCATTAGTTTTTCTAGCTCTGTGTCCTTTATGAGCTGCCGTATCTGTGGGCCATCGAAAATGCCGGACTTTAGCTTCTCAATGGTCATTCGAGGAAAGGCTCTGCACAGTTAGTTGAAGCACCTTCCATCCTTATCCAGAGCGTGTGTGATCTACTTTATTAATCCAAGCTGCATGTGTAGCGGTGGGATCAATGTTTTCTCCCGTCAATAAGAGGTTCGTTTATGATGTTTATTGCCCCAGATACTAACTACTCTAGTCCCGGCCAATCATTCTTTACATAGTTCTTGGATCTGTCTCAACTTTTCCTCATACATATAAAGCATTCGTGAACCCGTACTGCTGACCAAGTAGAAAGTTCACCGTCTTGAAGTCGGCGCAAATGATCCAACGCGCTGTCCATATTGGATTTTGTCAAGCACGTACTTACTGCTTCATATTTTTCTTTGAGAGCTGTGGAGTGCACAAGAGGGATTGAGGCGAACTGGTTCCTGTTGTGAAGTAGCTCACACTTCAAAGAACGCTTGTTGCTGTCAGTGAAGAGTTGCCAATCTCTCAGATCGTATTGAGAAGCGCCAAGTTTACCAGAAGACCGGCGACACCTCTGCAATACGCGAGGTCTTCCTCCTGGCAGAAGTAGCCCATATATTCCTCATACCTTCTACGAAAGAAAGTGATTCGCGTGTCCTCACCAAGCAGATTTTTTTCTTTGAGTGTGGAGGCTAAGAGCACAGAGGAATTCTTCAACAAGCTGAGATCCCAAAACGAGATCATTAAGCTCGCATTGTGAAAAGGGTTACAAACTATCTTATGCTTTATACTTCTCTTCTGTATATCCTCCCTCGTCTGGACTTGTGGCCTTGTCGTCGCTGTCGGGAAACCCTGTGAACGCTGGTATAGAAATGTATTCACAGTAAGCAACTGGACAGCAGGCAGACGGAAGGTCGGGGTACTGGAGGCTGTGTGGCTTCTTCCGGTTGATGCCAGTAATATCGATGGCGCTGAAGTAGCAATCCGATGAATGGTCTAACGGCTCCCTCTGAACCATTGAAATCTCAACCTTCAGTAAAGTTTTCGCACCCTTCGTCCACTTCCCCAGGCATTCCACGCACGTCTTGCACACTGTTTGCGGTGCCCACGTCTTATCTTAGAACACAGTTTGACTTCAGTGTAAGCCTCGTAGGCGTGCTTTGCAAATCCTATGATGTTCCTCCTGTCCACTGACAGCGTGTAATCTACAGATGTAGCAGGAAAAGTCTAGATCATTCCTGCATGACCGTTGCATCGAAGTCATATCAATCAAGTGAAAGAAATAGAAAAATGCGGGTTAATGTCAGGCTATAAAATGTAGAATCAATTTTATTGGCTTAGGGTTAATCAAATAAACTTCCAATCACGCATACATGTTTGCAGCTATTTTAGAGAAATAACATAATGTTATAATTCAATATATTTTCCAAGAAAAATATGATTGAACTCAAAACACCTGATATTGGCATGTTATAGCTAGTCAGGTAGGCCTATGGCTGTATGTCAAAAAGTTGACCTGGTAGAGCAAAATGAATGGGATATTCGGACTCGGAACACCAAAATTAGTCAAAATCAGTTGAGAAACCCCTGGCGATTTTTTGGCTGTTACTCAGTGTAACCATTCCGCTACCAAAATGGTACTTTTTGGTGACATTTCTAAAGTGGAAGTCCTGGGAAGTATAACAAGGGTACTGTAACTCCCATGGTAACCCTCCGTCTCGGCCTTCTTAGTAAGTAAGAATTAAAAAATGCATTTTGCAAAGAAAGCCACCTATCGAAAAAAGTAAATATTTTTTTTCAGGAAAAAAATATGAATTAATTTATCTGCTACTTCTCAAAAATGCCCGTGATAGTATACCCCTCAGGCTTTGTGACAAATTGCACATATCTCGTGGGAAAGTTCAATGGGGGGCATGCTGTGTCCAGAGGGTTAGGGGGTTTGACCCCCCCCCCCCTCCAGAAATGTTTGTGTGACACATAAATACTTAGCAAAAATGCATATAAAGACATTTTTTGATTAATTTTTTGAAGTTCTTTTGTGTACCCCCCCCCCTCCCCTGAAAAATAACCCCCTCGAACCAAAATCCAAGATATGGCCCTGAACCGGGGATAAGGAATAAAACCTATCCAATGCTCTGTTTTGAAAGATTTTGCTGTAAGTTTTATTGTCGTCTACGTATAAAAAAAAAAAAAAAAAAAAAAAAAAAAAAAAAAAAAAAAAAAAAAAAAAAAAAAAAAAAAAAAAAAAAAAAAAAAAAAACAAGAATGAAAAAAAATCAATTTAATAAAACAAAGTGTTTCTTACAGAAGCTAAGAGAAAAGTAATTATTTAAATGGACAAAAATTGTTGCATTGCAAGTCATGCAAGACTACATAACTAGATCAAATAAAGTGACTTGTTATATTTCCCTACATTTATAAAACCTTAAAAACTATTACTTTACTGAAAAGTGAGCTGTTTGAGTTTTTTTTTTCAGATATTATTATTGTAGACTAAAAGTTATCGATATCATGACCGATGAAATGCTATTTGAGAGCCTTATAAACCAGTCTTATTTTCTGCAGCTTTTGTGTCGGTTTTTTGTTTTCAATAAAAAGCAAGTTTTAAGGATTCTACAAATAATAGGGATATCATGACTCACAAGTCAGCTTATTTCAGCTAGTGTATCCTTAGATATTTCCTGTATAATGTGCAAAGCAGTAAATTTTGCTCAATTTACGCTTCAACTTTGCTCTTTACGTCTGTCAGAAAAAAACATTGCTTTGAAAAAATCAGTTTGACATAGAGAATCAATGCTGCTCTATTTCTTATTAAATAAAAAGGCCCTTATTTGGCTTCCTTTTTGTTTTTTTTTGTTTTGATACTCTTTCCGCATTCTAATGTGTCTAAATTACTTAATTTTTGCGATTCCCTGGTAGTTTTAAAATAAATATGCCCTTGGGTTGCGGTTGTCATCTAGTTGAACGGGCTTTAAGTGAACCCGATATTACACAATTGGTATACTGAAAGGCTAATGAAACCTTTGCGGGTTTTTCATTTGTCTGGAAAGTACTCTCCCAAATGTCCCTTGCTAAGATACTATCAATCAAAAGCATATCCAGAATTTTTGTTCGGGGGGGGGGGGTATCAAAGAAACATTTTCAAATCACATTAAAAAAAATTGTTTTAAATACATATTTGCTACTCTTTTACGGGTTGTATACAAAATTCGGGCGGGGGGGGGAGTTAAACCTGTTACCCCTCCCCCAGATACGGTTTTGCTATTGCTAGAAGGGAAATGCGCTTCTAATGTTAAGTACAAAGGAGGTAAAAATGAACCATTCCCCCCCCCCTCCCCAGGGCCAATCTTAAATCTGTCCATGAAAACCATGATTTTCTAATATTTTTCTTTTGTTGTTTTTAAATTATATTTTTTTAGGATAGTGCAACTTATTCATCAGTTTTGCCACGTTGAACCGTGAAAATAAGTAAGGAAGAAAAAATAAAATCAAGTTATAATTGACAATATTTTTCGTCCGTTAAAATTCAGTCATTAAAAATCTGTCGAATCTCGAAGACAAACATATTCAAAGGAAAAATACACCTTTTTGGCTGTTGGTGCCATCTGCCTTTAGCTTATTTTTTCCTGAATATTGCCCATCTTCCTTTTTTAAGTTTGGCACCTGCTACCTTCAAAAATTGCTTAACTATATATAGAGGGTTAAAAATTGAATTCCGGATTTTCTCCTAATTTTAAAGATATGTATCCTTGACGAATGCCCTGACGAAGATAGGTTGGGTATAAAAAGGTTGGAGCTGTGAAGGGGTTTTGGGGTCTCCGTCCGTCATAAGATCCTTTCTCCATCCCTGACAGGGAAATCCTGCTTGTATGGCCTCATAATGAAATAATTAAAAAACTTTTTCCACAAAATAAGTTTTTCAAAGAAGAGTAAAGAACTCCATTAAACAAAAAATGAGCAAAAATCAATAAAAATCAAATAATCTACCAAGCGTGAAACTACCACAAATGAGCGTCGACAAATAAATGAAATCCAAAAACGAACAGAGATCACAATAAATAACCAAGTCAAACTCAAAACGAGCAAAAATTAACATAAGTTGGGTGCAAAATCCCTATGCCTTCCCAAGGCCAGAACAAAATTTGCACTTTACTGAAAAAAAAATTTAATGTTTTTACTTTTATAACTTAAATAAGTCAAATAATATTAACATTTTGATTACTAAATATCAGTATATGTATATTAAACTGGCAATGCACATTCATTTGTATTTTTCCAGTAAAGTGCAAATTTTGTTCTGGCCTTGGGAAGGCATAGGGGTTTTGCGCCCAACTTATTTTAATTTCTGCTCGTTTTGAGTTTTACTCGGTTATTTCTTGTAATCTCTGTTCGTTTTGGATTTCATTTATTTATCGGTTTTTAAAAATCTGGACACAAATAGTACTGTTTAATTTAGTTTCATATCTCCTCTAGTTGACCTGAAATGGAAAACTTGATACCATTCGCAAAAAAATCTGTTTACTTTCTTTGATAGCATGGATACGCTTATGCTATTTTGATTTGGTTTAATTTTAAGAATAGAAATGGGAGGGTTGGCGTGGGAGGGTGGGAGTGGAAGGGGGATTAGTTGCCCTCAAATCACTCTCGACTATTAAAAAGGGCATCAGCCCTTTCTATTTTCAATCGAATGAGCCCTTTTCGAAGTTCACACGACAACTCCTTCGATACGAATTGCCCTGGTCTAAACAACAACAACAACAAAAAATAATACATTATACCCACTTCGATCTTTACTATTAAAATGTTAAGCCTTCCAATCACTTTCGACTATTAAAAAGGGCTCATTCGATTTCCAATCGAATGAGCCCTTTTGGAAACGACAAAGCTTTCTATAAACACCTTATATGCCCCCAGGGCATAAATTACAACCCTTACCTTATGGTCTGTTCGGGTGGTTGTCATCCTCTAAGACCGAATTTCCAGAACTTTCAACTACGTTAAACAACATGGCTATCTCAAAATTCTGATTGAATGTGTTTGGGGAAATGGTGGGACGTGAGAGGGGCGGTAGTCGCTCTCCAATCACTTTCAACTATTAAAAATGGCCCTAGCCCTTTCAATTTCCTATCAAATGAGCCCTTTTGAAGTTTCTACGACAAAACTTTCAATAAAAATCTTATATGCCCCCAGGGTATAACTTACAACCCTTGCCCTGAGTGCTTGGGGGGTGTCATTCTCAAAGACCTAATTTCCAGAACTTTCTACTACGTTGAACAAAATGGCTATCTGAAAATTTTGATTGGATGTGTTTGGAGGAATGGTGGGCGTAAAAGGGGTGTTAGTTACCCTCCAATCACTTTCGACCATTACAAAGGGCACTAGCCCTCTCAATTTCGAATTGAATGAGCCTCTTTTGAAGTTTTACGACAACTCTATCTACAAAAACCTTATATGCCCCCAAGGGCAGAACTTCAACCTTTGCCCTTGGGGCTCTAGGGGTTTGTCATCCTTAAATACATAATTTCCAGAACTTTCAACTACGTAGAACAAAATGGCTATCTCTAAACTTTGATTGAATGTTTTTGGGGAAATGGTGGGCGTAAGAGGGGGTTAATTACTCTCCACTCACCTTTGACTATTAAAAAGGGCAATTTCAATGTCCAATCAAATGAGCCCTTTTTGAAATTTCTATAACAACTTTCTATAGAAACTTTATATGCCCCCAGGGCGTAACTTACAACCCTTGCACTGAGGGCTCTGAGGGGGGTTATCATCCTAAAAGACCTAATTTCAAGAACTTTCAACTACGTTGAACAAAATGGATATCTCAAAATTTTGATTGGATGTGTTTGGGAAAATGGTGGGTGTGAGAGGGGCGTTAGTCGCTCTCCAATCACTTTCAACTATTAAAAAAGACACTAGCCATTTAATTTCCAATTGAATGAGCCCTTTTGAAGTTTTACGCTTTCAATAAAAACGTTATACGCCACCAGGGCATAACTTACAAACCTTGCCCTGAGGGATGGGGGGGGGGGTTCATCCTTAAAGACCTAATTTCCAAAACTTTCAACTACGTTGAATAAAATGGCTGATTGGATGTGTTTGGAGAAAAGATGGGGGTGAGAGGGGGGCCAGTTACCTTCAAATCACTTTCGACTATTAAAAAGGGCACTAGTCCTTTGAATTTCCAATCGAATGAGCCCTTTTTCAAGTTTCTACGACAAAGATTTCAATAGAAACCTTATATGCCCCCAGGGCATAACTTATAACTCTTGCCTTGAAGACTGTGGGGGGAGTGTCCTGCTCAAAGGTATAATTTCCTGAACTTTGAACTGCGTGGAACAAAATGGCTGTTTCAAAATCTTTATCGGATGTGTTTGGGGAAATGGTGGGCGTGGAAGGGGTGTTAGTTGCCTTCCAATCACTTTCAACTATCAAAAAGGGCACTAGCCATTTCAATTTCCAATCGAATTAGCCCTTTTTGAAGTTTCTGCGGCAGCGCGTTATATAAAAAACCTTACATGCCCCCTGGGCATAATTTACAACCCTTGCCCTGAGGGCTGTGGGGGGAGCGGTTGTCATCCTTAAAGACCTAATTTCTAAAACTTTCAACTACGTTGAAAAAATCGAAATTCGTTGACAATTTTGATTGGATGTGTTTAGGGAAAATGTGGGCGTGAGAGGGGGGTTAGTCGCCCTCAAATCACTTTCGACTATTAAAAAGGGTACTAGCCCTTTGAATTTCAAATCGAATGAGCCCTTTTTCAAGTTTCTACGACATAGTTGCCAATAAAAACCTTATATGCCCCCAGGGCATAACTTATAATCCTTGCCCTGAGGGTTGTGGGGGAGTGTCCTCCGCAAAAATAAGTTTTCTATCTTTAAATCAACTACGCTGAACAAAGTGGCTATCTCAAAATTTTTATTGGATGTGTTTTGGGGGAATGATGGGCGTGAGGGGGGGCTAGTTTGCCCTCCAATCACTTTCGACTATTAAAAAGGGTACTAGCCCTTTGAATTTCCAATCGAATGAGGCTGTTTTGAAGTTTCTACGACAACGCCTTCTATAAAAACCTTATATGCCCCCAGGGCATAACTTAAAATCCTTGCCCTGAGGGTTGTGGGGGAGTGTCCTCCTCAAAAACATATTTTCTATCTAGAAATCAATTACGCTGAACAGAATGGTTATCTCAAAATTTTGATTGGATGTGTTTGGGGGAATTATGGGTGGAGGGGGGGGGGGCTAGTTGCCCTCCAATCACTTTCGACTATAAAAGGGCACAAAAGCCACTCCAATTTCCAATCGAATGAGCCCTTTTCAAAGTTTCTACGACAACTCCTTCGATACGAAGTTCCCGGGTATGGAGAAAAAAAAAAAAAAAAAAAAACATTGTGCCCAGCGCGCTGCCTATGAAACTTTATATGCCCCAGTGCATAACTTACAACCCTTGCACTGAGGGCTCTGAGGGGGCTTTCATCCTAAAAGACATAATTTCCTATGTTGAAGAAAATGGATATCTCAAAATTTTAATTCGATGTGTTTGGGAAAATGGTGGGCGTGAGAGGGGCGTTAGTCGCTATCCAATCACTTTCTACTATTAAAAAATGCACTAGCCCTTTCAATCTCCAATTGAATGAGCCCTTTTGAAGTTTCTACGACAACGCTTTCAATAAAAATTTTATATGCCCCCAGGGCATAACTTACAACCCTTGCCCTGAGGGCTGTGGGGTAGTCATCTTTCAAAACTTTCAACTATGTTGAATAAAATGGCTATCTAAAAATTTTGATTGGATGTGTTTGGGGAAAAGGTGGGCGTGAGAGGGGGGTAGTTAACCTGAAATCACTTTCGACTATCAAAAAGGGTACTAACACTTTGAATTTCAAATCAAATGAGCCCTTTTTCAAGTTTCTACGATAAAAATTTCAATAAAAACCTTATATGCCCCCAGGGCATAACTTATAATCCTTGCCCTGAGGGTTGTGGGGGAATGTCCTCCTCAAAAATATGTTTTCTATCTGAAAATCAACTACGCTGAACAAAATGACTATCTAAAAATTTTTATTGGATGGGTTTGGGGGAAATGATGGGTGTGGGGTCGGGCTAGTTGCCCTTCAATCACTTTCGACTATTAACAAGGGCACTAGCCCTTTGAATTTCCAATCGAATGAGCTTTTTTGAAGTTTCTACGACAACGCCTTCTTTAAAGACCGTATATGCTCCCAGGCATGACTTAAAACCCTTGCCCTGAGGGCTGTTTGTTCTCCTCAAAAACATATTTTCTATCTGGAAATTAACTACACTGAACAAAATGGCTATCCCAAAATTTTGATTGGATGTGTTTGGGGAATTGATGGGCGTGGGGGGGGGCTGGTTGCCCTCCAATCACTTTTGACTATTAAAAAGGGCACTAGCTGTTTGAATTTCCAATCGAATGAGCATTTTTTGAAGTTTCTATGACAACGCCTTCTATAAATACCTTATATGCCCCCAGGGCAATAACTTAAAACCCTTGCCCTGAGGGTTGTGGGGGAGTGTTCTCCTCAAAAATATATTTTCTATCTGGAAATCAACTACGCTTAACAAAATGCATATTTAACTCAAAAACTTATTTTGTATCTGGAAATCAACTACGCTGAACAAAATGGCTATGTCAAAATTTTGAGTGTGTTTGGGGGAATGATGGGCGTGGTGGGAGGGCTAGTTGCCCTCCAATCACTTTCGACTATTAAAAAGGGCACTAGCCACTCCAATTTCCAATCGAATGAATCCTTTTCGAATTTTCTTCGACAACTCTTCGATACGAAGTGCCCGGGTATGGAGAAAAAAACAGAAAAAAACATTGTGCCCAGCGCGCTGCCTAGGAAACTTTATATGCCCCAGAGCATAACTTACAACCCTTGCACTGAGCGCTCTGAGGGGGTTATCATCCTAAAAGACCTAATTTCCTATGTTGAACAAAATGAATATCTCAAAATTTTAATTCGATGTGTTTGGGAAAATGGTGGGCGTGAAAGGGGCGTTAGTCGCTATCCAATCACTTTCAACTATTAAAAAAGGCACTAGCCCTTTCAATCTCCAATTGAATGAGCCCTTTTGAAGTTTCTGCGACAACGCGTTCAATACAAAATTTGTATGCCCTCAGGGCATAACTTACAACCCTTGCCCTGAGGTTGTGGGGGGAAGGGTTGTCATCCTTAAAGACCTAATTTCCAAAACTTTCAACTACGTTGAATAAAATGGCTATCTAAAAATTTTGATTGGATGTGTTTGGAGAAAAGGTGGGCGTCAAAGGGGGTAGTTTGCCCTCAAATCACTTTCGACCTATTAAAAAGGGTACTAGCCCTTTGAATTTCAATCGAATGAGCCCTTTTTCAAGTTTCTACGACAAAGATATCAATAAAAACCTTATATGCCCCCAGGGCATAATTTATAATCCTTGCCCTGAGGGTTATGGGGGAGTGTCCTCCTCAAAAATATGTTTTCTATCTGGAAATCAACTACGCTGAACAAAATGGCTATCTCAAAATTTTTATCGGATGTGTTTGGGGAAATGATGGGTGTGGGGTGGGGCTAGTTGCCCTCCAATCACTTTCGACTATTAATAAGGGCACTAGCCCTTTGAATTTCCAATCGAAGAGCATTTTTGAAGTTTTTACGACAACGCCTTCTTTAAAAACTGTATATCCCCCCAGGGCATAACTTAAAACCCTTGCCCTGAGGGTTTCCTGGGGGAGTATCATCCTCAAAAACATATTTTCTATCTGGAATCAACTACGCTGAACAAAATGGCTATCTCAAAAATTTGATTGGATGTGTTTGGGGAAATGTTGAGGCGGGGGGGGGGCTAGTTGCCCTCCAATCACTTTTGACTATTAAAAAGGGCACTAGTTCTTTGAAATTTTCCAATCGAATGAGCATTTTTGAAGTTTTACGACAACGCCTCTCTATAAAAACCTTATCCCCCCAGGGCACAACCCCCTGAGGGTTTTGGGGGGTATCATCCTCAAAATATATTTTCTATCTGGACAAACTACCCTGAAACAAAATGGCTATCCAAAATTTTGATTGGATGTGTTTGGGGGGTTGTCGGGGGGGGAGTGCCCTCTCACTTTTGACTATTAAAAAGAGTAAGCCCTTTGAATTTTCAATCGACTGATCATGGAAGTTTCTACGACTACGCCTTCTATAAAAACTTAAATGCCCCCAGGGTATACATAAAACCCTTGCCCTGAAGGGGAGTGTCCTTCCTCGAAAACACATTTTCTATCTGGAAATCAACTACGCTGAACAAAATGGCTATGTCAAAATTTTGATTAGGTGTTTTTGGGGGAATGATGGGCGTGGGGGGGGGGTCGATACGAAGTGCCTGGGTATGGAGAAAAAAAACAACACAAAAACGCAAAACCCCTATCCCTTCCCAAGGCTAGAACAAAATTTGCACTTTACTGAAAAAAATTTAATGTTTTTACTTTTATAACTTAAATAAGTCAAATAATATTAACATTTTGATTACTAAATATCCGTAATTCTATATTAAACTGACAATGCACATTCATTTGTATTCTTTGAGTGAAGTGTAAATTTTGTTCTGGCCTTGGGAAGGCATAAGGGTTTTTGCGCCCAACTTATGTTAATTTCTGCTCGTTTTGAGTTTTACTCGGTTATTCATTGTAATCTCTGTTCGTTTTGGGTTTCATTTATTTATCGATGCTGATTTGTGGTAGTTTCACGCTTGGTACATTATTTGATTTGATTTTTGCTCATTTTTGTGTTTAATGTAGTTCTTTACTTTTCTTCGAAAAACTTATTTTGTGAAAAAGTTTTTTTAATTAATTTCTGTTCGTTTTATATTGACATAGTCTTTTCAGGGAAAAAAAAAAAACAATAAAACTTTAAATCTTTTTCATTTTTAAGACTTTATAGTTTGGCCTTCTATTTGTATGCTGGAGAAAAATTTTCAGCAATTTTTAACAACATAGACTCTTTTAAGAATCTGACACAAATAGTACTGTTTAATTTAGTTACATACCTCCTCTAGTTGACCTGAAATGGAAAACTTGATACCATTCGCAAAAAAAGCTGTTTACTTTCTTTGATAGCTTGGATACATTTACGCTATTTTGACTGGGTTAAATTTTAAGAGCAGAAGTAGCCCCGAAAGTTTGAACATAATACACTCAGTCGTTCTTGGATACTGCTGAGATGCCTTATTGGGAATTAGCATTATCACAGTGCATTTTGATTTAATCTTAAGGCAACATTTAGTTTTTAAACATAATGGGCAAATGGGAGGGTGGGCGCGGAAGGGAAATTAGTTGCCCTCCAATCACTTTCGACTATTAAAAAGGACATCAGCCCTTTCTATTTTCAATCGAATGAGCCCCTTTCGAAGTTCCCACGACAACTCCTTCGATACGAAGTGCCCTGGTCTAAACAACAACAACAACCAAAAGATATCACTAATCACTTTCGACTATTAAAAGGACACTAGCCCTTTGAAGTTCAAATCAAATGAGCCGTTTTTTGAAGTTTCTGCGACAACGCCTTCTATAAAAACCTTATATGCCCCAGGGCATAACTTAAACCCCTTGCCGTGAGGGCTGTGGGGAGTATCCTCCTTAAAAACATATTTTCTATCTGGAAATCAACTACGCTAAACAAAATGGCTATCTCAAAATTTTGATTGTATGTGTTTGGGGGAATGATGGACGGGGGGGGGGCAAGGTGCCCTCCAATCACTTTCGACTATTAAAAGGGCCCTAGACCTTTGAATTTCCAATCGAATGAGCCTGTTTTGAAGTTTCTACGACATTGCCTTCTATAAAAACCTTATATGCCCCAGGGCATAACTTAAAACCTTTGCCCTGAGGGTTATGGGGGGGTGTCCTCCTTAAAAACGTATTTTCTATCTGGAAATCAACTAGCCTACGCTGAAAAAAATGGCTATCTCAAAATTTTGATTGGATATATGGTTGGGGGAATGATGGGTGTGTGTGTGTGGGGGGGGGGGTATGTGCCCTCCAATCACTTTTGACTATTAAAAAGGGCTCTAGCCCTTTGAATTTCCAATCGAATGAGCCTGTTTTGAAGTTTCTATGACAACACCTTCTATAAAAACCTTATATGCCCCCAGGGCATAACTTAAAACCCTTGCCCTGAGGGTTTTGGGGAGTGTCCCCCTCAAAAACATATTTTCTATATGGAAATCAACTACGCTGAACAAAATGGCTATCTGAAAATTTTGATTGGATATGTTTGGGGGAATGATGGGGCGAGGGGGGGCTAGTTGCCCTCCAATCACTTTTGACTATTAAAAAGGGCACTAGCCCTTTGAATATCCATTCGAATGAGCCTGTTTTGAAGTGTGTTACGATACGCCTTCTATAAATCCTTATATGCCCCAGGGCATAACTTAAGGGCATAACCCAGAGCGTGGGGGGGGTTAGTTGCCCTCCAATCACTATCGACTATTAAAAAGGGCACTAGAACTCTCGATTTCCAATCGAATGAGCCCCTTTTGAAGTTTCTACGACGACCCATTCCATATGAAGTGCCCTGCTCTAAAGGGAAAAAAAAAATATAATAAATGATACATATGTGGCAACATCGTTCTCATGTGCCCTCAGGGCATAACTTAAAACCCTTGCCCCGGCGGTTGTGGGGGAGTTTTCTCCTCAAAAATATATTTTCTATCTGGAAATCAACTTCGCTGAACAAAATGGCTATCCCAAAATTATGATTGGATGTGTTTGAGGGAAGGATGGATGTGGGGGGGGGGGGCTAGTTGCCCTCCAATCACTTTCGACTATTAAAAAGGGCACTAGCCACTCCAATTTCTAATCGAATGAGCCCTTTTCGAAGTTTCTACGACACTCCTTCGATACGATGTGCCCGGGTATGGAGAAAAAAACCAAAAAAAAAAAAAACACGTTGTGCCCACATCGTTCTTTACTTAGGCAGCGCTAGCGTGCTGCCTATGATACCATCCATCCCTGTTTCTACCGACCAGGACATTAAAATCCCCTAATAAAAATGCCTTATTTCTACCGGAGACCCTTTGTATTTATTCATAGGCAGCGGGCTAGCGCTGCCTAAGTAAAGAAAGATGTGGGCACAATGTGTTGTTTTTTTTTTTTTTTTTTTTTTTTTTCTCTCCATATCCGGGCACCTGGTATCGAAGGAATTGTCGTAAAAACTTTGAAAAGGGCTCGTTCGATTGGAAATTGGAGTGGCTAGTGCCCTTTTTAATAGTCGAAAGTGATTGGAGGGCAACTACCACCCCCCCCCCCCCCTCACGCCCGTCATTTCCCCAAACACATCCAATCAAAATTTTGAGATAACCATTTTGTTCAGCGTAGTTGATTTCCAGATAGAAAAATATATTTTTGAGGAGGACACTCCCCCACAACCCTCAGGGCAAGGGTATTAAGTTATGCCCTGAGGGTATATAAGATAAATGTTGACAATGTACAGTTTATTATTTTCTTTTCTTTAAAGCAGGGCACTTCATAGAAGGGGTCGTCGTAGAGACTTCAAAAGGGGCTCATTCGATTAGAAATTGAGAGTTCTAGTGCCCTTTTTTAATAGTCGAAAGTGATTGGAGGGCAACTAGCCCCCCCCCCTCACGCCAATCATTCCGCAAAAACACATCCATTCGAAATTTTGAGATAGCCATTTTGTTCAGTGTAGTTGATTTCGAGATAGTAAATGTGTTTTTGAGGAGGACACTCCCCCACAACCCTCAGGGCAAGGGTTTTAAGTTATGCCCTGGGGGCATATAAGGTTTTTACAGAAGGCGTTGTCGTAGAAACTTCAAAACAGGCTCATTCGATTGGAAATTCAAAGGGCTAGTGCCATTTTTTAATAGTCGAAAGTGATTGGAGGGCAACTAGCCCCCCCACGCTCATCATTCCCTAAACACATCCAATCAAAATTTTGAGATAACCATTTTGTTCAGCGTAGTTGATTTCCAGATAGAAAATATGTTTTTTGAGGAGGACACTCCCCCACAACCCTCAGGGCAAGGGTTTTAAGTTATGCCCTGGGGGCCTATAAGGTTTTTAGTGAAGGCGTTGTCGTAGAAACTTCAAAACAGGCTCATTAGATTGGAAATTCAAAGGTCTAGTGTCCTTTTTAATAGTCGACAGTGATTGGAGGGCAACTAGCCCCCCCCCCCACGCCCATCATTCCCCAAACACATCCAATACAAATTTTGAGATAGCCATTTTGTTCAGCGTAGTTGATTTCAAGATAGAAAATGTGTTTTTTGAGGAGGACACTCCCCATAACCCTCAGGGCAAGGGTTTTACACAAACGAAAAGTTATACCCTGGGGGCAAATAAGGCTTTTATAGAAGGCTTTGTCGTAGAAACTTCAAAACAGGCTCATTCGATTGGAAATTCAAGGGGCTAGTGCCTTTTTTAATAGTCGAAAGTGATTGGAGGGCAACTAGCCCCCCCCCCCCCACGCCCATCATTCCCCCAAACACATCCAATCAAAATTTTGAGATAGGCATTTTGTCAGCGTAGCGATTTCCAGATATAAAATATCTTTTTGGGGAGGACACTCCCCACTACCCTCGGGGCAAGGATTTTAAGTCATGCCCTGGGGGCATATAAGGTTTTTATAGAAGGCTTTTGTCGTAGAAACTTCAAAACAGGCTCATTCGATTGGAAATTCAAAGGGCTAGTGCCATTTTTTAATAGTCGAAAGTGATTGGAGGGCAACTAGCCCCCCACACGCTCATCATTCCCTAAACACATCCAATCAAAATTTTGAGATAACCATTTTGTTCAGCGTAGTTGATTTCCAGATAGAAAATATGTTTTTGAGGAGGACACTCCCCCACAACCCTCAGGGCAAGGGTTTTAAGTTATGCCCTGGGGGCCTATAAGGTTTTTAGTGAAGGCGTTGTCGTAGAAACTTCAAAACAGGCTCATTAGATTGGAAATTCAAAGGTCTAGTGTCCTTTTTAATAGTCGACAGTGATTGGAGGGCAACTAGCCCCCCCCCCCACGCCCATCATTCCCCCCAAACACATCCAATACAAATTTTGAGATAGCCATTTTGTTCAGCGTAGTTGATTTCAAGATAGAAAATGTGTTTTTGAGGAGGACACTCCCCCATAACCCTCAGGGCAAGGGTTTTAAGTTATACCCTGGGGGCAAATAAGGCTTTTATAGAAGGCTTTGTCGTAGAAACTTCAAAACAGGCTCATTCGATTTGAAATTCAAGGGACTAGTGCCTTTTTTAATAGTCGAAAGTGATTGGAGGGCAACTAGCCCCCCCCCCCCCACGCCCATCATTCCCAAAAACACATCCAATCAAAATTTTGAGATAGGCATTTTGTCAGCGTAGCTGATTTCCAGATATAAAATATCTTTTTGGGGAGGACACTCCCCACTACCCTCGGGCAAGGATTTTAAGTCATGCCCTGGGGGGCATATAAGGTTTTTATAGAAGGCGTTGTCGTAGAAACTTAAAAACAGGCATATTCGATTGGAAATTCAAAGGACAGAACAAAATTTGAACTTTACTGAAAAAATACAAATGAATGTGCATTGTCAGTTTAATATACATATACTGGTATTTAGTAATGAAAATGTTAAAATTATTTGATTTATTAAAGTTATAAAAGTAAAAAAAATTTATGTTTTTTTCAGTAAAGTGCAAATTTTGTTTTTCCTTGGAAGGCATAGGGGTTTTGCGCCCAACTTGTGTTAATTTCTGCTCGTTTTGAGTTTCACTCGGTTATTTATTGTAATTTCTGTTCGTTGGGTTTCATTTATTTGTCGATGCTGATTTGTGGTAGTTTCGAGCTTGGTCGATTATTTGATTTTATTTTTGCTCATTTTTTTGTTTAATGGAGTTCTTTACTTTTCTTTGAAAAACTTATTTTGTGGAAAAAGTTTTTTTAATTAATTCATAAAAAGAGCAACTAGCATAGTAATGACTTAGGCAGCGCTGGCGCGCTGTCTATGATCAGAGTGGATTTTTTACTAGTTTTTTCTAACATTAACCGTGATTGCTTGCTAACAGCGATGCAGGGCGAAATATAGAAGTGGCGTCCCTGAAGGAAAATTATAGCCTAGTAAACGATACCACATTTGCAATGGATTCTGAAAAATGGATAAATAATTTTCTGGGTTTGATCTGTTTGTGGGATGAAAAACCTCTTCTTAGCTAAGTTATCTATCATGGGTTTCATCCTCGAAGTAGCATAATATTTGTAGGCATGAACATATAATGAGTTGGAGGTAATAGACTTGAGGTTGTCTGTGCAAGAGTTGAAGTCTTGTTGATAGAAGAGCATCGCCAAGTATGGATTATGACATAGATGGACTTCTTGCTGACTAGATGGAGGTCCTAAAGACTTCTTGCTGTTCGGTTCTAAGCCGGCTTAAGTCCTTCTTGTAGACATGAGAAGATGGTTAGCCCCAGTCCTGCACTGGTTCTGGGACCATTGCTTTTCCTGACGCCATAATAATTTCAATGATTTAAAAATATGAAAATTATAACTTGGAACAATTATGAGATGAAATTCAGTCAAAGACAATTTATGAGATGAATAGAATAATTCAGTCAAAGAAGTCACTGATGAGTCTTAGGGAAGAATGTTAGAAAGCTAGGATAATTAGTGAAAATGTTTTATGTTTAATAAAGAGGTGGGGCTTGCACAAAAATTATTGAGTGATAGATCATATGACAATAAGAAGAATGCAAAGAAAGTGGAGAAAGCATTAAAATATGAATTAAGGAGGTGTGAAGTGGAGGCCAATGGATAAAATTACTGAATATCTGGAAGATACAGCCAGACGGCATAATAGTAAAATATTTTACTGGCATGTTAATAAATTGAGAGAGAGAATAGTCAATCTGGAATTGTCCCAGTGAAAGATAGGAACAGGGCAACAATTAGTGACAAAGAAAGAGTTAAAGAGAGATGGGCGTAATATTCTAAGAATTTGCTAAACTGTGATAGAGTTACACGAAAGGATATAGAACAGAATGAAAAGTTTGTGACACCATGGAAGATTTATTTTGTGAGCAAGAATTAGCGACAGTACTAAAAGGATGAAAAATAATAAGGCCCCAGGTACTGATGGTGGGGTAAACGAGCTTTTGAATTATGGCAGTTATGAAGTTAGAGATAAATTACAGTACTGAAGACTATGAATGTGATTTTTGAAAAAGACGAAGTATCTAGCGACTTTAGAAAAACTAACTAAACCTCTCTAAAAGAAAAGTGATAAGAGTGCGTGGGGTAATTATAGAGGCGTTAGCTTAGTTTCTGTAGGAAGCAAATTACTTAGTATTATGATGATACTTTTTAGACTGAGAGATGCCGTAGACAAAGTTCTAAGAGAAGAAAGTCTGGCTTTATAAAGGAGAGAGGATGCGTTGACTATATTTTTACTCTTAGATTAATAATTGAGAAGTGCCTGAGTCATCAAACCCCTTTAGTCTTCAGTTTTATTAATTAGGATCAAGCGCTTGATTCAGCTGATTGAAGAGTTTTTACCGAAGGTCCTATCCTTGTCAATTGAAGGGTACACCAGATAAATGCATTATAGTGATTAAAAAAAACAACGTTTTTCCAAGGGAAGTAAAGAGCGAAGTTGAAACTTAAAATGAACAAAAGTTATTACTTCACAGCCTATCTAAAATATATCAGTAACACTAATGCAGATAAATAAACTGGTGATATTTCTCTATGTTTATAGGATAAGAGAAAACAAGCGCTTTACTGAAAACACAAAACAATATAGGAGTTTTTGTATGGTAAAGTAAACCTTTTAAGGATACTTTTAACAGTATAAAAGTAAGCATTTTTTAGATTGTTGTTTTATTTTTTTTTTTTTTCGTTTAATTTGGCTTCCCTTCTGCACAATGAGCTCAGTTCAATGATTGACGGTCGTTTTGGATCTGAAAAGGACATTTCATGATTATTCTGTAGACAAGTTTGAAGTGAAGGAATCTTATTAGTATTAGGACTACAAACTCGCTTTAGAATTTGTATCACAACTTAAAATCACCCGTTTTATAGAGAGAAATAACTGGATTTCCAGAGGTCCTTTACGGTTGATATGTTCTTCATTTCGAGTAATACTAGGTGAGAACAAGATGTTACCTGGTAAATCAATCCATTATTTTATATGCTGTGTAACGACTTTAAACTTATTATTTTTATGCCTAAGTTTTTAAGATAATTTTAATTGTATACTGAAATTACTGATATCACAGCTCCTGTAGGACTATGAAAAGCGTTATAGATTAGTTTGTTTTTGTGAGGCTACTTATTTACTTTTGACTCCTAAATCAATTAAATAAAAACAAACAAGTTTTTTAAACTGAAAGTAAGGAGCGACATTCAAAAAACTTTAAACGAACAGAAATTATTCCGTATATGAAAGGGGCTGTCCCCTCCTCAACCGCCTCGCTCTTTAACGCTAAAGTTTGACTCTGTCTCACAACTTTATTTTTTTAAAACAGTAAAAAACAATAAAAACAATAAAAAACAATTAAAACAATTAACAATTAAAGTGATAGATCATATGACAATAAGAAGAATATCAAAGAAAGTGGAGAAAGCATTAAAATATGAGATTAAGGAGGGGTGGAAGTGGAGGCCCCACCGAGTGCCCCCAATGGATAAAATTACTGAATATCTGGAAGATACAGCCAGACGGCATAATAGTAAAATATTTTACTGGCATGTTAATAAATTGAGAGAGAATAGTCAATCTGGAATTGTCCCAGTGAAAGATAGGAACAGGGCAACAATTAGTGACAAAGAAAGAGTTAAAGAGAGATGGGCGTAATATTCTAAGAATTTGCTAAACTGTGATAGAGTTACACGAAAGGATATAGAACAGAATGAAAAGTTTGTGACACCATGGAAGATTTATTTTGTGAGCAAGAATTAGCGACAGTACTAAAAGGATGAAAAATAATAAGGCCCCAGGTACTGATGGTGGGGTAAACGAGCTTTTGAATTATGGCAGTTATGAAGTTAGAGATAAATTACAGTACTGAAGACTATGAATGTGATTTTTGAAAAAGACGAAGTATCTAGCGACTTTAGAAAAACTAACTAAACCTCTCTAAAAGAAAAGTGATAAGAGTGCGTGGGGTAATTATAGAGGCGTTAGCTTAGTTTCTGTAGGAAGCAAATTACTTAGTATGATGATACTTTTTAGACTGAGAGATGCCGTAGACAAAGTTCTAAGAGAAGAAAAGTCTGGCTTTATAAAGGAGAGAGGATGCGTTGACTATATTTTTACTCTTAGATTAATAATTGAGAAGTGCCTGAGTCATCAAACCCCTTTAGTCTTCAGTTTTATTAATTAGGATCAAGCGCTTGATTCAGCTGATTGAAGAGTTTTACCGAAGGTCCTATCCTTGTCAATTGAAGGGTACACCAGATAAATGCATTATAGTGATTAAAAAAACAACGTTTTTCCAAGGGAAGTAAAGAGCGAAGTTGAAACTTAAAATGAACAAAAGTTATTACTTCACAGCCTATCTAAAATATATCAGTAACACTAATGCAGATAAATAAACTGGTGATATTTCTCTATGTTTATAGGATAAGAGAAACAAGCGCTTTACTGAAAACACAAAACAATATAGGAGTTTTTGTATGGTAAAAGTAAACCTTTTAAGGATACTTTTAACAGTATAAAAGTAAAGCATTTTTTAGATTGTTGTTTTATTTGGTTTTTTTTCGTTTAATTTGGCTTCCTTCTGCACAATGAGCTCAGTTCAATGATTGACGGTCGTTTTGGATCTGAAAAGGACATTTCATGATTATTCTGTAGACAAGTTTGAAGTGAAGGAATCTTATTAGTATTAGGACTACAAACTCGCTTTAGAATTTGTATCACAACTTAAAATCACCCGTTTTATAGAGAGAAATAACTGGATTTCCAGAGGTCATATTACGGTTGATATGTTCTTCATTTCGAGTAATACTAGGTGAGAACAAGATGTTACCTGGTAAATCAATCCATTATTTTATATGCTGTGTAACGACTTTAAACTTATTATTTTTATGCCTAAGTTTTTAAGATAATTTTAATTGTATACTGAAAATTACTGATATCACAGCTCCTGTAGGACTATGAAAAGCGTTATAGATTAGTTTGTTTTTGTGAGGCTACTTATTTACTTTTGACTCCTAAATCAATTAAATAAAAACAAACAAGTTTTTTAAACTGAAAGTAAGGAGCGACATTAAAACTTTAAACGAACAGAAATTATTCCGTATATGAAAGGGGCTGTCCCCTCCTCAACGCCTCGCTCTTTACGCTAAAGTTTGACTCTGTCTCACAACTTTATTTTTTAAAACAGTAAAAAACAAAAAAAAACAATAAAAAACAATTAAAACAATAAAAAACTTTAGCGTAAAGAGCGAGGCGTTGAGGAGGGACAGCCCCCTTTCATATACGGAATAATTTCTGTTCGTTTTAAGTTTTAATTTCGCTCCTTACTTTCAGTTTAAAAAACTTGTTTTTTTTTTATTTAATTTCTGATCGTTTTTTAGTTAATGCAGGGGATGTTTCCCCCCTCTTTAAAAAATCGAGTAAATTTTCTCAGGCTCGTAGCCTTTGATGAGTAATACTAAACTTAATAAAATTTATATATTTAGAATCAGCATTTTAAACCCATTCTTTTGATACATTTATTGACATCAAAATTCCGTTTTTAAAAGTTTCGATTACTATTGAGCCGTATCGCTTGTTTTTTATTGTTTTTTTTTTATTACGTATATGTTATTACGTATGAGGGGGTTCTCTCCCTTAGTCAATACCACGCTCTTTACGTTAAAAGTTAAAAAAAATTTGGATTCACAAACCCCTGAATCACAAAGGCCGTTTAATTAGAATAGATAGCTCTTTTGAAAGCACTAAAAAAAAACTGTAGCGTAAAGAGCGAGGTATTGACTTGGGGGAGAACCCCTCACATACGTTATAATTTCTGTTCGTTTTAAGTTCTAATATTCCTTCTTACATTTCAGTTGAAAAAACTTGTTTTTTTTTATTTAATTTCTGATCGTTTTTTAAATAATGCTTGGAAATCCGGCGCCCCCTTCATAGAAATGTCCCTTACCCCAAAGAAACATCCTCCACGGAAATATTCTCCAGATTAACCCCCTCGTCTAGCCCCCCCCCCCCTCCAGAAAATCCTTCCTGAAAATGGTTGTATACTTCCCAATAACCAATAAATAATGCTGGCAAGTCCGGCGCCCCCTTCATGGCAATTTCCCTTCCCCCATGAAAACTTCCTTCATGAACAGATCCTCCAACATAACCACCGACCCACCCTTCCCTCCCACTACCAGAAAAAAAAACCTCCTGAAAACTTCTGTATATACTTCCCAATAACCAATACTATATGTTAACATTGGGTAAAGTTCATAACTTTTAGCCCTCCCTCTGGGAACTTAGGGGGATTAAGTCATCCTAAAGACATATTTATCATATTTTCGACCATGCTGAACAAAATGGCTATCTCAAAATTTTGATCGGGTGACTTTGGGAAAAAAATAAGCGTGGGAGGGGCCTAGTTGCCCTCCATTTTTTTTGGTCACTTAAAAAGGGCACTAGAACTTTTAATTTTCGTTCCAATGAGCCCTCCCACGATATTCTAGGACCACTGGGTCGATACGATCACCCCTGGGGAAAAAAAAACAAACAAACAAACAATAAACACGCATCCGTAATCTTTCTTCTGGCAAAAAATGTAAAATTCCACATTTTTTTAGATAGGAGCTTTAAACCTCTACAGTAGGGTTCTCTGATACGCTGAATATGATGGTGTGATTTTCATTAAGGTTCTATAACTTTTAGGGGGTCTTTCCCCCTTTTTTTGAAAATCAGCCAAATTTTCTCAGGCGCGTAACTTTTGATGGGTAGCACTAAAACTTGATGAAAGTTATATATTTGAAATCACCATTGAAATCTGATTCTTTTGATATATCTATTGGTATCAAAAACCCGTTTTCTAGAGTTTCGGTTACCATTGAGCCGGGTCGCTCCTTACTTACAGTTCGTTACCACGAACTGTTTGATATTCTTGTTTTTATACTTGGCTTTTGTGTTTTCAGTAGAGCGCTAGTTTTCTGTAATCCTACAAACATAGGGAAATATTACCAGATTTGATTTATTTGCATTATTTTTATTGATATATGTTAAGATAGGCTGTGAAGCAATAATTTTTATTCGTTTTAAGTTTCAACTTCGCTCTTTACTTCCCTCGGAAAAAACTTTGATTTTTTAATTAATCTATGCTCGTTTTTGATTAAAATTAAATAAAAAAAACAAGTTTTTTAAACTGAAAGTAAGGAGCGACATTAAAACTTAAAACGAACAGAAATTATTCTGTATATGAAAGAGACTGTCCCCTCCTCAACGCCTCGCTCTTTACGCTAAAGTTTTTTATTGTTTTAAAAAATAAAGTTGTGAGACAGAGTCAAACTTTAGCGTAAAGAGCGAGGCGTTGAGGAGGGGACAGTCTCTTTCATATACAGAATAATTCTGTTCGTTTGAAGTTTTAATGTCGCTCCTTACTTTCAGTTTAAAAAACTTGTTTTTTTATTTAATTTTTGAACGTTTTTGAATAAATGCAGGTTTTGATCTTGGCTCACCGTACATGAATAATTAAAACAAATTTTCATATTAATATACTTTTATTTAGTTAAATGGCTTTCTCGAACCTTGTTTAATTTTATTTACGAACGTTTTTATTAGTAATAAATATACGTAACTTACGAATTAACTTACGTAACGAACTTCTATATTCATATTTTTTAATACATTTATTAGGGGGTTCGCCCCCTAGTCAATACCTTGCTCTTTAAGCGAAAGTTCAAATTTTGTTCCAATTCTTTAGAAATGACCGCTTAATCACAAAGGCCGTTAATTAGAATAAATAGCTCTTATGAAAGTACTAAAAAATCTTTGGCTTAAAGAGAGAGGCATTGACCACGGGTGAACCCAATTATATATGTAATATTTTCTGTTCGTTTAAAGTTTCGATGTTGCTGCTGTTGCAGTTGAAATACTGTTTTTTTATATTAAATTTATGATCTTTTTTTAAATAATGCTGGGAAGTCCAGCGTCCCCTTCATAGCAATGTCCCTTCCCCCATGAAAACTTCCTTCATGGAAAGATCCTCCCACATAACCCCTGACCCCCCCCCCCACTACCAGGAAAATCTCCCCTGAAAACGTCTGTATACTTCCAAATAAACCAATACTATATGTTAACATTGGGTAAAGTTCATAACTTTCAGCCCCTCCCCCCGGGAAGTTCGGGGGATTAAGTCATCCTAAAAGAAATACTTGTAATATTTTCGAACATGCTGAACAAAATGGCTATCTCAAAATTTTGATCAGGTGACTTTGGGAAAAAAATGAGCGTGGGAGGGGGCCTAGTTGCCCTCCATTTTTTTTGGTCACTTAAAAAGGGCACTAGAACTTTCAATTTCCATTCCAATGAGCCCTTCCACGATATTCTAGGACAACTGGTTTCGATACGATCACCCCTGGAAAAAAAAACAAACAAATAAACACGCACCCGTGATCTTTCTTCTGGCAAAAAATGCAAAATTCCACATTTTTGTAGATGGGAGCTTGAAACCTCTACAGTAGGGTTCTCTGATACGCGGAATATGATGGTGGGATTTTCATTAAGGTTCTATAACTTTTAGGGAGTCTTTCCCCCCTTTTTCGAAAAACAGCCAAATTTTCTCAGGCGCCTAACTTTTGATGGGTAGGATTAAACTTGATGAATAAACTTGATAAACTTGATGAATTATATATTTGAAATCAGCATTAAAATGTGATTCTTTTGATGTATCTATTTGTATCAAAATACCGTTTTCTAGAGTTTCGGTTACCATTGAGCCGGGTCGCTCCTTACTTACAGTTCGTTACCACGAACTGTTTGATTTAATTTAGAAATAGCACTGCTATGACCTTTTCTATTTATACGGAATAATTTCTGTTCGCTGTAAGTTTTAATGTTGGTCCTTAGTTTCAGTTGAATTTTTTTTTCTTATATAATTTCTAATCACCTCCAATCTAGGGAGATAACACACCTCCACCCTTATTAAGGAGCTGAACTAAGAAGCAGTACAAGAATTGAAGGAAAAAATAATTTTAGAGTGGGAAAAAAAAATATCAAAGCATAGTGTCGTTTCTTTTTATAAAAAAAAATAATAATAAATAGGAAGAAATCGATCTTTAATTCTTTGTTTTTAAAAATTAAATTTAGTCACACTTAAGAAAGTAGCTTCAGGCGAGTAAAGCTTCGACACAAAAGGTTAACTGAGCGGACAGGTTTGTATGTCGACATATTTGCGGAAAAATTTTGCTTGCTCAACAGAAATGTGCCTTTAGGCTGAGGGATTTATTTGACCTGTCCCTAAATAAAAAGCCAATCATTGCTCAGAAATAAATGAAAATTTCAGAAAAGGGTCATTTCTTGAATTGTCAAGTAAATACTTTGAATAAGTAAGTACAACAAAAAGTAATCCTTTTAATATACAACATTGAGTGGTTCCAGAACCACGGGCCTACACTTCTCCAACCACTTAGTGGCAAAGGTTGGGTTCAGAAGGATAATTTGCTATGGGGAAGAGGGGGAAATTTCCCTCCCAGACCCCAGTTCTCCTCCCTCTCCTATCCGAAATTTAGTTTCTCCAAAAATGATGTCAAAACTAAGATAAGTCTGCATAATTCAAGCATCCATTGAAACAGGTCAGTTTTCTTCAGTACATCTTTACCTTTTTTATTACCACACGGCAAGTTTTTCAGTTTTTCTCTGTCATTGTCACTTAATTTAGGAAAATTGTCTCTAACTTTGACCCCTCCCCCCCTCTACTGGATTTTGACAAAATTACGCCATTCGTTGGGGTAAGGATTTAGAGATCTACTCAGAATGTCGTTGTAAACCTTGAACTGGATGACTTCTATACCCTTTTGAATTAAAATTCTTGAACAATTATCTTCCTGGGACATGCTTTAAAAATGAGTGCATCACATTTATAATAATAGTGAAATTATCTGTAAATGATCGTATAGAAGGGAGAAAACCATAATTGAAAAAAAAAACACCCAAGCAGGAATCGAGCTCAAGACACTCTATTTCGAAGTTGAACGCTTTACCAATAGAACCCCGCCTCAAATAATGTGATTTGATATATTTTTGTGTACCTTAATTGCGTAGCTTATTAAGGGGGCCCGGAGGAGGAACATACGAAAGGTGTTCTTGTAAACCTCCAGTTTACGGTTTTGGACCATAGTTATTACAATGATGAATTTGTTTTATACTTCCAAGCTTTTCTACTTAAGAAGTGACATCAAACGTAGTGTTTTAGTGCTATATCACACTTACGGATGGTAGAATTGATAAATATCACGTAGATATGAGCAATAGCTTTCAAATGTGCCATTAAACGTCACTCTAAAAAGTACTGGTAGCCCACTAGCCCCAGCATTTCCACTTGAGGCATGGCACCAAAAGTGCCGTTTTCTGTGCTATTTGGCACTTATGGATGGCAAAACTGATAAAAAGCACGTATATATGAGCAATAGCTTTCAAATCAGCTATTAAACATCTCTCTGAAGATCTGGCAGCCCACTATTCCCTAGCTTTTCCACTTGAGACATGGCATCAACAGTGCTATTTTTAGTGCCATTTAGCGCTTGCAGGTGGTGGAATTTATAAATAAAACGTAGATATGATAAATAGCTTTATCTGTCTTTTGTAGCCCGCTAGACCCACCCCTTGAGAAATGGCACATAATGTGCCATTTTGTGCCATATGGCAATTGCAGATGGTGGAATTTATGAAAAGCACGTAGATGTGAGAAATAGCTTTTGAATGAGCTATTAAGCATCTCTCTACGATGTTGTGGTAAACCTCTAGCCCTGGCAAGAAAGAAAAAAAAAAAAAAAAAAAAAAAAAAAAAAAAAAAAAAAAAAAAAAAAAAAAAAACGGGAGACAGATCAATGGCTGTGTCTGCCTCAGGCGGCTTGATGTTGTAATGAGTTGTTAGTAGTAGTAGTGGTATAGGCTTGTAGATTCCAACAGGCCGTATCCAGGATTTTTATTGGGGGGGGGGGATTAAAAAAAACTTTAAAAAGCCCATCAAAAATTTGTTTATATGTATTTTTTTTTACGTTTTTACTAGTCGGACAAACATTTTAAGGAGGGGGTGTGGGAGTTGAATCGACGAGGCTTAAGTAACTAGTCGAATCCTTTTCCTGTGCTCAGCAGCAAGTAAACCCTCATGGAATTATTTTAAAAGAGGGAGTGAGCCGATTAAGTCTTAAGATATTTTTTTAATGAACTTATCTGTTTGGTTCTGATAATGAAGGGATTTGCTACACTAAAAAGAGCACTGTTCAAAGTATTATGGTTCTCTCACACTACGTCATAAAACCTTTCCCTCTACTATAATTCAAGACTTTACGTTTGGTTATGTAACCTTATTGAGCAAATTTCGTGTGTAACGTAGACGGTGCCAAGTAGACTCGAGCTTTACTTAGAATTTCCCGTTACGTAAGTTTATGTTACGTTATGGAAAAATGGATACAGCAGCTACAAAATAGAATTTCGGGATGAGTCACCCCTGTCATCCCTAATCAGAACTTTATCAAATGCTCATGGATTCATTTTCACCATACCGTAAAAAGAGTAGCATGGGCCTAAAAATGAGCATTAGTTAGTTGCCAGTTGCTACACAGTTGTTATATTTTCAGGTTATTTAATAATAAAGCCTAATTTCCAGTTAACCCGCGATCTTATTAAGGGGTCTCACACTTTCGAAATTCGTGTACATCAGTTGACGCACGCCAAGCATGACGGAAGTTTGCCACGGGTGGCATGCTTTATTTTCTATGGAAAAGGGCCTGTTATAGTGAAACTAGCGGTGCTCCTAGATGCAGGCCAGGTGATGGAGAATGGGCGCCCCTTCTATTCAATACTTTCTCCGGCGCTTCTTTCCTGTTTTGGAAATACGGTATATGTCTTGATTTCCAACAATTTTTGAACTTTTCTTATAATTGTGTATGGAAAGTCATCCCAGAGAATATCATATTCAACGTTAAGCTGCCTCCATAATGCAAAGTAACTGTCGAAATAATGTACAGGTGTTCTCAGTCAAGTATACTTCCCAAGGACAAAGGCGTCCTAAACCGGAATCAAATAAATAAAAAAAAAATAAATAAAAATTTAACTGAAAGTAAGGAGCGACATTAAAACTTAAAACGAACAGAAATTATTCCGTATATCGCAGGGGCTGTCCCCTCCTCAACGCCTTGCTCTTTACGCTAATTTTGACTTTCTCACAACTCTATTTGTTAAAAACAATAAAAAACTTTAGCGTAAAGAGCAAGGCGTTGAGGAGGGGACAGCCTCATCCATATACGGAATAATTTCTGCTCGTTCTAATTTTTAATGTCGCTCCTTACTTTCAGTTAAAAAAACTTGTTTTTTATTTAACTTCTGAAAGTTTTTGAATTAATGCAGCTTTGATTTTGGCTCACCGTACATGAATGATTAAAATGAAATTTGCATGTTAATTTTAATTTTTTTTGGCTAAATGGCTTTCTCGAAGTTTTGATCTGACGTAACTTACGAGATAACTTACGTAACGAACTTCTATTTCCGTATATTTTTATTACGTAAATGAGGGATTATTCCCCTAGTCAATACCTCGCTCTTTACGCTAAGTCCGAATTTTGTTCCAATTCTTTAAGAATGACCCCTGAATCAAAAAGGCCGTTTAATTAGAAAGATAGTTTTTTTGAAAGTACTAGAAAAACTTTAGTGTAAAGAGTGAGGTATTGACTAAGGGGATAACCCCTTATATATGTAATAGTTTCTGTTTGTTTTAAGTTTTAATGTTGCTCCTAACTTCCAATTGAAAAAAATGTTTTTTATTTAATTTTTCTTTTCTTTTCTAAATAATGCTGGGATCCGGCGGCCTCCACCATAGAAATGTCCCTTCCCCATGACAATATCCTCCATGGAAAAATCCTCCCCCGCAGCCTCCTACTCTGACCCCCCCTCCCCGCCCGAAGAAATCCCTCCTGAAAACATCTGCATACTTCCAAGTAACAAATACTACATGTAAACAATGGGCAAAGTTCATAACTTGGAGCACTTCCCCCGGGGACTGGGGGATTAAGTCATCCTCAAAGATATATTTATTAGGTTTTCGACTATGTTGAACAAATTGGCTATCTCATAATTTTAATCGGGCGACTTTGAGAAAAATGAGCGAGGGAGGGGCCTAGTCGCCCTCCAATTTTGTTTATCACTTAAAAAGAGCACTAGAACTTTTAATTTCTGTTCGAATGAGCTCTCTCGCGATATTTTATATAGGATCGATATGACCCCTGGAAAAAAAAAATAATAAATAAAATTTCCATGTGTTTGAAGATAGGAGCTTGTAACCTCTACAGTAGGGTTCTCTGATACGCTGAATATGAAGGTTTGATTTTCATTAAGATTCTATAACTTTTAGGGAGAGTTTCCCCTTTTTTCGAAAATAAGGCACATTTTCTCAGGCTCGTAACTTTTGATGGGTAAGACTAAACTTAATCAAACTTAAATATTTGATATCATCGTGAAAATCCGATTCTTTTGATCTATCTACTGGTATCAAAATTCCGTTTTTTAGAGTTTTGGTTACTATTGACCCGGGTCGCTCCTTACCTTACAGTTCGTTCCACGAACTGTTTGAAACAAAACCAGACTGAGCGATGAATGCAATCCGGTATTTAACAGTAACTTCAGTTTCATTAGTTAAAACAAACATGTGTGGGGTCCATTATTTATATATCTTTAAAATATTCACTAGGCTACTTGACTTATATTAAACTACACTAGACTCTATTTTCAAATTGTAGAAATGCCTTAGAACAAAGGTCAGTATGTTATTCAAGCCCAGGCTAGGCTAGAAAGATGTAATACGATTAGGGAAGCGGATGCCGAAATTTTCAGTGTAGATGTTATCGAAGCCGTTCCTAGGGTTGGTGGCGCCCAGGGAAAATTTACAGCGTCCTTCTCCCGCTCAAATATAAGCAAAAAAGACCGAATCAAAGTGAAAATTTATAAAAGTGGGAAACATCCTTCCCCCAGCCACGGTTTCCGGGGCAGATTACCCTGGTTGCACCCCTCTGAACGGCACTGGATGTTATTTTACATATAGCCTACTGAGCATGACACGAAATAAAGCACAGATATTGGCTCGAAGTTAGACAGCTACGGTCACACATCATTGGTTTGGTTGTTCGTTTTAGAAGTATGGCTTGAGAATGTTTGGTTGAAATGCTTAAAAACCATAACTGATCTTGTGATTCAGTTACTCATAAAATTGCTCGCCGAACGCCACCTGTGCACCCTCTTCAAAGCACCAAGAATATCAAATACCCCCCTGAACCCATCTTAGGTCTACTTGTACCTTAAAGTCACAATTTCTTACGATTTTTTGCCTGTTACAAATTATGAAGATTCTTGGACGGTATCATATTTTCGTCAGTTTTGCCACACTGAACTAAAGAAAGGAAAAAAGCCAATCCAATTAATTGAATTTGGCAGCGCTCTTCGTCTGTAAAAACTCAAACGTTAACACTATGTAGATTCCCAAACGCTATTACATTTTCAAAGGGTGTTATACCTTCTTAAGCTGTTTGGTGCCATGGGTTTTTTAGCTTATTTTTTTGCTCATTTTTCATGATTTTTTTTTGTTTCGACACCCGCTACTTCCGAAAACTGCATATGGAGGTTATTTTCGTTAAATAATGAAATTTTGTGTTTTTCCTTATTTTTAAAGATATATATGGTTGCGTAAATTAACCAATTTAAACATTTGATTTTCACTGTCTTTGTTATGCCTGCTCAAATTACTTGCTTGCATTATCTTTATTTTCATTGATATTTATTCGAGAAAAAAAAAAAAGTCATTTAAATTTGCAAGACTATTAATTACCCCTTGGGATAGACCTACATTAACATTGCAGATAGTCGTGTTACATCCGTGCCTGTTTGCATCTGTTCTTTGACTCATAGGTTGGATTTAGGTGAAGCAATGTAGTATGCAACTCCTTGGACAGTCCAGTAGAGATTAAAACGTTACTGGAAGCTACCTATCGTCAATAATTTAACTTAGTACAAGTACAACAGAATCAAGCGTCTGCGTATATTAGAAGGCTATTCATTATGATATATTCTTTAACCAAAAGTATTTTGTTGTTTATTGAACGTGATTAAAAAAAATACCTCTAGGCAGTGTTGCACATCCAGGTTCGGGTCTATTGACTTGGGATCATCAAAGGTTTTACTGGGTTGAAAACAGGAAGAAAGTTTTATTTTTGCGCCAACGTCTTCATTTTTTTCTTAGAACCAGGAGATCGTTCTGACCTTCCTACCGCCCTTGGGTCAAAGTGTTTTCCCCCAAAAGGGGCTACAATTAGTCCGAAATATCTAATTGCTCGTTGAGAAGTGATCTATCCCTCTCTCCCTCTCTCTCTCTCTCTAATGTGCTGGGCCTTTTCCCACCGTATCTTGGGTAAATAATTCTCAAACGACCCATACCCAGTGGCGGATCCAGGGGAGGGGTGAAGGGGGCGTGCGCCCCCTAACATAGTCTAAAGTAGTGAAATTTACTTAATTAACGCATTTGCGTTGATTAAACTTGCTCCTAACGCAAGTTTATCGGATCAACCTATTTTGCCCCCCCCCCCTAAAAAAATCCTGGATCCGCCACTACCCATACCCACTGGATGAAAAGTCTAGTATTTGGGATTAATATTGTCTACGCCTTGCACAAACAATATCAGAGCTAAAATCAGGGGAGCCAATTCACTACAATATAGAGAGGGGAACAGAGTTTTTGTTTAGATTTCTTTTTAATGAGGATGCAAAAAAAATTACATTTCAAAATCTAATATGAACAATTCTGTTTTACTTTAGTGAAATAATAGTGTACTTGGGCATTATATGGGCCTTTCTAAAAAGTCAAGTTTGGTTAATGCTAATGAAATAAAATAGGATGAATATATAATAGTTTATAAACAAATTTGGGCTATATATTTGCACATTAGGGGTGGGGGGTGGTGGGTAAAGCATAGCATATATCAAATACGTAACCTAGCCTTATTTAACCTAACCTAGGTACCTTTCCCCTCTCCTAAACCCCAAAAAAACAACTGTTTTAAATATCGTATACGCAATGAAAACCACGCTATCATTATATTACTCTATAGCGGCTAACCCGTCAAAAACGCGTTTTTCGTGACTAGTTTCCTTGTAAAGGCCCATATAGTGCCCAAGTACCAATAATAGAAAAGCTATGTTAGAAAATCTAGGGAAAATTTTCCCCTGCCCCTCCAATTAGCTCCTCTTGCTAAGATATCAATGACTTGAAAGTGTGTTGTTTCGTTATGAAAAATTGGGTAAGAAGTAATGTGATATGTTCCTTCCTGTAAACCTGTGTCATACTCGCATGTACGGAAATACAGTTCGCCCCTCCCCAATGACAGACAAAAAATGAACACTCGCGTGAAACTTTGCAATCCAAAAACATATATGGCACTTTTCGTGATTTTTATTCAAAGCTTTACCCCTGAACGCTTTTGAACCCCTCTACCCTCCTAGATAAGTATTTTTGGACACCCATGATTCTATAAGCTTGCGCACTTAATTCATGTCAATTTTAGGATTGCCCAAGGTTGCTCGCTAGGCCAACACCCCAATTCCCCCAGCCGACAGATAAAAAAATGATGAACAATTTTGTTTATGAAAATCATTCAACATTGGTACAGGTCTGTACATTGGGGGGAGGCCCCGAACCCCTGACTCCTATCCCGCAGTATATATATATATATATATATATATATATATATATATATATATATATTATATATATATATATATATATATATATATATATATATATATATATATATATATATTACTATGTCTTTTGTAATTTTCTGTTTCTTTTATACAGTTAGTGTATTTCTTAGATCCTGGCACCCCCCCCCCCCCAATGTTCACCTCCCCCTTCCTTTTCTTAAATAAGTTCTTATTCACGGGCCTGGCCTGCTACATTCGCATTGTATACAAACTACTTTGCATATTTATATCTATTCCGTAGAATATATTAAACAATAAATGGTTATATATATATATATATATATATAGATATATATATATATATATATATATATATATATATATATATATATATATATATATATATATATATATATATATATATATTATTATATATATATATATATATATATATATATATATATATATATATTATATATATATATATATATATATATATATATATATATATATATATATATATATATATATATATATATATATATATATATATATATATATATATATATATTATTAAGACTATGATCTATGCAAAATAATTTATAAAAGTGTTAGTAGAAAATCCCACAACTTCCTCTCAGTCTCGTCATGCAGGTGATAAATTTAGGAAAAAGAAAATAATTCGAAAACTTGATTTTCATTGTTTCTGCCTATCCTTTTAACGTTTGCATACTTTTATTCCATTTATAAATAAATTAAGAGATTGACACCTTTTTAACATTAAAAATGACTCATTAAATATTTATCCTTATTGATAAAAAAAAGAGGATAATTAACATTGGGCGCCTGGAGGGTGTTTTTATAATCTCTTGAGCCAATGTGCGCGTACAACGAAAGTCTCCATTCCGCAGTTTTCAGTTCTTTATCAAGTCATGTTTGATATTATATATCTCGGGAAATTTTAATTATTACCTTGTTCAATCAAGGCCAATTAGGATAAAAATTACATAGTTTATAGCATAAATTTTAAGGATTCTAGTGAGGTAAGTTTCATTAAATATAAGTGAATAATTGTGGAGATATTTTAGAAAATATATAAAGTGTGTAATTTGGCCTTGGTGAGATTATGGAGTGCACGGAAACGGGCTATTGATTTTGCTAAAGGAACAAAAAACCTGAATTTGAATTTTTTTTTGTGATTGAAGTTAAATATATTGGTATATGTGTTGTTGTTTGTAGACTTTATTTTTAATGGTGTAGAAATCAATATTAATCATAATAATTCAGTATTAGGCTATTTATTTAGAAAATGTGTTCGAGTTTTTTTTTTTTGCTTTTATAATTCTATTTCAAAATAAAGGCTATTTATCATGTCCACTGTGGAATAGTTTAAATAATTAGACTAGGCCTATAATGGGTATTAATTTAAGTCGGATGAGAAATAAGAAGTATGTTTTTAAAGGAATCTATTGTGCTTTTTAGTTGTCTTTTTTTTTACTAATGCTATAAATTATTAAAATATTACAGTACTCTGATATCTTATAGAGTTGAATGATGAATAACCTGGAGCAGGCATGTGCCCAGGGACCTCCAGGCCCCTGAATTCAGACAACCTAATCCTTTCCTTGGTCCAGTCGCTAAGGCCTTTAATTCTATCCTGTTTTGGCTACTTTTTACGACCCCCCCCCCGAAATGAACCTCTAGTGCTTGACGTGGAGTATATGAATAATGGCGGAACAGTAGGTTAATTGATATAGAAAATAGCCTAGTCTTATTTGTAAGTGTACCAGTGAAAATGCTGAATTGTTGCTAAGCTAAGTAAATTTTCAACCGCGTGGGCAGGATTTTGTTTTTCTAGAAAAACTAAAAAAAATAGTCAGACCGTATAAGCCAGTAGAGCACAATAAATTAGTTAAAACATGTACATAGTGAGGGTTTCCTCCTCTTAACCCCATGTACGTGCTTATCTATTACACCATATATTTTTCTCGAGCAAGGATTGATAGGACTATCGTGTTCACCAAGAAGCATAGAGATTTAATGGTTTGAGGCATAAGCCACAAGACCCCTTGCGATACCATCAGGGGTGTAGCTCCCGCATTTTTATTGGGGGGGGGCAAAGGGGTCTACATCTGGAGAGTCAAGGGACGTGGGCTAATAACAATTTTTTCTCCAAATTAAAGGGGGGTAACTGCCCTCCCCCCCTCCCCTCAAGCGGTGCCACTGGATACCAGGGAGCCCCTCATCGATTTCTATTAGTTTTTTTCGGGAAATCCAATGAGAAGTTCCCCTACCCTTAGCTGTAGTTGCTTTAAATGTACTAGGGTCGTAGACATAAAACTGAATACAGTGTTGGAAATCACAGATATGGGACCAAAGATGGAAAGTTGTACACACTAGTAACATAGAGTGAACAACCCCTCACTTAATTTCTACAAATACAGAATTAAGAAAATGTTCCCATATTCAATAATAGTTTTAAGGCGTAAATTGAATAAATCTCAATGTTTATGGTTCATGTAGGTATATATTTTTGCAAATTTTATCACGCATAGTTTGGGAATATGAAGATACCGTTATTTAAATTATTTGCATAAATTTAATGACTCTTATTTGAAAGTATACTACTTTAAAATTAATAGTTATGTTAATAGTATTTTTATAATATTACTGACTTCCCAGACGAAAATATTTAATTGTTTCCTTTTCGAAAATCTTCCTATCGAAGCTATTGTGCGTTGAAGCTATTCCTCAAACTGGAATTTCTTGGTGCATGAAAATGCAGTGGCGTTGCTTCGTTTTTTATTGATTTCGTGTTTAGTAATTACTTGTCGTTTCAAATGTTAGGGACTATACTCAATGATTGTCCATTTTAAAGTATGGACTGGGATTTGTGTAAAAAAAAAAAAAAAAAAAAAAAAAAAAAAAAATAGGATTAATGAAATGGTAACATCTTCAAAAGAAAATAGATAGAATAGCATTTAACTTATCTGATCTAAAATGAGGCCTGTAGCTTGGAGTTTTATTCGAGGTGGGGGGGGGGGAGATGGGGGACATAATAGACAAATTAAATGTAGAAAACATGCACTTAGTTCTGATCTTCAGTGTAGTAATGGTGGGGGTATCAGAACACATTCCCTGGAGGGCCGGGAAAGCGCCCCCTTTGTCGATTTCAGTTTTCTGGGGTTGTCCCTTCCTTCTTTGCCAATTTTAGGTGGGATTCCCCCTTATTCCTTTTTATGCAGATACAGTGAAAAATATATATGTTTAGATAATTTTCATCTTTATAGGTGAAGGGGAAGGAGGGTCTGAAAAATAATAAACCTGGTTACGACCGTGCTTGAAATCAATTTGGAAAAAAATATAGAGAAAACTAACTTTTTGACTTGTACGTCAAGGATAATTTTGTTACTTCGGGCTCATATTCATTAACTTTGTATTTGTTTTTTTCTTTTGATGCAACGCTGGGTTATTAAAATGTAATGTTTGGATATATTCAGTCAAAGCGGGATTGTATTTCTCTAATTTATTATTTTTTGTGCTTCTCTATAGCGTAGGTAGGCAGGGTGCTCAGGTGATTTTGGCTAGAAACAAAGGAAAACATACCACTCGCTGACAGGACGGTTATCGTTTTGTTTATGAATTAGAAAATATTTATTTGTTTATTTTATTCACTTTTTGTAAGAATTGCTGTACAGTAGTTCTAGACACAACAGAAAAAGATGACACATAAACCTATGAAAGAAAATAAGAAAAAAAAATAACTTCAAGTCAACCAACAAGATGTACGCGAACGGAAAAGAAAGAATAAAAACGAAAAAGAAACAACGTAACTTATATAAAATAAAGGGAAATGCGCTTTAATAAACAGCGAATAATGATGAATTCGTGTTTACATTGTATTAAAACATGATGCCTGAAATATACAACGGTGTACCAGCAGAGGACACCGGGGGGTGATTCTCCACCATTCTATGAAGGCTATGCGGACCGATCTAGAGGGAATCCCCCTGTCTTCCATATACGCAGATGTGTCTGGAACCATTCATGGATTTGCCGACACTATTGATGTGACTGTTTACGGTGCGAAATGTTTGGTACACATTTTGGGCATAAACCAGGAGTAACTAAGATCCAAAACGTAAAATGTACGTAGAATAGGCGAAATTATCTAAAAGTGGGATGAACACGGGGTATTTCTTTAGTCTTGGCACTCCTGGGAAAACATATCATTCTAGATCCCTCAGGGAACGATGAAAAAAATTTGCAAACGCATGGCGCGAGTTGTGTCATGCATGGCGCAGAAAGTCGTAATTCAATGGAAGTGGGACTGGTGTGATGGAACAAGTAGTGATTCAAGATGGACACCGTGTGGTCTAAATTGGCACCCCCTCGAAGACATGAAATGACCATTGGCGTCACTAACCAAAAATGTTGGCTGGGGGGGCTATTCCTCCTCCCCATCCGTGGTGCTTCTGGAAATAGCGTCTCTAGGTATAGGCCTACCCCAGAGTGTGAATCAAGTTAAACTACTGGTTCTTTATAATGGTAGGCTACTTGTAATTAGCATGATGATAACTGTCCACTTAAGTGTAAGTTAGGGGGAGTGTAGAGGTAGGTTGCTAAGCCAAACTACGTTAGTTTGACATCCTGTAGCAAAACTCCTGATCAACTGGTAAATTATATAGAAGTGTATCTTTCAGCCCATCTGAGGGTTGGTGGATATCGTTGCCCTAACATTCCCGCATTGTAACGTCATTTTTTGGCTGGACTGTTTATACTTTAGCTGAAATAGTTAAAATACATCCTAATGCAATGCTTCATTTCTTATCGTTGCTGTTTAAATCTAGTAATAAACAAACAGACAAAGGAGTGTAAAAACTGAATTTCTTCTGGTGGTTTGCCAAACATCAGTGATGGTGTTGCTCTAAGAAAATGAAACTAGTTTTAGAGGTGCTTTCTAGATTTGGCCTTTTCGGGGGGCTTGACTAAAATTATGGGAGGGGGTGTATGGGTGAATTTTAAGATAAGAGTGACCATTGTTTCTTAGATATGCTGTCTAGATTTTACCTTTCCGAGGGTTCAACTAAAAATTTCGGGGTGTGGTGTAAGACAAGGGTAGTTATTTTTTTAGAGGTGAAGCATGTAAACATTTTCTGGGCGGATTTCTTGATAGAATTTTCTCAGGGAGCTAGGCTAATATTTAATACTCTATACCCTTGTTATCTCCAAATTTAGGAGAGCTCAATTACAACACAATCCTTTTTTGGCCACAATTTTGTAGGAAGATATACCCCCCTCCCCCTTTCTGCATTCAGGTATACGTATGTACATGCTTGAAGGGGTCAGAGTATTTGTACAGTGGAAGGGGCCAGAAGACTAAACATGGACTTTTTGGCAACCGTATTGGGGAGTGGAATGGAGAGCCTTATCTTCCCACCCTATGTACATGTATGATTAAACAGGACCAAACTTTTGTCATTGTCTATATTTAAATTATCGGTCCATATCTTCTACTACTAACAACCCATTGCAGCATCAATCCGCCCAAGGCCCTAAAAGCTCCGCATGTTCCTTATCAACGGCAGTTGACTTAAGCTTTATTCGTTATCGCCTTTCATGAAGTTCCAGTTTGCTTAAGTTCTTATGACCTCTTCCCGCCCAGTACGATCTCATATTGGTTTGGCCCGGTGGGATGGTCAAAAGATACAATTTTTGGCATATTGTTACCTTGTAGCCCTTTAGTAATTTTCGGCAATATTGTAGCCTTGTAGCCCATTGTAACCTTCCTTTCACTGTAGCCCTAGTAATAGGATCGGACTGCATTTATCGCACATCTTATTTACGGTCAAGCTACTTTATAATTTGAAAACACTCCAAAATACCCGAGTTTTAGCTATGGATTTATAAGTTACTAAGTGAATGTCCCCTTTAGATATGTTTGCGTTTTCCTGTCTCATCTATAAAATCAATAATGGGGTACCGTAACTAGACAAAAGAAATTAAAAAAAAAAGTTTCTCAATTTAACCCACAATTTGAATTATTCTTTGACTTCGACGAGAGCTAAAATTTCGTTTTGAAACTTGAATTGGTATCAGCTGTTTCTCTCAACTTGGAATCGTATATTTTTCAGGTAAATTAAAATTATGTTTGTAAGTCCGCCCGGCAGTAACCATTGTTGCCACTTGATGTCATTCTTGTCGCGTGAAACGTGTTAGAAACTTCTTTTTCTATTTTAGACGATTATAGAAATTTGATGTAAATACTGTTTAAGATAGGTTTGAGGTTTCCAAAAAGTAGTAACCATCAACTTGTTTTAAAAGAGTAGGAATAAGATGTGACAAATATGGGTACCCAAATATGTTTGTTACTGCCTTCATGCTATTAATTTTTAACAGCGTTTTGTAGAATTTTTTTTTCAGAGAAAACTAAAAAGCCATACTAAAACCAATGATGAACAGAAATAAAAGTCATACGACAGCTCAAACTTAAAACGAACATAAATTAATTTCAATGAAACCCAATACGAATAGAAATTAAAAATGAATAATCAAATAAAACCAAAGACAAACAGAAATTATTCACAAACAGGAAAAGGGCTACCACCCCCAAGCCTTCTAAAGGCAAGAGCTTCATTTGTCTTGTACTAAAACGACTGGTATTCCTAGCTGTGTTTTTTTTACTTGTCATAACATCAACAACAACAAAACAAACAAAAAATTGTTACCACAAGGCTAGTCAAGCTTACAAATAAGAGTGGTGCTACCACCCCCCCCCTCTTGTTTCCAGTAAATTGCTTAAGATGGTTTCGCTTTTTTAAGATTTTGAGAGCGGCAGCCTTACTCCTATTTGTGGTATTCCAAACTTTATATATTGCCATATACACATGGGCGTAGGAGGGAATCCTCTAAAAGACCCCACCCGTTCTGCCTTGGAGGAAGGGGGAATAGTGGTATATACATCATGCTTGTTTTAGGGATTTCACACTCACCCCCTCTCGGTAGAAAAAAATCCCCTGATATTCTTTAACCCTTCAAATTTTTGTAGCGTACACAGATGATGATCAAAGCGTGTAATTTTAAACTTGGATTGCATGAACTAATATATATATATATATATATATATATATATAATATATATATATATATATATATATATATATATATATATATATATATATATATATATATATATATATATATATATATATATATATATAATATATATATATATATATATATATATATAATATATATATATATATATATATATATATATATATATATATATATATATATATATATATATATATATATATATATATATATATATATATATATATATATATTATCAAACAGTTCGTGGTAACGAACTGTAAGTAAGGAGCGACCCGGCTCAATAGTAATCGAAACTCTAAAAACCGGAATTTTGGTGCCCATAGATACATCAATAGAATCAGATTTTTGTGCTGATTTCAAATATATAAGTTTCATTAATTTTAGGTTTACCCATCAAAAGTTACGCGCCTGAGAAAATTTTCCTTATTTCCGAAAAAAGAGGGAAACACCCCCTAAAAGTCATAGAATCTTAATGAAAATCACACCATCGGATTCAGCGTATCAGAAAACCTTACTGTCGAAGTTTCACGCTCCTATCTGCAAAAATGTGGAATTTTGTATTTTTTGTCAGAAGAAAGATCACGGATGCGTGTTTATTTGTTTTTTTTTTTTGTTTTTTTTCCCAGGGGTGATCGTATCGATCCAGTAGTCCTAGAATATCGCAAGAGATCTCATTTAAACGGAAATTAAAAGTCCTAGTGCCCTTTTTAAGTGACCAAAAAAAAACTAGAGGGCAACTTGTCCCCCTCCCACGCTAATTTTTTTTTAACCAAAGTCACCCAATCAAAATTTTGAGATAGCCATTTTGTTCAGCATAGTCGAAAATCTAATAAATATTTCTTTTGAGGATGACTTAATCCCCCACAGTTCCCGGGGGAAGGGCTGGAAGTTATGAACTGGGCCCATTGTTTACGTATAGTATTGGTTAATGGGAAGTATAAAGACGTTTCAAGAGGGATTTTTTTCTGGTGGGGGGGGGCGGAGGAGGTTGTTACAGGGGAGTATCCTTCCATTGAGTATGTTTCATTGGGGGAAGGGACATTTCTATGAAGGGGGCGAGTAGTAATCAAGGTACTACTTTGCTTGCGCCCCCGTACCAAACAGGTTTTTCTGGTAGGTAAACATGTCATTACACTCTTTGCCAAGAGGAACCCCCCCCCCCCCCCCCCCCCGTGTATAACTTGATTGTGATTAGGATTTGAATAAAAAAAAAGGGTAATTAGTAATTGGAAAAATTTTTTAATGCTTTTACAATCGGAGATGTTTGATTAACCATTGCAAAAAAGGGGTAATGGGATATGCAAGCATTTGCAAAAAAGGGGTAATTAATGTTGAAAAGGGTAATTACTTCTTTAGTTTACGAGATTTGCAAATTTTTTGCGAAAAGATATTTGCGTAAAGGTATTGCAATGGTTAAGAATAGGTCATTACACCTTTTTGTCAAGAGGAATGAGTATAATACATGTTTATTATTTTTTTTAACTGGTATTTTTTCAATGAAGTCCATAGCACTTTGCAGAAACCCGTGAATGTAGGACTGAAAGTCCAATTACTAATCAAGCTAGTGTGACCGCCATTTTTTGATCTGGTTAAGTGGGTATAATCTGGTTTGGTTTGCTATTGCGAGAGGACTCAAGCGATTTCTTTCTTACAGGGTTTCAGTTATACAGGGGTTCAGTTACATGGGGTTGGTGGTTGTTATAATACACAAGTTCTATTTGAACAGTGTTGTGAGATCCCCTACCACACCCCCAAAGGACTCCGATCCCCCCATCCCGTGTATTAGCGAAGTTACTCTGTGGTCGTTATAATACACAAGCTTTAGTTTACGAGATTTGGGGACTTGAGTTGCACGAGAGTTCAGTTACATACGGATTCAGTTACACGGGGTTTAGTTAAATTTTCAGCTAGTGTGACCGCCATTTTTTTGATCTGGTTAAGTGGGTATAATCTGGTTTGGTTTGCTATTGCGAGAGGACTCAAGCGATTTCTTTCTTACGGGGTTTCAGTTATACAGGGGTTCAGTTACATGGGGTTGGTGGTTGTTATAATACACAAGTTCTATTGAACAGTGTTGTGAGATCCCCTACCACACCCCCAAAGGACTCCGATCCCCCCATCCCGTGTATTAGCGAAGTTACTCTGTGGTCGTTATAATACACAAACTTTAGTTTACGAGATTTGGGGACTTGAGTTGCACGAGAGTTCAGTTACATACGGATTCAGTTACACGGGGGTTTAGTTAAATTTTCAGCTAGTGTGACCGTCATTTTTTGATCTGGTTAAGTGGGTATAATCTGGTTTGGTTTGCTATTGCGAGAGGACTCAAGCGATTTCTTTCTTACGGGGTTTCAGTTATACAGGGGTTCAGTTTACATGGGGTTGGTGGTTGTTATAATACACAAGTTCTATTTGAACAGTGTTGTGAGATCCCTACCACACCCCCAAAGGACTCCGATCCCCCCATCCCGTGTATTAGCGAAGTTACTCTGTGGTCGTTATAATACACAAGCTTTAGTTTACGAGATTTGGGGACTTGAGTTGCACGAGAGTTCAGTTACATACGGATTCAGTTACACGGGGGTTTAGTTAAATTTTCAGCTAGTGTGACCGCCATTTTTTTGATCTGGTTAAGTGGGTATAATCTGGTTTGGTTTGCTATTGCGAGAGGACTCAAGCGATTTCTTTCTTACGGGGTTTCAGTTATACAGGGGTTCAGTTACATGGGGTTGGTGGTTGTTATAATACACAAGTTCTATTTGAACAGTGTTGTGAGATCCCCTACCACACCCCAAAGGACTCCGATCCCCCCATCCCGTGTATTAGCGAAGTTACTCTGTGGTCGTTATAATACACAAGCTTTAGTTTACGAGATTTGGGGACTTGAGTTGCACGAGAGTTCAGTTACATACGGATTCGGTTACACGGGGTTTAGTTAAATTTTCAGCTAGTGTGACCGCCATTTTTTTGATCTGGTTAAGTGGGTATAATCTGGTTTGGTTTGCTATTGCGAGAGGACTCAAGCGATTTCTTTCTTACGGGGTTTCAGTTATACAGGGGTTCAGTATCTTTTCGCATAAAAAATTCGCAAATCTCGTAAACTAAAGAAGTAATTACCCTTTTCAACATTAATTACCCTTTTTAAAACGAAATTTTTGTGTTAATTCTAGGGCAGGGGTAACTATTTAGTTTAAATAATTCTAGGAGGAATTGAGTTTTATGGATGGTATGGAAAAATGGTACTTGTTAAATATTCGGGTAAACATACGACTAAGAAATCTATGATTTGGGATGTGTGGGTTGCTATTTTTTTACTTTTCTGAGCTGGATTTCTTAGCCTTTCATAGGTGTGTATGATATTTTCTTGATAAAACATAGCAGTGACTACATCAGATGGTTTTGTAGTGCAGTGAGTTGTTACTAGTAGTAGTATTTTCGTGTTTTTTTGCAAGCCATTCATACTATACCTTAAATGCATTCAGATATTTTCTTGATAAAACATAGCCGTGACTACATCCAATGGTTTTGTAGTGCAGTGAATTGTTACTAGTAGTAGTATTTTCGTGTTTTTTTTTTGCAAGCCATTCATACTATACCTTAAATGCATTCAGATATTTTCTTGATAAAACATAGCCGTGACTACATCAGATGGTTTTTGTAGTGCAGTGAGTTGTTACTAGTAGTAGTATTTTCGTGTTTTTTTTGCAAGCAATTCATACTATACCTTAAATGCATTCAGATATTTTCTTGATAAAACATAGCCGTGACTACATCCGATGGTTTTGTAGTGCAGTGAATTGTTACTAGTAGTAGTATTTTCGTGTTTTTTGCAAGCCATTCATACTATACCTTAAATACATTCAGATATTTCCTTGATAAAACATAGCCGTGACTACATCCGATGGTTTTGTAGTGCAGTGAATTGTTACTAGTAGTAGTATTTTCGTGTTTTTTGCAAGCCATTCATACTATACCTTAAATACATTCAGATATTTTCTTGATCAAACATAGCCGTGACTACATCAGATGGTTTTGTAGTGCAGTGATTTGTTACTAGTAGTAGTATTTTCGTGTTTTTTTGCAAGCCATTCATACTATACCTTAAATGCATTCAGATATTTTCTTGATCAACTGTGGTTTTTTCTTTACTTGATGGTCATTTGTTGTATCTTTTAAAAGAGCTTTACAGGGTTTGAGAGACTCAGTTGCCTAATTCCGTGTGATTTTTCTTTACTTGATGGTCATTAAAAACGAAATTTTTGTGTTAAATAAGTAGTTTTTGTATCTTTTAAAAGAGCTTTAAGGGGTTTGAGAGACTCAGTTGCCTGATTCCGTGTGGTTTTTTCTTTACTTGGTGGTCATTAAAAACGAAATTTTTGTGTTAAATAAGTAGTTCTTGTATCTTTTAAAAGAGCTTTACGGGATTGAGAGACTCAGTTTTACCTTGTCACAATTACATTTTCTTGATTTTTCAAAGTTCATTTTGAATTTCTTTCGTTGAAATGCAAGAGTTGGAATATTTCAGTAGTGTTTGGTTGTGGTTTACCTTGTCACAGTTACATTTTCTTGATTTTTCAAAGTTCATTTTGAATTACTTTCGTTGAAATGCAAGAGTTGGAATATTTCAGTAGTGTTAGGTTGTGGTTTACCTTGTCACAGTTACATTTTCTTGATTTTTCAAAGTTCATTTTGAATTTCTTTCGTTGAAATGCAAAAGTTGGAATATTTCAGTAGTGTTTGGTTGTGGTTTACCTTGTCACAGTTACATTTTCTTGATTTTTCAAAGTTCATTTGAATTTCTTTCGTTGAAATGCAAGAGTTGGAATATTTCAGTAGTGTTTGGTTGTGGTTGATAGACCATGTCAAAGTTACATTTTCTTGATTTTTCAAAGTTCATTTTGAATTTCTTTCATTGAAATGCAAGAGTTGGAATATTTCAGTAGTGTTTGGTTGTGGTTTACCTTGTCACAGTTACATTTTCTTGATTTTTCAAGTTCATTTTGAATTTCTTTCGTTGAAATGCAAGAGTTGGAATATTTCAGTAGTGTATGGTTGTGTTTACCTTGTCACAGTTACATTTTCTTGATTTTTCAAAGTTCATTTTGAATTTCTTTCGTTGAAGAGTTGGAATATTTCAGTAGTGTTTGGTTATGGTTTACCTTGTCACAGTTACATTTTCTTGATTTTTCAAAGTTCATTTTGAATTTCTTTCATTGAAATGCAAGAGTTGGAATATTTCAGTAGTGTTTGGTGGTGGTTTACCTTGTCACAGTTACATTTTCTTGATTTTTCAAAGTTCATTTTGAATTTCTTTCGTTGAAATGCAAGAGTTGGAATATTTCAGTAGTGTTTGGTTGTGGGTTTACCTTGTCACAGTTACATTTTCTTGATTTTTCAAAGTTCATTTTGAATTTCTTTCGTTGAAATGCAAGAGTTGGAATATTTCAGTAGTGTTTGCTTGTGATTTGAATTTCTTTCATTGAGATGCAAGAGTTGGAATATTTCAGTAGTGTTTGGTGGTGGTTTACCTTGTCACAGTTACATTTTCTTGATTTTTCAAAGTTCATTTTGAATTTCTTTCGTTGAAATGCAAGAGTTGGAATATTTCAGTAGTGTTTGGTTGTGGTTTACCTTGTCACAGTTACTTTCTTGATTTTTCAAAGTTCATTTTGAATTTCTTTCGTTGAAATGCAAGAGTTGGAATATTTCAGTAGTGTTTGGTTGTGGTTTACCTTGTCACAGTTACATTTTTCTTGATTTTTCAAGAGTTGGAATATTTCAGTAGTGTTTGGTTATGGTTTACCTTGTCACAGTTACATTTTCTTGATTTTTCAAAGTTCATTTTGAATTTCTTTCATTGAAATGCAAGAGTTGGATATATTTCAGTAGTGTTTGGTGGTGGTTTACCTTGTCACAGTTACATTTTCTTGATTTTTCAAAGTTCATTTTGAATTTCTTTCGTTGAAATGCAAGAGTTGGAATATTTCAGTAGTTTTGGTTTGGTTTACCTTGTCACAGTTACATTTTCTTTATTTTTCAAAGTTCATTTTGAATTTCTTTCGTTGAAATGCAAGAGTTGGAATATTTCAGTAGTGTTTGCTTGTGATTTTGAATTTCTTTCATTGAGATGCAAGAGTTGGAATATTTCAGTAGTGTTTGGTGGTGGTTTACCTTGTCACAGTTACATTTTCTTGATTTTTCAAAGTTCATTTTGAATTTCTTTCGTTGAAATGCAAGAGTTGGAATATTTCAGTAGTGTTTGCTTGTGATTTGAATTTCTTTCATTGAAGATGCAAGAGTTGGAATATTTCAGTAGTGTTTGGTGGTGGTTTACCTTGTCACAGTTACATATTCTTGGGTTTTTCAAAGTTCATTTTGAATTTCTTTCGTTGAAATGCAAGAGTTGAATATTTCAGTAGTGTTTGGTTGTGGCTTACCTTGTCACAGTTACATTTTCTTGATTTTTCAAAGTTCATTTTGAATTTCTTTCGTTGAAATGCAAGAGTTGGAATATTTCAGTAGTGTTTGGTTGTGGTTTACCTTGTCACAGTTAAATTTTCTTGATTTTTCAAAGTTCATTTTGAATCATTCAAGAAACGTGATTAAACACGTTTTTAAACTACATGCTATTTGCATGCCTTTCCTTGGCACCTTTCCAAACGAGCGGGAATTCCCCGCCAGTTCCTACACATTGCAAAAAGTGAGCAGTATGAAAACTCCACGTTTTCAACCAGACTGGTTTTTTTAGACAACACACCCACAGAGATGACACACACACACACATAGAGACGAGACACGCACAGACACAACACACAAACAGAGTCATAGTGAGAGAGATATCCAAAAAGTTGGGTTGATCTAGGTTCACTTAGAGTGGCGCGCCACTCTAAGTGAACCTAGATCAACCCAACTTTTTGGATATCTCTCTCACTATGACTCTGTTTGTGTGTTGTGTCTGTGCGTGTCTCGTCTCTATGTGTGTGTGTGTGTCATCTCTGTGGGTGTGTTGTCTAAAAAACCAGTCTGGTTGAAAACGTGGAGTTTTCATACTGCTCACTTTTTTTGCAATGTGTAGGAACTGGCGGGGAATTCCGCTCGTTTGGAAAGGTGCCAAGGAAAGGCATGCAAATAGCATGTAGTTTAAAAACGTGTTTAATCATGTTTCTTGAATGATTCAAAATGAACTTTGAAAAATCAAGAAAATTTAACTGTGACAAGGTAAACCACAACCAAACACTACTGAAATATTCCAACTCTTGCATTTCAACGAAAGAAATTCAAAATGAACTTTGAAAAATCAAGAAAATGTAACTGTGACAAGGTAAACCACAACCAAACACTACTGAAATATTCCAACTCTTGCATTTCAACGAAAGAAATTCAAAATGAACTTTGAAAAAATCAAGAAAATGTAACTGTGACAAGGTAAACCACAACCAAACACTACTGAAATATTCCAACTCTTGCATTTCAACGAAAGAAATGACAAGGTAAACCACAACCAAACACTACTGAAATATTCCAACTCTTGCATTTCAACGAAAGAAATTCAAAATGAACGTTGAAAATCAAGAAAATGTAACTGTGACAAGGTAAACCACAACCAAACACTACTGAAATATTCCAACTCTTGCATTTCAACGAAAGAAATTCAAATTGAACTTTGAAAAATCAAGAAAATGTAACTGTGACAAGGTAAGCCACAACCAAACACTACTGAAATATTCCAACTCTTGCATTTCAACGAAAGAAATTCAAAATGAACTTTGAAAAACCAAGAATATGTAACTGTGACAAGGTAAACCACAACCAACACACTATTTCAACGAAAGAAATTCAAATGAACGTTGAAAAAAATCAAGAAAATGTAACTGTGACAAGGTAAACCACAACCAAACACTACTGAAATATTCCAACTCTTGCATTTCAACGAAAGAAATTCAAATTGAACTTTGAAAAATCAAGAAAATGTAACTGTGACAAGGTAAGCCACAACCAAACACTACTGAAATATTCCAACTCTTGCATTTCAACCACGAAAGAAATTCAAAATGAACTTTTGAAAAACCAAGAATATGTAACTGTGACAAGGTAAACCACAACCAAACACTACTGAAATATTCCAACTCTTGCATTTCAACGAAAGAAAATTCAAAATGAACTTTGAAAAATCAAGAAAATGTAACTGTGACAAGGTAAACCACCACCAAACACTACTGAAATTATTTCCAACTCTTGCATCTCAATGAAAGAAATTCAAATCACAAGCAAAACACTACTGAAATATTCCAACTCTTGCATTTCAACGAAAGAAATTCAAAATGAACTTTGAAAAATCAAGAAAATGTAACTGTGACAAGGTAAACCACAACCAAACACTACTGAAATATTCCAACTCTTGCATTTCAACGAAAGAAATTCAAAATGAACTTTGAAAAATCAAGAAAATGTAACTGTGACAAGGTAAACCACCACCAAACACTACTGAAATATTCCAACTCTTGCATTTCAATGAAAGAAATTCAAAATGAACTTTGAAAAATCAAGAAAATGTAACTGTGACAAGGTAAACCATAACCAAACACTACTGAAATATTCCAACTCTTGAAAAATCAAGAAAATGTAACTGTGACAAGGTAAACCACAACCAAAACTACTGAAATATTCCAACTCTTGCATTTCAACGAAAGAAATTCAAATGAACTTTGAAAAATCAAGAATATGTAACTGTGACAAGGTAAACCACAACCAAACACTACTGAAATATTCCAACTCTTGCATTTCAACGAAAGAAATTCAAAATGAACTTTGAAAAATCAAGAAAATGTAACTGTGACAAGGTAAACCACCACCAAACACTACTGAATATTCCAACTCTTGCATCTCAATGAAAGAAATTCAAATCACAAGCAAACACTACTGAAATATTCCAACTCTTGCATTTCAACGAAAGAAATTCAAAATGAACTTTGAAAAATCAAGAAAATGTAACTGTGACAAGGTAAACCACAACCAAACACTACTGAAATATTCCAACTCTTGCATTTCAACGAAAGAAATTCAAAATGAACTTTGAAAAATCAAGAAAATGTAACTGTGACAAGGTAAACCACCACCAAACACTACTGAAATATTCCAACTCTTGCATTTCAATGAAAGAAATTCAAAATGAACTTTGAAAAATCAAGAAAATGTAACTGTGACAAGGTAAACCATAACCAAACACTACTGAATATTCCAACTCTTCAACGAAAGAAATTCAAAATGAACTTTGAAAAATCAAGAAAATGTAACTGTGACAAGGTAAACCACAACCATACACTACTGAAATATTCCAACTCTTGCATTTCAACGAAAGAAATTCAAAATGAACTTTGAAAAATCAAGAAAATGTAACTGTGACAAGGTAAACCACAACCAAACACTACTGAAATATTCCAACTCTTGCATTTCAATGAAAAGAAATTCAAAATGAACTTTGAAAAATCAAGAAAATGTAACTTTGACATGGTAAACCACAACCAAACACTACTGAAATATTCCAACTCTTGCATTTCAACGAAAGAAATTCAAATGAACTTTGAAAAATCAAGAAAATGTAACTGTGACAAGGTAAACCACAACCAAACACTACTGAAATATTCCAACTTTTGCATTTCAACGAAAGAAATTCAAAATGAACTTTGAAAAATCAAGAAAATGTAACTGTGACAAGGTAAACCACAACCTAACACTACTGAAATATTCCAACTCTTGTGCATTTCAACGAAAGTAATTCAAAATGAACTTTGAAAAATCAAGAAAATGTAACTGTGACAAGGTAAACCACAACCAAACACTACTGAAATATTCCAACTCTTGCATTTCAACGAAAGAAATTCAAAATGAACTTTGAAAAATCAAGAAAATGTAACTGTGACAAGGTAAAACTGAGTCTCTCAATCCCCGTAAAGCTCTTTTAAAAGATACAAGAACTACTTATTTAACACAAAAATTTCGTTTTTAATGACCACCAAGTAAAGAAAAACCACACGGAATCAGGCAACTGAGTCTCTCAAACCCCTTAAAGCTCTTTTAAAAGATACAAAAACTACTTATTTAACACAAAAATTTCGTTTTTTAATGACCATCAAGTAAAGAAAATCACACGGAATTAGGCAACTGAGTCTCTCAAACCCTGTAAAGCTCTTTAAAAGATACAACAAATGACCATCAAGTAAAGAAAAAACCACAGTTGATCAAGAAAATATCTGAATGCATTTAAGGTATAGTATGAATGGCTTGCAAAAAACACGAAAATACTACTACTAGTAACAACTCACTGCACTACAAAACCATCTGATGTAGTCACGGCTATGTTTGATCAAGAAAATATCTGAATGTATTTAAGGTATAGTATGAATGGCTTGCAAAAAACACGAAAATACTACTACTAGTAACAATTCACTGCACTACAAAACCATCGGATGTAGTCACGGCTATGTTTTATCAAGGAAATATCTGAATGTATTTAAGGTATAGTATGAATGGCTTGCAAAAAACACGAAAATACTACTACTAGTAACAATTTCACTGCACTACAAAACCATCGGATGTAGTCACGGCTATGTTTTATCAAGAAAATATCTGAATGCATTTAAGGTATAGTATGAATTGCTTGCAAAAAAAAAACACGAAAATACTACTACTAGTAACAACTCACTGCACTACAAAACCATCTGATGTAGTCACGGCTATGTTTTATCAAGAAAATATCTGAATGCATTTAGGTATAGTATGAATGGCTTGCAAAAAAAACACGAAAATACTACTACTAGTAACAATTCACTGCACTACAAAACCATTGGATGTAGTCACGGCTATGTTTTATCAAGAAAATATCTGAATGCATTTAAGGTATAGTATGAATGGCTTGCAAAAAAAACACGAAAATACTACTACTAGTAACAACTCACTGCACTACAAAACCATCTGATGTAGTCACTGCTATGTTTTATCAAGAAAAATATCATACACACCTATGAAAGGCTAAGAAATCCAGCTCAGAAAAGTAAAAAAATAGCAACCCACACATCCCAAATCATAGATTTCTTAGTCGTATTTTACCCGAATATTTAACAAGTACCATTTTTCCATACCATCCATAAAACTCAATTCCTCCTAGAATTATTTAAACTAAATAGTTACCCCTGCCCTAGAATTAACACAAAAATTTCGTTTTAAAAAGGGGTAATTAATGTTGAAAAGGGTAATTACTTCTTTAGTTTACGAGATTTGCGAATTTTTTGCGAAAAGATACTGAACCCCTGTATAACTGAAACCCCGTAAGAAAGAAATCGCTTGAGTCCTCTCGCAATAGCAAACCAAACCAGATTATACCCACTTAACCAGATCAAAAAATGACGGTCACACTAGCTGAAAATTTAACTAAACCCCCGTGTAACCGAATCCGTATGTAACTGAACTCTCGTGCAACTCAAGTCCCCAAATCTCGTAAACTAAAGCTTGTGTATTATAACGACCACAGAGTAACTTCGCTAATACACGGGATGGGGGGATCGGAGTCCTTTGGGGTGTGGTAGGGGATCTCACAACACTGTTCAAATAGAACTTGTGTATTATAACAACCACCAACCCCATGTAACTGAACCCCTGTATAACTGAAACCCCGTAAGAAAGAAATCGCTTGAGTCCTCTCGCAATAGCAAACCAAACCAGATTATACCCACTTAACCAGATCAAAAAAATGGCGGTCACACTAGCTGAAAATTTAACTAAACCCCCGTGTAACTGAATCCGTATGTAACTGAACTCTCGTGCAACTCAAGTCCCCAAATCTCGTAAACTAAAGCTTGTGTATTATAACGACCACAGAGTAACTTCGCTAATACACGGGATGGGGGGATCGGAGTCCTTTGGGGGTGTGGTAGGGGATCTCACAACACTGTTCAAATAGAACTTGTGTATTATAACAACCACCAACCCCATGTAACTGAACCCCTGTATAACTGAAACCCCGTAAGAAAGAAATCGCTTGAGTCCTCTCGCAATAGCAAACCAAACCAGATTATACCCACTTAACCAGATCAAAAATGACGGTCACACTAGCTGAAAATTTAACTAAACCCCCGTGTAACTGAATCCGTATGTAACTGAACTCTCGTGCAACTCAAGTCCCCAAATCTCGTAAACTAAAGTTTGTGTATTATAACGACCACAGAGTAACTTCGCTAATACACGGGATGGGGGGATCGGAGTCCTTTGGGGGTGTGGTAGGGGATCTCACAACACTGTTCAAATAGAACTTGTGTATTATAACAACCACCAACCCCATGTAACTGAACCCCTGTATAACTGAAACCCTGTAAGAAAGAAATCGCTTGAGTCCTCTCGCAATAGCAAACCAAACCAGATTATACCCACTTAACCAGATCAAAAAATGACGGTCACACTAGCTGAAAATTTAACTAAACCCCCGTGTAACTGAATCCGTATGTAACTGAACTCTCGTGCAACTCAAGTCCCCAAATCTCGTAAACTAAAGCTTGTGTATTATAACGACCACAGAGTAACTTCGCTAATACACGGGATGGGGGGATCGGAGTCCTTTGGGGGTGTGGTAGGGATCTCACAACACTGTTCAAATAGAACTTGTGTATTATAACAACCACCAACCCCATGTAACTGAACCCCTGTATAACTGAAACCCTGTAAGAAAGAAATCGCTTGAGTCCTCTCGCAATAGCAAACCAAACCAGATTATACCCACTTAACCAGATCAAAAAATGGCGGTCACACTAGCTTGATTAGTAATTGGACTTTCAGTCCTACATTCACGGGTTTCTGCAAAGTGCTATGGACTTCATTGAAAAAATACCAGTTAAAAAAAATAAATAAACATGTATTATACTCATTCCTCTTGACAAAAAGGTGTAATGACCTATTCTTAACCATTGCAATACCTTTACGCAAATATCTTTTCGAAAAAAATTTGCAAATCTCGTAAACTAAAGAAGTAATTACCCTTTTCAACATTAATTACCCCTTTTTTGCAAATGCTTGCATATCCCATTACCCCTTTTTTGCAATGGTTAATCAAACATCTCCGATTGTAAAAGCATTAAAAATTTTCCAATTACTAATTACCCTTTTTTTTTATTCAAATCCTAATCACCAATCAAGTTATACACGTTCCTCTTGGCAAAGAGTGTAATGACATGTTTACCTACCAGAAAAACCTGTTTGGTACGGGGGCGCAAGCAAAGTAGTACCTTGATTACTACTGGGGCGCCGGATTTCCCAGCATAATTTAAAAATAATCAGAAATTAAATAAAAAAACAAGTTTTTTCAACTGAAAGTAAGGAGCAACATTAAAACTTAAAACGAAAAGAAATTATTACGTACATGAGGGGGTTCGCCCCCTAGTCAATACCTCGCCCTTTTCGCTAAAGTTTTTTTTTTAGCACTTTCAAAAGAGCTATCTATTCTAATTAACCGGCCTTTGTGATTCGGGGGTTTGTGATTCGAACAAAATTCGAACTTTAGCGTAAAGACCGAGGTGTCGACTAGGGAGCAAACTCCCTAATATACGTAATAAAAACTTACGAATATAGAAGTTCGTTACGTAAGTTACGTCAGAAGAAAATTTCAAGAAAGCCATTTAGCCAAAAAAGTAAAATTAATATACAAATTTCATTTTTATTATTCATGTACGGTGAGCCAAAATCAAAGCTGCATTAATTCAAAAACGTTCAGAAATTAAATAAAAAAACAAGTTTTTTTTTAACTGAAAGGAAGGAGCGAAATTAAAGCTTAAAACGAACAGAAATTATTCCGTATATGAAAGGGGCTGTCCCCTCCTCAACGCCTCGCTCTTTACGCTAAAGTTTTTTATTGTTTAAAAAAATAAAGTTGTGAGACAGAGTCAAACTTTAGCGTAAGGAGGCGTTGAGGAGGGGACAGCCGCTTTCATATATGGAATAATTTCTGTTCGTTTTAAGTTTTAATGTCGCTCCTTACTTTCAGTTAAAAAAACTTGTTTTTTTTTATTTAATCTACCATTAAAATTATAAATGATGACTACCATTTAAACATAGCCTAATATAGAGTCAAACGATTTGTCCGGAGGGGCTTGGTTAAAGTACAAAGAATTGCACTTTCAGGGAGATCTTTGTTTATTTTCCCGTGATGTCCTTTTGGAATCCCCTGGTGGCCCTATGCCCTACCATCTTCAGTGTGGAGGAAAGTAGCCATGATTGATGTAAAGTCATGCTATGCATTAAAATTTAGAAAAGTTATATAGGTCATGCATAAAATAAATTTATGCTTTGGAGGAAATTAACATTCGAATAAAGGTCATCGAAGTATATGGGCAATTTAGGAAAAAGTTGGTGGCAGTACTGTCAGGAAATCTATGAAACATGATAGGTCCATGGACGGAAACGGGAATGAAAAATAGAAAGTTTATTACGTGCACTAATTAAGATGCTTTAAATAATGGGTTTTTCTCTTATCACTGAATTGATTTAGCTTGTCACCCCTGATCAGTGTAAAAACTATCAAGTCAATCACAAAATTGGTGTTTGTATTTATTATAACTTGTGTGTGAACAATATATATATATATATACAGGTCAATGATATAAGGATACTTACCCACTATTTTGCTAAAGTAAGTACAGCAAACAGGCGTTAGCAGACCAAAGTTCTGCGTATATATAATTAGTGTTTCAGACATTCAGCTGGTTTCAAGAATGATTCGAGACCTTACCATGCAGGGGTACTTGGTTTGAATCTTCCCTCCTGAATATGAAAATTATTTGTAATTATCAATTGGCGAATTAATGTGAAAACAGTTTTTTCTATTGTTGAATACGCCCTTTTCAAATCACTTCATCAATTATATTGACGATTAAAGGTCTGGGGAGGAATCCAGCAGACTGGCCTGAAAGGGGCATTATTGTCAAAAATATAACAACGCTGATACCTGCAGCTGTTGGGACTCACTGGACACTTTCGTGTGCGTTAAGAGGAACGGAGGCAGCGGGGTTGAAGGCACGGAGGTAGGGTGAGTGAGTGATCAGACGAACAGTCCGCCGTACAGTTTGTTACACAACTAAGTCCCCTTTGAGCGGTGTTAATCGGAAAGGTGATATGTATTGCCCATGTCCAAAAACCCTACAGGCTATATTGATAGTTTCAAGTCATTTTGATAAATATTATTGGGCTCTAAAGATAATTCGAAACTTTTAGTCTAAAATAAAACATGTATTAGGTTAATGTATCCTTTCCTTGTAAACAGAAACAGTTAACAGCTAGACCTTTAACACATTTGTTATCATATTTTGGAGGCCTAAAGCAGCACCCCTGTACATGCTGATAGAATCGAACAGAATGAGTAACTTATAAGAGTGGGAACTGGCGCTAGTGTCGACAAAAAACTGTCAACACCACCTAGTGTTTGGCGACACTGGACATTTTTAGTGTAATAATAAGAATAATTAATTTAATTAGTGTAATTGGTAAAATTAGGCAGTAATAAGTGTATGATCTCAGTTCCGGACAGGAAAATGATTACAGAGTTTAAAAATGCAAAGTATCGCCATACGCTAGATGACATTAATTGTTACTATTTTCGACACTAGCGCCAGTTCCCCCTCTTATAAGTTATCCCTACTCTTTGGATAGAATGTTAATGCTTATGTTCCCTGTGCAATTTTTAGTGTGTTATGTTTCTGCTCTCCTAACGTTTTAATTTATAAACGAAGGATGACATATTTGATATAATTCCATAGCTTAGATTCAGCTCTAAACAACTGCCGAACAGAATTTATGAAGAGTGAACTTGCTTTTTTAGATTGAAAATACGTTTAAAAATAGTTCTAAAAAGGGCGATTTTCCCATTTTTTAAGCAAGTTTAGATCCTTCCCCATGGAGGAGTCTAAGTAATATTCTGGTTCGGTGAATAGATTTTGAGATGAACGTATCCAATGATGGAAGCATCTTGTCCTTTTGATACAAGTTACAGCTGCAGACTTGTCGCAAAATCGCTTGTTTTAGAGGGAGCGTATAATCACAGTAAAAAAATAACCTAAAACGTATTTTTCAGTTTTCCACTCTTTTAGAAAATATATGGGTACTTTCGCATTATATGGGCCTCTCTAAAAAGTCAAGTTGGGTTAATGCTAATGAAATAAAATAGGATGACTATATAATAGTTTAGAATCAAATTTGGGCTACATATTTGCACATTATGGGGAGTGAGGGGCAAAGCATAGCATATATTAAATACGTAACCTAACCTAGGTACCTCCCCCCAAAAACACCAAAGAACAACACTTTATATATCTTAAAACTACGCTATACAGTGTATTTCTCTACTGCGGTGTATTGAACCATCTTGTAAAAACGGGTTTTTCATTGCGTCTTTCCTGTTTGACTGTAGCATCTCTTGTTGGACTTCTTTCGAGGGGCCCATATAACGCGAAAGTACCAATATATGTCATGTAAAATAACGCCTTTCCAGCTGGCATTGTTACGTTGTCTAGTTACGTGTACATGCATATGCAAAAAGGAGAAAAACCACCTCTGAGAGCCTGGGTTCTTCCTCCCCCTCAAAATGCTTAAAGATACAGTACAAATCTTAGCTGTTGTTAATATTTTTTTCTTGGTAGGACTCCTTCCAAAATATATTCATAGCTATCTCCTACCTAATTACAAACCATTAGAATACAATAGTTTTTATAACGGGATGCCGCCATTTCCACTATTTTCCCTTTTTTTTAGCTTTACGTAAACATTTTAGTCGTAAAAATATTGATATCTCAAAGGAGGGGCACTGATCCGAGGGCTCACCTTCTGTGTGCCTGGCTTTATGCGGAAATGACCCCACTAGTTTTCTTAAATGACTTTTTTAAATTCCTCCCATAAGCCCCCTTAAGTGGCCGTATTTTTGACGCCAATTTAGCAATTTATGCACACAGCATGGCTTTGAAGAAATGGGATGAAAATCCGTGGTTTGCTTCGGTCCTAGAAACTAATCCTGAGCGGGTGTGTGCAAAACTGAATTAATATGATAATCTGTGTATTTTGAAGTCAATGCCTCACTTTTAATCAAAAGAAAGTACCGTAATTTTGTTTCTTTCACGAACTAGAAGAACAGCTCTAAAAGCACTAGACTCATTGCAGCCCACTAGACCTTTTCCTTAAATTCCGAACTTATTCAACGGTTTTAAAGAAAATAAAAGCATGACTGTCACCGGGGGTCAACCAATCCGATTTAGCCGTTGCATATTCAAAAAGTAGCCCACTTTTTGCATCCACTATTCCAGATTTTGAAAGAGTATGGAGCCCTCCTCAAAGGTACAAAAAGTAAATTGCTAGCCCCCTCTCACCAAAAAGTACTATTGGATAAGTGGACTTATTTACTGCTTATACATGCAATAGTGTTACTACAAAATAATACACCTCCAATGAAGAGCTATACACAGAAGATGCACGTGTGAACACAAGCATTGTCGAAAAACCACGAACCAACATAAATCGCTTTATCAGAACTTGGGGGATGTAGATCAGGGTTTTTCACTCTCCCCCTTATATGACCAAAAATACCCAAAAAGTGCAATATTCTGCAACAACTTTGAATACAAATTTGTGAAACTTTTCAGGAGACCTCTTTTTTGAAAACCTTTCTCATCTTGATATTTTTGGCTAACTTGCCCCACCCCTTAGAAATGGTCGATTCACTGCTAAATTATCAAAATCATTGTATTTTCATCATTTGAATGTCCTGAAAATGTGTGTATCGCAGCAGATGGGAAATTACTCATACGTAACATCACTTCCTAGCGGAATTAGATTTGTTGGCATAATTCAAACTATACTTTCAAGATTAGTAATCTTTTATGGAGATAACTTCGTATTGCCATGTATGAAATGCCAACAATCTAAGTTTTATTCTCTTTGTTTTTACGCACTTGTATGCATAATCCTTTGAAAATGAATGGGAAATTTTTGCCAAGGTGTATGATGGGACAGACATTTCAAATGAGCATGTGTTGCATTTAAGTGACAGCCGTAATTGTATAAGTTCATTAGTAAGGGGGGTTGTAACATTACAGCAGAGGAGGGGGGAATGTGAATAGGATTCAAATCATCAGAAGTTTCAAGTCTATATGATTTTTGGCAAATATATGTATGAAAAACAATCATGCGCACCTACCTGCGGGGGGGGGGGCACGCGCATGACTAGTTACTAAAAACGGTCTGAAAGCCCTGAAAATGTCAGTTTTAACAATAATGAGGAATTTTGGGTCTATGTATATGTCTTACCTCAGACGCTCACACAGGAAGGAGGCTCCCGGAACTTGAACCTTTCCCTAATATTTTACCATTTTTTTTTATTTTGTGTGTATATTTTTTTACAAGTTGCATTCGATGTTTCAGAGAGTTAAGCTTCCACAAACATATACTCCCTCATAGAAACGAATTCTTACTTAAATGTCCGTCCCCCTCGCACCAAGCTATCGGGAAATATTGGCATTGCGACCTGTCTTGAAACTGTTCATAGAGATAGTCGACATTTGAGATAAGGGTTTCGGTCTATTGACTTTATGTAATTTTTTTTTTAGCCAACAATTCAAATTTTTAATGCAAACAATTTAAATAGTCTACGAGAAGAAATATTATTTTCTTTGAGATTATGTATGTTCAGTTGAGTTACATTTAAAAAAAGGCAATTATCCCTTACCTTGAGAATGTCCCTTTTTTTATTCATTTCAAAATTCATCCTTGTTTCTCCTCTATTAATTTGTCCTCATGTTGACTTAATAGAAAAAGTTAAGTCCAGTGTGACTCCTTCCGGGACGCAATTAAGTGCTTTAAGAAAGTTGACTGTAGACTCTTGACTCTTCTAAGTTTATGTACGAATTAATGCAGTGCATTAATGCCTTGTGATGATGTCCTCGAACGAGGCGAGAAGATACCTTAAAATGATTTAAATCAAGTAGGAGCTTCATGGTAGGGAGCAAAGAGTAGAGGAGGAGTATGCACAACTGTATTGGTCTCAAACACAATAAAGCGCTTTAAGAAAGTTAACACAAGACTTAATTAACTTTATGATTATGATTTTAATTAACTTTATTAGCTGAACGACTTTATGGATTTCATTCATGTATTGCGAGGATGTTCTTGAATGGGGTGGGAAAAGGCCTTAAAATGTTTTAAATCAAGCAGGATCTTCCTGGCAGGGAGTAAAGAGTGGAGTCCTGAAGAGAGTGGGCTGGAGGAGGATCATACCCAACTGTCCTGATCTCAAGCATTTTATAGGGCTTTTAAAGAGTCAGCAGAAGCCTTTATTAACTCTATGAACGACTTGGTGGATTTCATTAATGTTTTCTGAGGAAGTGGCCTTAAAATGACTTAAAGCAAGTAAGAATTTCTTGAAAGTGAGTAAGGCGTGAAAATTTAAACAAAGTGGGATAGGGCGCGCGCTGCTTCGCAGGTCTTAGCTTCTGCTGCTATCGATAGTGATTTATATTTCTTCTTTCTAAGCTAAAAGAACACATTTATTAATTTCAGGATGAAGATAAATGGCAATGTAGAATTTTTTGGACCTTCTTTGAGTCAACAAGGTCAATACACCTTCTATAAGGGATTCAAGTTTAAAAGGTCTGGTAAATTGGAGGTTGTATTGCTAGGTGAATTTGTGCTTGTGAAAATATGGCCGGAAGAAGAGACAGCAGCTATTGCTGAACTTCAATTGTGTTGGTATGACCGAATTCAAGACGGAAATTTTTCAAGTATTAAACTTTATTTCTTACCGGAGCATACTTCTGAAGGACGGACGTTAATCCACGGTCAGGTAAGGTTATTTTCCTATCAATTATCTTGTTTATGACATTCTGCATACATATCCAGTTTGAGAGGGAACTCTTTATCTCATATCTGTCCGAAGGCCTTTCCACAGATTTTTGAGTTTCGTGGTTTTAATAGGCAATGCCGTTGCAATCCAAAGCCATTTTATGCGGAAGGGTAAAATTTATAATTAGAGGGGTCTACCCCAGCCACATATACAGAAGGGTCTCTGAAATCACAGAAGCCCTCATGTGCACATATGCAGAGCCGTGTTTTCAGGTCGAACCTAAAATGCCACTTGAAGCCGTATTTTGACGAAGCTTTCTGTGCTCCAGAGCCACTAGATCACAGTATATATAATTAGCAGTATGATCTTTCCCTATCTCACCCATTATAAAAACCCGGACCGAGGTGCGAGTGCTCCAGAGAACGTATAAACATAAGCGACATTAGATCTTTTCACGGGTAGACAAGTCAGATCTCTCTTGAACCCGAAACTTGGCTTCGCGTTCATGAATAAGGTCATGAATATGTGGATTCATGAATACTACTACTACTACTACTAACAACTCATTGCAGCACCAAGCCGCCTGAGGCCAACACAGCTACGCACGCTCCTCCTCCACCCCAATCTATTCAAAGCCTCCCTTTTTACACCCGCCCACGAAGTTCCCATTTCCTTTAAATCTTTCTTTATGACGTCCTCCCAACCCAGACGGGGATTCATGAATACATCCCCATGAATAAGTGGATTCCGCTAATACATGAATAAGTGGGAGGAGCTTTTTGTTTGCACCGATAATGAAGAGCCAGAAATAATCTGCGGTAAACTTACTGCCTCATTATGTAAACTGTGCATTAGATCTAATATGGAAAGCTGATCAAAGAACAACGAGTCCCCTCCCACCTTCGGTGTTTTTTTTTTCTCGGGTACCCCCGTTACCGCTATTGTATCAGATAAAAATTTTGAAATAGCCATTTCACTCAAAATGACCGAAAGTTCCAAAAACTGCGAGACAAGGGCTCCAAATTATGCAAATAAACCATTCTTCACAGCAAAAGCGTATCCAGGATTTTTGTTTGGGGGAAGAGTTTTACAGAAAAAATTATTACAAAATGTATTAAAAATTTTTTTATGTGCATATTTTTTTTTACGAGTCGGACGCGATTTTTGTGTGTGTGGGGGGGGGGGGTATAACCCAGATTTGATGTAAAAAAAAAGTAAGTTCAAGCTACTTAGTTTGTAGCATTACTCCAGACTGATTTAGCACAAGGCAAGCTTAGTCTGGGCTCGGTGCAAAAATGAACCAAGTCCAAGCCACATAATTTTCGTTATTTCGTGCAAATATGAGCCAAGTCCTGACCCACTGCAAAATAAGCTAAACCGTGATTCGGTAGAATAACACCTTGAGTTGGTGCAAAAAGGAGCTAAATCCAAACTGTGGATTGACTATACAAACACAAGCAATGTCCAAAAAACACGAACCAGTCCCGTAAAAAACTAACAATTATGCAGATTTTCAACCCATTTGAATAATAATCTCCCTCCTCATCCCCCCAACATTCTGCATTTAAAATTTATAACGGTACTTGTGTGTTATAGTGACCACACCAAAGAAGTGAAGTTAGGTTAATCATAACGGAACGTACCAATATTATGGAAATATAATACTTCAGTAGCAAAAATTGTGGAAACTACAATATAGAATTATGGAAAGCATGCCGCCCAGAACGCATTATATTAAATACCTAATCTGACCTAACCACCTATATAGGGTATATTAAATATTTAATTATAATATACCTGCATAGATACCGTTTATCTCACTCAGGCTAAGCTGATTATCTCCGAGTGGACACAGAAAACCGGTTTCATTACAGATCAAGAACAAAGTGTGATCGCCATAACACGTAAGTAGGCCTACCTTAATAACATTTGTTGCAAAAAATTGCTGTTGTTAAAAAATTTGACTATATTCAATTTTGTGCAAAATTAAGATTAGGCTACAGTCCAAGATTTTAGTTCTTTCGGAGTAAAACTTAAAAGGAAAAACTTTGGAAATATTCCTAATATTAGACTGTAATAAAACCATGGCAGTTAAAAACGAGCAAAAATAAATTGAAAAGACGATTTCCAAGAAAGAAGTTTTCAAAGAAATGTAAAGAACCGTTTTAAAATCCAAGACGAGCCGAAATAAAGTTTCATCTATTCATTCATAGTAGTATCTGTTCGTTTTCAGTTTGACGTGATTATTGATTTTAATTTCTGTTCGTTTTAGGTTACATTTAATCATTTATAATAATTTCTATTCTTCCTTTAAGTTCAACTCACTATATGAGGTTGTTCTGCTCGTGCTAGGTTTTGATGTTACCCTTTACATATCTTTGGAAAAACTTCTTTAAAATGTTAAAAAAATCAATGTTATAGAAAAAAAAGAAGAATTAGATATTAGACAACATACATTAAATTAGAAACTCTCTCAGTGGACAATGCATGTAAATCATTTGTCATCTTGTCCTATTGTTTCCCTGGAATGGAAAATGGGGAATCAGACGAAGGGACGCACACGGGACTTAATATCATGAAAGAAAACTCGTGCAATATTCATTTCTGCTATCCCCTGAAAAAGAATTGTTTCAAGGATTTTCTTTCCAATTGTTTATAATTGGTGCATCAATAGTAAACTTGGGTGTTCCACACATGTGTGGCACTTATAGAATTGACGGACCAGAAGGCTTCCTAGGAGGAATTCAATGGCGTTGATTCATGATAATGTTGGGGGTGTGTGTGCAAAATGTATTTTTTTCTAACTAGTGTGGAGTTTTTTTTCAATTTTTGCCAATGAAAATACCCCCAAAAAAGTATTTTTTGAAATCTAGAGGGAGGAGGTAAATCCTCACCCTCTAGTTTGTGGCTCTGGAGGGGTGGAGACAGGAGCCTCCGAAATATGATCTTAGGATCGTTTTTATAATTTCTCCGAGGGTGGAGCGTCATTTGCATCAGTATAAATGCCCTTCAAATAGGTCTGGCTAATCCCCTTAATGTGTAGGAATTCGTTTAGGTTCGCAAACCAGCACATAACTTGATAAAACTGTAACTGACGAACATCACTGCATGGTTTTTTTTTCAAGTGGCTCCCCAGTCTCCGCCGCTTGGGTGTGCATTTCGGAGTGCTGCTTATTTCGCCATATGTGGCACGCTTTGCATGGCGGTTTGGCACACTTTCGCCACACAGCGTCTCCTTGCAACAAGTATGACTTTCCTTTGCCACGCCCAGCTAGAACTACTTGGTTTAAAGCTTTTTTTAGAGTGGACCAGCTCTCTGATTTTCGTTTTTGGTTCATTTGTGATCCAGACCGGTTTGTAGTTGCTTCTCTGGTCCTCCCCCCTCACCCTCAGCTCCTAACTCAAGCTCTATTACAATCTAAACTCTAAACTTGTGCTTTGTGGGTCTCATTTTGTAATATTGATTACAAATTTATGTTGCATTGTAACAAAGGTGATTTATTCTAAGCAATTGCCAAAATGTAGAGATAATTTTACAAGTATAGTTATGGGTATAAACATCTTTTCGTTGTACTTTTTATGCTTTTGCACGGCTCTCTCTTAGTTTGCTATGACCAAGGCTATATCGAGAGGGGAAAGGGGCACAATCCTTGCAGCCCAAGACCTTAAGGGACCCAGCGTAAACTTTTGCTGTTTTTAAAATGCCGAAACTGCATTAAAAATGTAATTGTGAACAAAAACTAGAGGATGAGGATCCACAAAGAAATTTGTTCACGAGTGCCTTGTCCTTGCTCTCAGCGTCCTGGTCCCTAACAACTGGTTTGTAATGCATTAAAATGAAATTTAGCTGAAACTAGAAGATTGTTTCCTTCAATTCTGTCTTGTTTTTCTGGAAAATTGCATTTTCGGTCTAAATATCTGTATTTTTATGTATATTTGCACATTTTCTACTATCAAAAAGTTCGTGGTAACGAAGCGACTCGATTAGGCCCGATAGTAACCAAAACTCTCAAAAAAGGAATTATTTAATCAAAAGTTTCGATGGAAATTTGATTCAGTATAGTTATTAAATAAAAAAAAAACAAGTTTTTTTTAATTGAAAGTAAGGAACGACGTTAAAACTTAAAACGAACAGAAATTATTCCGTATATGAAGGGGGCTGTCCCCTCCTCAACGCCTCGCTCTTTACGCTAAAGTTTTTTATTGTTTAAAAAAATAGAGTTGTGAGAAAGTCAAACTTTAGCGTAAAGAGCGAGGCGTTGAGGAGGGGACAGCCCCCTTCATATACGGAATAATTTCTGTTCGTTTTAAGTTTTAACGTCGTTCCTTACTTTCAGTTAAAAAAACTTGTTTTTTTTATTTAATTTTTGAACGTTTTTGAATTAATGTAGGTTTTGATTTTGGCTCACCGTACATGAATAATTAAAACAAAATTTGCATATTATATTTGGTTAAATGGCTTTCTCGAAACTTGTTTAATTTTATTTACGAACGTTTTTATTAGTAATAAATATACGTAACTTAGAATTAACTTACGTAACGAACTTCTATATTCATAAATTTTTAACACGTATATTAGGGGGTTCGCCCCCTAGTCAATACCCTGCTCTTTAAACTATAGTTCGAATTTTTTTTCCAGTTCTTTAAAAATGACCTCTTAATCACAATCAGTTGATCAGTTGAAAAACTTGTTTTTTTTTTATTTAATTCCTGATCTTTTTCTTTAATAATGCTGGGAAATCCAGCGCCCACTTCATAGCAATGTCCCTTCCCCCATGAAAAATTCCTTCATGGAAAGATCCTTCCATATAGCCTCCGACCCTCTCCTTCCCCCACCTACCAGAAAAAATCTCCTCTGAAAAAGTCTGTAGGCCTATACTTCCCAATAACCAATACTATATGTTAACATTGAGTAAAGTTCATAACTTTCAGCCCTCCCCCTGGGGACTTTGGGGGATCAAGTCATCCTAAAAGACATTTTTATCATATTTTCGACCATGCTGAACAAAATGGCTATCTCAAAATTTTGATCGGGTGACTTTGGGAAAAAAATGAGCGTGGGAGGGGGCCTAGTTGCCCTCCATTTTTTTGGTCACTTAAAAAGGGCACTAGAACTTTTAATTTCCGTTCCAATGAGCCCTCCCACGATATTCTAGGACCACTGGGTCGATACGATCACCCCTGGAAAAAAAAACAAAAAAAAAACAAACAAACAAATAAACACGCATCCGTGATCTTTCTTCTGGCAAAAAATGGAAAATTCCACATTTTTGTAGATAGGAGCTTGAAACCTCTACAGTAGGGTTCTCTGATACGCTGAATATGATGGTGTGATTTTCATTAAGGTTCTATAACTTTTAGGGGGTCTTTCCCCCTTTTTTCGAAAATCAGCCAAATTTTCTCAGGCACGTAACTTTTGATGGGTAAGATTAAACTTAATGAAACTTATATATTTGAAATCAGAATTAAAATCTGATTCTTTTGATGTATCTATTGGTATCAAAATCCTGTTTTTTAGAGTTTCGGTTACCATTGAGCCGGGTCGCTCCTTACTTACAGTTCGTTACCACGAACTGTTTGAAAAGGTCCAGTAACTTATGCCTCTGAGGATGACATCCCCTGGGGAAAGGGCTGTAAGTTATGCAATTTGCCCCGTCGTTTATATGTAGTATTTGTTATTGGGAACTGTATGACAATTTTTCTGAGTGGAATTTTCTACGGGGGGGGGGGAGGTACACGAAGAGAATTTTCTGGGGAATCTTCCAAGGGATATTTTACACGGGGGAATTGTTGACATGATTTAAAAAATGGTCAGAAATTAAATATAAAAAAAACATCAAGTTTTTTTCAGTTGGAACGTAAGGAGCAAATTGAAAAAAACGAACTGAAATTATTCTGTATATGAGGAGGGATGCCCCTACCTTATCCCTTGCTCTGTAGATTAAAGTCTGACTTTTTGTTACAATTCTTTAAGAAACACTGCTAAAACACAAGAGCCGTTGAGTTTGAATGAGACATATCTTCAAAGAACTTTTAAGACCTTGATATAAAGAGTGAGGGATGAAGGAGGGGTAAACCTCATGATATACAGAATAATTTTCTTTCGTTTTAAGTTTTAATGTTGCTGCTTACTTTCAGTTGAAAACATTTTTAATTTTTTATTAAAGATAGGCGATTCTCCTTTCCCTAAACTGATTAAGCTCGTGATTTATGATGATTAGCATTCGAAGTGAGTTTGGCAATGCGAGAATGCTATTTTTTGCTAGTGCCCAATCGAATGAGCTTCCACTGAAGTCTCTACGACCACCCTTTCCATATAAAGTAGCTTTTTGGAAAATAGATAAATAAACAAATAAAATTGAAGGCTTATGGCAGTGTACTACAGGCAACGCTAGAGTATTGTCTCTGATATCAGACTAAAGACAGTGTTGTCACCTATAACACGAAAGTGCTAAATTAACACTATTTTATGTGTAGCATTGTAGCAGGTGCTCAGGGTTGCTAAAATAGTGCCAAAATAGCGTGAAAGTTCTATTTTAGAATTTTACAGTCAATTTTTTGATAATAGCACCGAAAATCGCTGTGTAGGACGCAAATTTGGGCAATTTTAGCACTTTAGGAACTGACAGTGATGGCAATCCTGCTAAGGAAAATCTCATCCTGTGTTTGTCGGAAGTTTTCGTAGAATATCAATAGATGGCGTTTGGGATTCAGTGGAATTTTCGTAAGCCACTGCGTGCCACAAAAATCTCATGGTCCAAGTACAAAACCGGAAAACCCGGAAGCTTTATCCGGCCTAATCGTTCACAGTTACAATATTGGAATTTCGCCTGGATTTGAAGTTTTTTTCTCTTTGGCTGGCTAGTAAGGTTTTCCCAACTTTGTTTTTTGCTTTAAGTGTTTTGTCCTAAACCCTTATAACAAAAAGTGCCAATGCCCAATACCACAGACAGAAAAAGTCCAAGTTTTGACTGTATCAAAATTTGGGTATGAAGACCCGAAAATTTGAATTCGTAGTAATTTGAATTCTCTGGTGATTTGGGGTAAATATTATAAGGAGATAGTGAATATGACATTTTCATAGAATTCCGATTTTTCTATAGGTGTTCTGTGTATTCCGTGAATACGTTTTTCTGTCCATGGACAGATATCGAATTCCGTAAATCTACGGAAAAATCCGTAGAAGTGGAAACACTGCTCTCGTTTAGTCTATGGCTGCTAGTATAGATGAACGTACAGCCTTTTACTTTTGCGTTGTGTTATTTCCCGTTTTTTTAGCTTGTTTTTCTTCCTTTGTGCGATTTTTCTCTTTGTAGTGAACTTCATCGCGGTAGAATCGTTATTCTCGAAAAGATCCTTCAAATTTTAGTCCAAGCCCACATTTTTTCAATTTTGGTGCCGTTTTGAAAATCCATTTATTTGGGAGTCTAGGAATTCCTGAATGTTTTATTTAGTGAATTTGGATTTTGGCCAAAGCATTTTACACAAATATGTACTAAAAAGCATTCACTCTACTACACAATTTAGCTTGAACTGTATAACTTTTTTTCCCATGAAACAGAAATGTCGTTTCGGTTTCCTTTTGGATGGGGGGGGGGGGAGTATACCCAATAAACTTAACTTCAAGGCTATGGGAAAGGAAATAAGTTACGGCACTGTTGTTTGCTAAAACCCATTGATAGATGAATAAAGATGCGAGGGTTTAAAACCCGGTGTATGGGTACACGTTGCAACATGTGGTGCTCGGGCACTACTACTTTAGGAATTACCAGTAACAGGTAGATTGTCTGCAATTAGAGCTGTCAACCGTTGTTTTAGTAACAGGGACCAACCCACAGCAGTGTCACTGCTGTGTGTAACAGTTTCGGCTGCAGTGATACACGAAAGCCTTCTATTTGAGGGGCAACATCGTGTTATCATCAACAGTTCTATTCGAGGGGCAACTAGTCAAGATATTTCTACTTCTTCAAGGGGCAACATCATGGACAAGAACCATGAATGTGAGTCTGGGTTTGTGGGTGGCTCACATGCTAAACATTGTGGAGCAATAGCAACTCTTGCAGGTTTATCTTGTTAAGGTCAAATCATTGTTCTCTAGGAATTTGCTAGATGAGACAAGTCATAAGTTCAACGGTATTTTAATCAAATTGTAAGACTGACGATTCGAGATTTCGAGATTTTTTTATTTGAAAAAAATTGTTTTTTGGACAAGTTAATTGATATGTGTTTCTTTTTTAATCATACATTCCAGTAAATTCAAAATTTACTGAAAGAAGAGAGAGAAAAGAAAATCCATCTTAACAATTAGGGGTGCTAGAAAACTAGTCGTATTTTTTAAACTTAAATTATAGAACCACACGAGTTTACACATTTTATTTCCGAGGTTCTGTAAATTCAGCCAAAAAACTTGAAAAATATCTTCCCAAAAGCTACAATCTTCAGAGCATCCGAATTTCGTGAATAAACTAAACTTAGAAACAATTGCGCAAAAACATCCGGTTATGGTAAAGTTTTGATCCTATTTTTAATTGAGCTTAAAAATTGCACTAGAAGCACAAAGAAACGTTCTTGAGCCAAAAACTGCTTTACAGTGTTGCCAGAATACTTTCTTGACAGCAAAGTAAATCCTATCATAATTATATTGGGCATTCTGATTAGTGAAAGATCATGTGTATCGAAGGTATTGAAGACATAGGACACGCTAGTCTTCATGGGATTTGACCTCTAGTAATAATTTCAAATAGGTAGGTAAGTGAAGCCTTGGTTTTGACCTCAAATGGACTGCTGGATATCATCATCCCTCTCCCTCCCACAAACACATCGTGGAAACCTTATTTGTACTGAAAATAAAGCTTTAAACGTGTCTTAGTCAATATCAGGGTCTGCAAAATAAGTTTTAATTGTGGCAGAAATATTGACTAGGTCCCAACCAAGAGCGACGTCGTGTTCTTTAGAGGAAACACGGTTACTTGCTCTTGTTTATATAATTACTTCGATTCAGATGAAGAGCACTGGAAAAACAAGACCTTCAGTGTCAATGCCATGCGAAGTGTTGCAGAGACTTGCCCGTATGCTACTGCTGTCGAGTCCCACAAGTGATAATGTCTATTGGATTGAGCTCGAACCCTCTGAACACGCCAAACAAGCCGTAGATGCTAATCCTTACCAAGCTTAATTAATATCCAATAGAACTTTCTTATGTATATGGATCACAAAATGTAGCCCTTCCCTAACAGAGATCCTATGGAGCATGGACACTCGAGACTATAACTAGCTGTTGGCTAGTTTGTGTTGAAAGAATTCCGTCGACCCACATAGCAGTATCTTAATTAGGAGGATGTATTAAAAATTTGTCCCCCCTCCTCCAATAAAGGTCAGATTGGTGCATATCGTTGAAAGCACATTTAATAACTAAGGTTTTATTTCTCAATAATTTAACTGTTGTAAGTTGACTATGAAGTTAACTATTATTTCCAACTAAGTTTGACTTAGACCCAATAATATTTTTCGATAGATTCACTGGAAATGAGAGTATAGGTACCCCTTGCCTCTCCCATATTTTTATATTAATCTGAAACCCCCATAAATAAAGTTAGTACATTAGTATTTACTTCGCATTAAGTTTAGATCCGGCCTCTCAAAGGTTGGTTCGTGTTTGAATCCCAAAAAGGTACATTGTGCTTTTTGTGTTACCAAATGTTTTTTTAAATCTGACACGCTCTAGTAGATGTCCTATTGCCAAGGATTTACCACCACTCTCCCTCTCATTCACAGTGATCGAACTGGGACTGTACAAAAAAAAATACACAAGTAGGACGCTAGCTCTTACTTCCCGCTGACTTTTGTTTATATCCGACAATCCGTTCAGGTAGGTGTCATGGTTTCTGTCAGCTGGATCTCAGACCAGTTCAGACGGATTGGGCTTATGTTGAACGTTGATAAGTGCGAATATACTTCATTTAATTCAAGTGCGAGTCTCCCTCTTAACTGTGTTTTTTTCTCTATTCCCCGTGTCTCTTCTTTTCGGTGGCTTGGTCTTCACATTACTAATAATCTGAAAACACTCCGGGCTCTGACAGTTTCTAATGCAAAAAAAAAAAAGTTCAGATAGGATATTCAAAAATGGTTGCAAATAGAGGGAGGTACAATAGAAAAGCGCTTGGGAAATTATATTCTTCGTTATGCGATCATTCTATTCTTTTTTTATCTGGGTTTCTTCCAATTATGAAGCCTAAAGATCTGAAATCCATCCGGACTTATTATTTGAAATTTTCTCGGTACTTTTTGTGCCTCCCTCCTTGGTTCCGGAACCGGCATCTTATATCGCGATTCGGCCCTCCTGATCTACGGGAAAAGTGACTGTGCTTGCGGGAAAGCTGTCGTTATCTGCAGGTCTTACTGCGCACCGTAATTTACGTCGTTTTATGTAAATATTTGTTAAGTGTGCGAGTTTTTTTTTGTTCTTGATGTACTCCACTTCTTTTTGTTCATAGTGGGTAATAAATAAATTATTATTATTATTATAAAGACCTACAAACTCCCATAAGACAGACCTAGGACACTACTTCTGCTGCCCACCTAGCTTGGTTGAAATCCGATACTGATGTAGTTGATTTCGTGATGACAAGAATTTAGGGACCTCTTCTCCTCTAAGAGGCTCATGTGCACATAGATCCCCAAATAAGTACGACATCTAGTCTTGCTCTTGACTAAGTTTGTTTAAAATCCGGTCTTTTCTTCTGCTAGATATCATGGTGACAACCATTTAGGATACCTACTTCCTTTCCTCTTCTACAAAAGACAGCTTCAGGTCCTGATCCTCAAATAGTTAGAATAAGACATTTGCTTTTACTTCTCGCTCCCATAAAGTTTCTTCAAGATCCGATACCCTCTTCTAGTTAATGCTCTGGTGACAAGAATCCCCCTACCCTCACACAGGCTGGATTACGTGCGATTCCCCGTAAGGATGGATTTGGACACTTAAGCTAGGTTCGGACGCATAGAATTTTTCTACGGATATTTTTTCGGTATTTTCAATTTGGAATATGTTGAAGCTATCCTATAAGGTTGTTAGGAAAACCTTAATAGTTTTTTAGCTCTAGAAAAAAACTTATAGAATATCCTGAAAAATATTTGAAGTTGAAAATAATGACAAAATCTTTTGCATCTAAACTTTGCGTTACTCTTACCTCCTTCCAATTTAGATAAAGATCTCTTTACCCATTCTGCTAGACCTGATGACATGGATTTAGGGACTCCCTCCCAGCACAGACAGTTAAAAGGGATCCAAAAGGCGCATCTAGGATACTTAGTCTTACTCTTAGTCAAGTTTGGTTGAGATGTGACATGTTTCCCATCCATGTCTTAATGTGGTAAATTTAAGGAAAGCTCCCATCCCCCCACATAGGATAGGTTGTGTCACGGTACCATAACACCCAGCTTTCCATAACTCCTTGTGAGATCCGATAATCCCTTCTGCTAGATATTATGATGACAAGATTTTCAAGACCCCCTTCCCTCACCATGTAGTGGTTGGACCTAACTGCTGAAAAAGTCTCAGGCAAATTCATTGCTTTTTATCTATTTTTGTTTTGAAACTAAAATAGATTTCTTAGAATAAGCATATAAGAGTCAACGCCATCTAAAATTCCCTGGTAAAATCCTAATGTTGCCTATATTTTTTCATTTTCCTTATGTTGCCTACTGCTGCACTGCTTGTGGTGCCTGCATTAGGCTTTATAATTTTCAGTATAACTGAATTAAGCTTTATGGTCTATAGTACTAGTTTTTATTCTTATTCTTATCAGTTTCCTTTTTTCTCTGGGCTTAACTGAAGAGTAGGCTATGGGTAACTTCAAAGTATAATCACCTACGGAACAAGTACTGACAAAACTCTCCAAAAGTGACCCCGCGTACCTCAGCGCCTCTAGACGCAAAATGCTGTACTACTTAATCGCTCCGAGCCAGTAAGCCAATCTATTCTCCTAAGTTGTATTGAATTGTGTAACTACGATATTTAGTTGCCAGGTTCGCATAGGTATGGAATCGTCTCCGGAGGCGCGAACAAAGAGTCACTTTTTTGTGTGGAGAGGATAGGTTTTGTCAGTACTTGTTCCGTAGGTGATTATACTTTGGGGTAACTTAAAAGAGTGGTAACTGGCGCCAATGTCGACGAAAAGAAACCCTCAATGCTATCTTGCGTTTGGCGATCCTTGGATTTCTTTTACGTGTAATAATAAGAATAATTAATTCAATTTTTTTGTAGTTTGTAGCATTAGTGTAATAATAAGTCTAATCTCATTTCCTTACAGAAACACGATTACAAAGCTTGAAAGAATGGCAAGTGTCTCCAAAGGATAGGTAGTGCTGAGGTTTTTTTGCGACACTAGCGCCAGTTTCCACTCTTATAAGTTACTCATACTCTTTGGGCGTAATCATAACCAGGATGTTATCTATGAACCAAAAGTTATGAGTTTGCTTTCAGGATCATAAAAAAGATAAAGAGTATACATAAAGACTGCAGGAAAGCAGAGCAAATCCTGGCAGAATTTTTAATTTTCGTCTACGAATCTGTTCAAGTTCAATTACATGCCTATCATTCTTGGATTCTCTAGACCTCATAGACATCGTATGATCCTATCGGAGAGTATTATTCACACATATCCCTTTTTTCGGTGTGGATCAGGATAATTTTCAATGTGATCTTGTGTCTCAAAGAGTTTTTTTTAGGCACAGATGTATTGTGGTCGTCCCTCTGGCCAATCTTGGGGAATCCCTATGAAGAGTAGCTATGATTGTACCTATACGTTTTTCAAACCCTTTAGATTTGAAATTCTAGTTAACAAAATTAGTGTTTAGCAGCGTTACGCGGATCAGAAATTTAATGGTAACGAACTGTAAGTAAAGAACGGCCCATGCCTATAGCATTCGAAACCTCTAAAAAACGATTGTTGGAGACAATAATAATCGAAAGAATAAACATTTTACGGGGGTTCCAAATATGTAAAACCTTTTAAGTTTAAAGCTACTCATCGAATGTTATTAGCAAAGGTAAATTTGCATGGTTTCAAGAAAAAGTTGATGGGGGATACCCCTCAAAATTGATCTGGTCTTGATGCAATTACATTCTCATATTCTGTATGCTCAAGAGCCCCTTAAACAAATTCTCAAGCCCTTAGCTACGTGACGTGCACGTCATGAGTGCGGCACGTGTTTATTTTTTTTCTTGGTTTTTGTCACCGGGGTGATCGTCAGAGTTTCCCCTCTTAGTGATATATTACTATTGCTAGTCATTTTTATATTGCCTAAACACAAAAATCACTAAATCAGCACATAAATCACTTAGACTATTGAAGGAAATCACTAAAATCCAGTGATTTTTTTCTTGTCGGGTGGCAACCATGGTCATAAAACTGGAAGGGTTTCATTGCTTCGGAGACCGTAAGTTCTAATACCCTTTTAGAGAAACAAAACTCATGGGAGAGCAAATACTACTCCTCCCGTGATTTTTTAGCCACGGGCCTCTATAGCGTTGTATTAATATTTCAGGGTAATCTTTTTAACCAAAAATGTTGAAAAAAAAACAACTCAAAATTTAGTGCTACCCATGCAGCCCACGGGGCAAGGGCCCGAGTTTTTGAAGAATTGCAAATTTAACAATACGTTTTCGAATAAATCTAGGCTTTTCATATCATATATTGTCTTGCTGAGGATCTTGCGAGGTTTTTCATAAGTTTCCATTGTTTGGATTTGGATGGAACATGAGTTTTCTAAGTTTTTTAAACAATTGTGGATCCTTAAGCCCTTCCCTTTTTATGCAAATGAACAAATTATGCAAATGCTCTATTCTAGGCCCGAAAGATAAATGACAAATTTTTGGAGGTGAGTATATTGCAACATATTGAATTGAAGATTGGGAGCAGATACACTCCTGAATGATTGAAGGACTTCACATTCTGTTCCTCCTTATTGTTTCCCAAAAATACGGTCACTTTTAGGGCTGTTAAAATCGAACCAGTGGTTATAGAATGTTTATCCGGTGTTCATCCTGGCAAAACATGATGTTAGGTTATTCTAGCGAGAAAGATGGATTTATAAAACTATGTTTCTAAAACCCATCGCCCCAAATACCATGGATGTCGTTTAGACCAAACATATATTAAATTTGGAAAAAATTAAAAAAATGAAGTTAAAGAGCAGCATTAAAATCAAAAAAAATATAGAAAGACCAAAAATTATTCCTGTTAATGGGGGGGGGGCTCCATCCCCCTAACTCTTTACCCCCGGAAAATTCTTCCCCGCAGAAAATCCCCCTGAAAAACTCCCAGGAAAATTCTCCCCGCGGAAAATTTCCCCCACCACAATTACCCCCTGGGAAATTCTCTCCAAATGTAAAACTGAGCAGCCAAAGGAAAATTAAGACAAAAAAAATGTATAATTGTTCATTATGAAGGAGGGGCGGTGGGTCATTGTGTAGACGTGGGAGGGGGTTCCAGATGCCTAGAAGAGCGCATTCCAGTGTCCAAAATGCCCAAATCTCCATGGGCCTTTAGATAAATACAGGAAGGGATATGGGGGTAGGAATTAATCTCTCATCTCCCTTCATTTAGACTAAGCCTGAATAAGGGTGTTACAGGATGATATCGCCTTTGTAATTGCAAAAAAAAAAATTGAGATTTATTTTAAAGGTTCATTTAACTAAACTGATTTTCTTCATATAAAATGACATGCAATGATATGTAAGTGTGTATCAGCTATTATGAAGAAGGGGTGGTGGATCATTTTGTAGGTGGAGGGGGGGGGGTACCTCAGAGAGTGCATTTTAATGTTAAAACATCTTAACTCTCATTGAAACTTCAGATAAACATAGAATTAATTCTAGGAAGGGGGTAGAAATTGTATCTAATCCTTCTTGATTTCCGGGAATATTTCTGGTTTACTCTGTTCTTGTGATTGTAAGAAGTAACATTACCCCCTAAACGAGTAGAATTTAATTTATAAGGAGGGGGCTACCCCTTTTATTTTATAAGTCAAATGTGACTGGGAGAGCAACCAGCCCCTGTCCTAGAACCGTTTTTTATATCTGGTCCTTTTTTAGCCCTTTGGGACATCTGATTAATATTTCGAGGAACTCACTTTGTTCAGGACAGTTGACAATATCAATAAATTTGCATCCAAGGATGACATAACCCCCAGAGCCCCTGGGATAGGGGTCGTGAATTATGCTTACTGCCAATTTTTAACAGATATACTTTATAGTGGAAAAAGGGGTGCATCTTTGATTTTGGGGGTCAGGTAGTGTGAAACTTTCAGGGATTGTTTTCTTGGTAAAAAAAATCATCAAAGTTTTACTGTGGGCAGGTGGAGGGGGTAAGGGCTTAGAAATTAGCCACCAAAACTTTTTTCTGGTCAATTTGAAACTAACAGCCGTAAGTCCTTGGGCCAAGGAGAATAATGTACAAAGAACTATTCAAAGGATTGGTCCCTATGAAATTGGTCCCCCTTCTAAGGGGGCTCATAAAAGTGCCTAGTTTTTCTGATGGGCCTGAATCTTGTATGAAATTTTGGCTAAGGGGATCCCAATGCAGAAGGACAAAAATATTGCTTCCCCTGAAGATGCAGCCTAGAAAAGGACCAGAAAAGTACCGAAAACTTTTTTCCCACTTGCTTTAAATAGAAGGGGCTGTTTTAGAAACTTGGGAGGGGGATCATTCGATTGAAAATTTAAAGTGTTTGGGTTCCTTTTAAAGGCTGTTCAAAATCTTTAAAATGTCTAATAATTTTGCCTGCGGTATTGAATTCGCCCCCACAGCCCCAGTGTCAAACTTTATCTTACCCTGGTATGATAACTCAATCCCCAGACACAGGAAAAAATAATAAAAATACAAATTTAAAAATAAATACTATAAGTAAGACATTCTATTCATATATTCTGCCCAAATTTTGGAATATTGGTAGAATATTCAAAAATTCCTTCTTCTCTTCATTATTTTTATTTGTCATAATTTCCCTGTGGCTGCTCAATTTTGCATTTTGGGGAAATTTTCCACGGGGGGAATTTTCATTGAGGGAATTTCCGGGGGAGATAAGCCTGGCACCAGCTTTAAGCTATGGTTTCCTAGGAAAGAGGAATAGTTATTTTGCGGCCGTCAAATTTGGCTCTGATGTGTTGCCGTTTAGTATAAAGCGAAGAGCTTCAATCAGCAGGCAGTCAATTGATAATAGTTAAATTAATACTTATTCTGATTATAAGTTAAAAAAGACGATGTATCTTTATGAATATAGTTTTTATTTTTAAATTCTGAAATTTCTAATGATACTGAAGGGAAACGGGGAGAGGTTTATGCAAACCGAACTAAAGGTAAGACTAATCTCCTCTTGTATTGATTAAATAAGAAAAAACAAGTTTTTTTTAACTGAGAGTAAGGAGCGACATTAAAACTTAAAATGAACAAAAATTAGTCCGTATATGAAAGTTGCTGTCCCCTCCTCAACGCCTCGCTCTTTACGCTAATGTTTTTCACTGTTTTAAAGAATAAAGTTGTGAGACAGAGTCAAACTTTAGCGTAAAGAGCGAGGCGTTAAAGAGGGGACAGCCCCTTTCATATACGGAATAATTTTTGTTCGTTTTAAGTTTTAATGTAGCTCCTTACTTTCAGTTAAAAAAAACTTGTTTTTTTATTTAATTTCTGAACGTTTTTAAATTAATGCGGGTTTTGATTTTGGTTCACCTTACATGAATAATTAAAACGAAATTTGCATATTAATTTTACTTTTCTTTGGCTAAATGGCTTTCTCGAAAGTTGTTTAATTTTATTTACGAACGTCTTTATTAGTAATAAATAAACGTCACTTACGAATTAACTTACGTTACGAACTTCTGTATTCTTATATTTTTATTACGTATATTAAGGGGTTCCCCCCTAGCCAGTACCTCGCTCTTTACGCTAAAGTTCGAATTTTCTTTCCTATTCTTTAAGAATGACCCCTTAATCATAAAGGCCGTTAGGCCTAACTAAAATAAATAGCTCTTATGAAAGTGCTAAAAAAACTTTAGTGTAAAGAGCGAGGTATTGACTAGGGGACGAACCCAATCATATACGTAATAGTTTCTGTTCGTTTTAAGTTTTGATGTTGAAAAGTTTTCACTTGAAAACTTGTTTTTTTTATATTTAATTTCTGATCTTTTTTTTAAATAATGCTGGGAAATCCGGCGCCCTCTTCATAGAATGTACCTTCCCCCCTGAAAACTTCCTCCATGGAAAGATCCCATAACGTAACCGCCGATCCCCCCCACACTACCAGAAAAAATCCCCCCTGAAAACGTCTGTATACTTCCCAATAACCAATACTATATGTAAACATTGGGCAAAGTTCATAACTTGCAGCCCTTCCCCCGGGGACTGTGGGGGATTAAGTCATCCTCAAAGACATAGTTATTATATTTTTTGACCGTTCTGAACAAAATGGCTATCTCAAAATTTTGATTGGGTGACTTTAGGAAAAATATGAGCGTGGGAGGGAACCTAGTTGCCCTCCATTTTTGTTGGTCACTTAAAAAGGACACTAGAACTTTTAATTTTCGTTCGAATGAGCCCTCCCGCAATATTCTAGGACTACTGGGTCGATACAATCACCCCTGGGAGAAAAAACAAAACAAAAAACAAACTAACAAATAAGCACGCATCCGTGATCTTTCTTCTGGCAAAAAATACAAAATTCCGCATAGGAGCTTGAAAGATAGGAACAGATAGGAGCTTGAAACCTCTACAGTAGGGTTCTCTGATACGCTGAATCTGATGGTGTGATTTTCATTAAGGTTCTATGTGACACTATTACTATTACTGTATACTATTCCCCCTTTTTCGAAATAAGGCAAATTTTCTCAGGCGCGTAACTTTTGATGGGTAATGAAACTTATATATTTGAAATCAGCATAGAAATCTGATTCTTGTAATGTAACTATTGATATCAAAATTCGTTTTTAGAGTTTTGGCTACTATTTAGCCGGGTCGCTCCTTACTTACACTTTATTACCACGAACTGTTTGATTATTCATTTTTATCGGAGAATTTTATTTTTATATCTTTGAATGCAATGGTGGTTACATTTCTTGTCATCTATCTTGTGTAGTAGGTTTTTGTGTTCGTATGGAATATTAACTATTGATGTCATAGTATATATTCGAGTAATCCATAACTTGTTTTTCTTTTCTTTTCTTGAGTTAAGAAATGTACGTTTAGAAGTACCATCTTATCCAATTGACGAATCTCTAGTTTTGTCAAGGTTTCAATTAAATGAAATTGTTTATTACACTGGAAGTTTGCTTTTGTTATATATATATATATATATATATATATATATATATATATATATAGATATATATATATATATATATATATATATATATATATATATATATATATATATATATATATCTATATATATATATATATATATATATATTATATATATATATATATATATATATATATTATATATATATATATATATATATATATATAGATATATATATATATATATATATATATATATATATATATATATATATATATATATATATATATATATATATATATATATATATAGATATATATATAGATATATATATATATAGATATATATATATATATATATATATATATATATATATATATATATATATATATATATATATATATATATATATATATATATATATATATATATATATAATATATATATATATATATATATATATATATATATATATATATATATATATATATATATATATATATATATTATATATATATATATATAGTATGTAAA